>VXBL01007148.1:399725-611777 GCA_013400195.1 Aramus guarauna
CATTCCAGAGGGGGCCCACATTTTCCCTCGTCCTCCTTTTATCACTAATATACCTATAGAAACTTTTCTTGTCCTTAACTTCCCTGGCTAAATTTAATTCTACCAGGGCTAAATTTAATTCTGCCAGGGCTTTGGCTTCCCTAACCTGGTCCCTGGCCTCTCGGACAGTTTCTCTGTACTCCTCCCAGGCCACCTGCCCCTGCTTTCACCCTCTGTAGGCTTCCTTTTTTTGTTTGACCTTGTGCAGGAGCTCCTTGTTCATCCATGGGGGCCTCTTGGTGTTTTTGGCTAACTTCCTCTTTCTTGGGACACATCACTCCTGAGCTTGGAGGAGGTGACCCTTGAATATTAGCCAGCTGTCTTGGGCCCCTCTTTCCTCCAGGGCTTTGTCCCATGGTACTCTACCCATCAGATCTCTGAAGAGGCCGAAGTCTGCTCTCCTGAAGTCCAGGGTAGTGAGCTTGCTGTGCAAGGTCTTTCTTTGGTTTCATTTAACATTTTGAATGCTGTTAGTTGTTGCCCCAATAGATTCCTGTTCTGAGTATCAGCTGCAGCAAAAACTCTATGTCACAATTGTCAGTCTCCAGTTCTGTGATTTCAAAAGGAGCTAACAGAGTACAGAGTTAATCAGTGACTTGTACCTTCATTCCTGAGTGACCGCCCTGTCTGATTTGCTAATATGTTGCATAAAGTTTTTCTGCACTGTGGAAAGACAGCCTGTTTGTTTGAAAAGAGTTCCAGAGGGATACAAACATGAGCAGAAATAGAGAAAGAGTCATTGAAATAGTGGAAAGTTCTTTTTCACAGAGTGACAAGATTGCCCCAGAAGACATGCTGTTTTCCTACAGAGGTGTTTTATACCCTGCTACACTTAGCAGCCCAGAAACTTTGGAAGCTCTGAAATCCTTTGAAATCAGGAGCGACGATGTGATTCTAGCAGGCTATCCTAAAACAGGTAAGTGGTGTTTTCTCGATAACTAGCCAAGTATACGATGCTGCAATCCAGAAGTCTGTGCCATCATTTAACACAGCAATAATACCTGAGAAAAACTTATGGTCACATCAGACTGACCTTCAAATTTAGGTTTGGTTGCTCAAGGCTGTGTCCAGAAGAGGTTTTAAAACTTTGAGGGTGGAGATTAACCACTGTGGTGGGTTGACCTTGGCTAGACGCCAGGTGTCCGCCAAGCTGCTCTGTTGATCCCCTCCTCAGCAGAATAGGGAGGAGAAAATAAGATGGAAAAAACCCTCATGGATCAAGATAAAGGCAGCTTAATAAAGCAAAAGTGAAGGCCAAATGTGGAAGCAAAGGAAAACAAAAGATTTATTCTCTGGTTCCCGCACTTCAGTATGTGTAGCAGTTGCTCTGGAAGACAATTGTTGTAATAACAAATGCCCCCTTTTCTCCTCCTTTCTCTTAGCTTTTCTTGCTGAGCAGACATCCTATGGTATGGAATATCCCTTTGGTCAGTTTGGGTCAGCTCTCCTGGCTGTGTCCCCTCCCAAGATTTTGCTGACATACTGGTGAAGGAAAGGAAGGATGTTGGAGAGACAGCCTTGATGCTGTGCCAGCTCTGCTCAGCAGCAGCCACAACACTGGTGTGTTATCAACAACTTGATAGCTACCAATACACAGCGCTGTGAGGGCTGCTGTGGAGAAAATTAACTCCATCTCAGCCAGACCCAATACAACCACCCACTGGAAATCTATTGCAGTGTTTTCCCACTATAGTGTTTTTTGGGGGATTGCTTTTTTGGTTTGTTTGTTTGCTTTTCTACTTCTATGCAGTCAGACATCCCCTTGTTGTGGTTTTTAATATGGCCCTTTTTGTAATTTCCTGGCAGATTTTCAGAAGATTTGACTCTGTCTTCATTATAAGCTCCAGTAGTGGAAGACTGCAGTGAGATTCCCCCTGCCTTAACTTTTTTTTTCTCTAGCCTGAGCAAACTAAGCCTTTCTATGCATTGCATTTGCTCCAGCTCCCAGTGATTTCATGAAGTTCAGCAGGACTCTCTCCAGATTCTCAAAATCACTTGTGCTTCAGTGCAGGAACTGCACACAATATTCAAGTGGTGAACTCGCCAGTGTTGGATAAAGCAGGATAATCACATCCCTTGATATTCTGACCACTCTTGCTAATACAGGAAACGATGTTCACTGCAAGGGCAATACAGGGAATAGATCCTGCTAATGAGGGCAGAAGAACTGCTGTTTCCATAGACTTACTGCCTTGCAGAATGCAGGTGATTCCCACGTATCCAAAAGGAGGGAAAGATATGAATGCCACCAAGACTTTGGACTATTTCCTCTCTCACTTTCACTATGGGCATTTTAGATTCCTTCATTTTTTCCCTGTTCGCTTTAGAGAAATATCTTAATAGGTCATTTGTGAAAAAGAAGAATTGTTGATCCTTATCACATCCTCTTTGTGTGCAGCCTGTAGAACTGTGCACGCAGAAATGGTTCAAAGGTGTGAGGGTCTACCTACACATCCCAGAAGGTGTTAGTTGAAAACTGAGACTTGGGTCTTCAAGCCCAGTCCCTCACACATCATTTTTGCCAGGTTGCAGAGGCCAAGACAGCTAAGTCTGGTGCAAAAACGATGACAGGAACTTCACTGGTGGTTTGGTGGATGACCCCTTCTGCTGCCAGTTATGGAAGCCTAGCTGGGGGCTGGGAATGAAGCCAAACTGCGTTGATCATGAAGAGACCATAAACTGAAGCTGGTTGGGAGGAAGGAACAGAGTGTTCCCAAAGACAGCACTGTGGAAGGAGAGCAGAAATTGTCAAGGGATGATTCAGTTGATCCTGTGCTGGGAGCACCACTGCTCTTGCGTAATTTCCACAAGGAGTAGTTGGAGGCAACCAAAAAGTGCCAGAGCTGGAAAGAGCAATAGAGGTCTACTTCTGTTTCCACTGAGGGATGGAATGTGCTTCTAAAGTGAGCACAGTAGCACTCCACAACATCTGGCTGACAGCTTTGTCCCTGATAGCTTTTGGCATGCTCTTATTGATTATTGCCCACTGTTGCGGTTCAACCCCAGCCGGCAAATAAGCCCCACACAGCCGCTCGCTCACTCCCCCTCAGTGAGATGGGGGAGAGAAACACTCATGGGGTGAGATAAAGACAGTTAGGTAAAGCAAAAGCCATGCATACACGCAAAGAAAAATAATAAATTCAGTCACCACTTCCTATCAGCAGGCAAATGTTCAATTGTCACCAGGAAAGCAGGGCTCCATCACGCATTGGAAAGACTTGGAAAGACAAACACCATCACTCCAAATGTCCTCCCCTTCCTTCTTCTTCCTCCTTCTTCCTCCAGCTTTTACTGATTAGCATGACATCATATGGTGTCAGGTATCCCTTTGGTCAGTTGGCATCAACTGTCCCAGCTGTGTCCTCCCCCCAACTTCTTGTGCACCCCCAGCCTACCTGATGGCAGGGTGGTGAGAGAAACAGAAAGGCCTTGGCTTTGTGTAAGCACTACTCAGCAAGAATGAAAGCGTCTCTATATTATCAACACTGTTTTCAGCACAAATCCAAACCATAGCCTCATACCAGCTACTATGACGAAAATTAGCTTTATCCCAGCCAAAACCAGCACACCCACCTGTTGACAGGCTAAGGTACAATATAATGCTACTGGTGGCTTTATCTTTTTCAGGAACTAACTGGCTTGAACAAATAGTAAAAGAGTTGGAATCAACAGATGCCAAATATACAGAAGAAGAAATGAAAGAAAGAATAAATGCTGAAAAGAAGCTAGAGACATTTCCACGTCTAGAATTCGGAGATCCTGGGATATATGAGGTTGGTAGAGAATGAAAATATTAGCACTGCTCTTCTTATAGGTAGTAATAGCTGAAAGAGAGTGGGTGATCTCAGAGGCAATGAAGAGCCTAGAGCCTTAACAATAGTTATGAGCTGCACAAGTAACATGTGCTATTGCCCTCGGTGTCTCAACACAAGGGCCTTAGAGCACAAACAGTGCTGAGGAGCCACAGGGAACTCCAGCCCTGGACCCAGTGAGTTTGATCAGTAAGACCTTTCTCTTGGGTGTCCTGTCCTCAGGCCAGTCTCATGTGAAATGGTGCTCTGTGGCCGCGGCCGGCAGAAGCCTACACCACCAGTGCATACCTGTGGGTCTTCTAAGGGACAAGATCCTTCTTGTCTGGTCTCACCTTTTCTTATCACCTACAATTCCTGAAAAGGCACATGTCACTGAATAAGCTACTTCTGTGCTGTCACATTTCTTCCCACTTGCTTTAAAGAGGATGAAGAAACTGCCTTCCAGAAGAATTATACTAACCCATCTGCCACCTCATCTCCTTCCCCCATCCATTCTCCAAAGTAAGGCTAAGGTGAGTCTTCTCTTTGCATCACACTGCAAAAACTTTTCCACCCCAAATTAGCTTTCCTCTGTCTGTGTGAGATGTGTTTTCTGCACTTTCACCTGGGCTGGTCAATGCACAGGCACATATCAACGGTTGAAGAGGCAGAGTGCTGTGTGCTAAGACTGTGAACAAACATCCTCTCCCAGTAGCAGCTTTCCTGACTCAAGAGGTTACTATCAGTAGACTTGTTGCTGGGTGTCACTGCCCCTTCAGTTCTCCTTCAGAAAGGTGATTCCGGGTTTGTGTCAGAAAACTGGGCAAAGCAAACAGTTATTCCATTTGCTTTAACTTGCCTCCAAGACCAGTGTACCTGTGGAAAGCCCACCAAAAGCTGGAGCTGAGATAGTCTTCAGTGGGAATTGCTGCAGAGAGAAGCAAGGGTGCACTCACAGCTTGCTTGTGTCTCTCCTGTTCAGTAGCCCATGAGCTCATTTCTCTGGATTGGAACTAGCTCAGAGCTGTGTCCCAAGGGCATCATTGACAAACTTCTAGATTTCAGCCTGAAGATCACATCAGCAGCAAGTGACCTGCCAAAGCTGTGATTTCTTGCTCAAGAAAAGGAATTAGACCAGCATTGTATGGTCTGGTGCGTGGTAGTGGACAAGTAGTTTGCAGACAACACCAAGCTGGGTGGGAATGTTGATCTGCTTGACAGAAGGAAGGCTCTGCAGAGGGATATGGACAAGCTGGATTGATAGGCTGAGGCCAATTACATGAGGTCCAAGAGGGCTCAGTGCTGGGTCTTGCAGTTGGGTCACAACAACCCCGTGCAGCGCTACAGGCTTGGGGAAGAGTGGCTGTAAAGCTGCCCAGTGGAAAAGAACCTGGGCGTGTTAGTTGACATCTGGCTGAATATGAGCCAGCAGTGGGTCCAGGTGGCCAAGAAGGCCAACAGCATCCTGGCTTGCATCAGAAATAGTGTGGCCAGAAGTTCGAGGGAAGTGATCATCCCCCCATACTTCTCACTGGTGAGGGTCTAGACAGCAAGTCTTATGAGGAGTGGCTAAGATTGTTTAGTCTGCATAAAAGGAGGCTCAGGGGAGACCTGAAAGGAGGTTGTAGTGAGGTGGGTGTCGACCTCTTTTCCCAGGTAACAAGTGATAGAAAAAGAAGAAATGGCCTCAAGTTGTGCCAGGGAAGGCTTAGATTGGATATTAGAAAAAATTTCTACACTGAAAGGGCTATCAATCATTGGAACAGGCTGCCCAGGGAACTGGTTGAGTCACCATCCCTGGAGGTATTTAAAAGATGCATAGATGTGGTGCTTAGGGACATGGTTTAGTGGTGGACTTGACAGTATTATGTTTACAGTTGGACTTGATGATGTTAAAGGTGTCTTCCAACCTAAATGATTCTATGATTCTATATGATGTGTTGAGAAGATGGTGTTTTGGTCAGTCACCAAATCAGAACCAGATTATGTGTTTTCTTCTTTCAGATCCTTGTGCTAGTTCGGAACCCCAAAGACACGGCTGTTTCCTATTACCACTTCTACAACAACATGCCAGTGCTGCCATCCTTCACCTCTTGGGATGACTACTTTGCGGCCTTCATGAATGGGAAATGTACTTTGCCCTGCATCCTCTGGCATTCCTCCTTACATGAGGGGCACACACAGGATCCTGTGCATGGGAATCCTATTCCAAAATACCTTAGAAAGGCACTCCCAGGACAGGCAGATAGCCCCATGTTATGGAAGAAACGGGGAGTACCAGAGAATCAGAGTTTCTGTTGTCTCTAACTCAGAACAGAGAGTTCATGAGAAAGCTTCAGCCTGACTTTTCCATTGCCACAACAGAGCTTGTGGTTCAGTGGTACCACGTGGTCAGAGCTGGGGGATCCTTCACTGACCTCAGCCGAAAGAACAGACATGTTGAGCCAGTCACCACTTCACCATCCTGGGGCCACACTTAGAGAGCTATCTAGGCTGACTCCTCTGACTTGGTAAGGGCCTGTTTCGGGGAATACTCTACCCAGCTATGGCTCTCTTTTGTCTGCAGTGACCTGGGGATCCTACTTTGATCACTTAGTGGAATGGAACAAATACATCGACCATGAGAGGATCATTATGATAAGCTATGAGGAACTGAAAGAGGTGTGGCATCTCACCCAGTTCTTCCTTGTGCACCCCTCCTGATAAGTATGGTTGTGGGGAAGAAGAAACTCTTGGGTCAAGCCTGTTTGCCCCTTTAGAATGATGTGCCTTTCTGAGCTAATCTTTTATGTTTGGGGGAGACCTATGGCAGTTAGGAGGAGGATGGCCTTGCCTATTCATGGAAGGAGTCATATCTGGCACAGGTGCAGTTGCTTTTGGGAGAGAAGAAAAGGCCTTGAAGCTGAGGCCACCATGTGTGGGTTCCATCTCTGTTAGAGCTCTTAGAATTCTTGGTGACACTGTGGGAGACAGCCTCCTCTTCTGGGCTTCCCACAAGATGCTGGCTCCTTGCCACAGCCACAGTGTCTTTTGTTTTCACCGCTGTGCTGTATTCCTTTGGCCAGGACCTGATACTGGGGATGAAAAGGATTGCTGCCTTCTTTGGATTCTCCCTGTGTGAGGAAGATTTTCCCAGAATTGCCAAGAATACCAGTTTCCAAGCTATGAAAGAGAAATCCAAGGAAACCTATGGAAAGTTTGGGGACATCCTCTTTCGAAAGGGTAAGTCTCTGCAAATGGAGACTCTCTCTTCTAAAGTAGAACTCCAGAAGGAGTTCTGAGTAGGTTTCCTCACTTAGCCATGAATTCACTAGACTGCATAGGAAGGACAAGTGTGGGTGAGTTGTCTCCTGTGGCATCCTGTGCAACAAGCTTCTGCTGTTGGTAGGATTTGGGGGCTGTTTGTGAGAAATGTACCAGAGTGCCAGGCTTAAGGTCCTCAGCCATTGCTTCCATGTTGGTCTGTTTACCTATGGCAGCCCTGGTTAGTTAGGCAAATGAGGTGTGAAGGTGGGGGCCAACCCTGGTGTATGTTATGCTAACAACTATGGCCCAAATCAGCTTGGGCTGGATGGTTACTCTTTACAGAGGGATTGTGGTATGGCTGTTGCCTGGTGGACAGGTGATGAGGCTGATCCTAGGTTATGGATCCAGGCTGCACGTGTCACTTCATGAAAATACCCTTTGGGAGGAGGCGTGCTAATGGGACAAGAGTATCTTGAACCTTAAGGGAATGCATTGCTTACTGCTCTGCTGTCCTCACAGGTGTGTTCTTGTTATGTTCTCAGTGATAGCTGAGGAATAGTCTCAATATGGTTCCTCTTAATGGATATGTCAGTGGTGGCCCCAGACATGGTCCCTCACAGACCTAGGGCCATGACTGGAGCTCTGACAGTCCAACTGCTCCTCATGGCATCAAGAGTCTTTGGTTTCTGATTACCGTGGACATGGGCTTGCTTTAATCCCTTTCCTTCGCCACTCCTTGGAGGAAGAAGGATTTAACTGGTCTCTTCTCTACCACTTACTTCCCCCCAAAATAACTTCCCCCTTCAGAGGGAGACATTCATGAATGAGCTTTCTCTTGTAACAAAACCAGGTTCCCCCTTCTTTTGTGTAAAAGCTTCATGAAACCAACTTGGAAATCCCCTCTGGGGAGGGAAGGCATGCAGGCAGCCTACCAGCAATGCTCCTTGTGGCCTGGCTGCATCCTTCACTTCTTATCTTTGCTACCTTGCCTCTCCCAGGCAATCAGAACTCTCAGGGGCATAAATCAGATCCTTCTTGCCTCATGTGGGCAGTGATTCTCCCCCATTGCTGCCTAGGTGTTATCCTCTCTTAGGAGCAGCTTCCTTCAGTTTCTGATACTTCTTGTTGTACACAGGGGTTGTTGGGAACTGGAAAGATCTCTTCTCTAAAGCTCAGAATGAAGAAATGGACCAAAAATTTGAAGACTGCCTAGGAGGAACAAAGCTGGCAGCAAAGATGAAATATGATGTGTACTGCAAGGCCTGAAAATAAGCAGATGAGCAGCACAACAGCAAGTCATGCTCCAAATATGATTCTCCAAAGATGGACAGTTCCAATGTTTCCTCCTCATTAGAAAAGAGAGAAACTCCTAAGAGATCTGCCTGACACCTCCACGCATTTGGGAGATAATTCTTAAGTTTGTAATGGTCCTAATGCATGTGCTTTGCTTGATGCAACCAAATAAAATGTGTGTATGCCTCCAGTGAATGCCTGGCATCCTTCCAGGAGGGAAACAGTGCACAGGCATCAGAGCACCAGTCTGGGTGTCCCTGTGGCTTCTTCATGGCCTAAGATGGTGAATGAAGCCCCTGCAGTGCTCAGTGGTGAGGCAGAGGGACCAACACAGAGCCTCTCTTCCTGGGACACAGTGGGCTTGACATGGATTTGTGGCGTGGATTGGAACCCCCAAATGTCTGTGTACGGGGAGAGCATGATAGTCTGGGTTTAGATCCACCACGGCTACCATGGTGTTGACATTTGTGCAGTGAGGTCAAAAAGGCCTTTGACACTTAGGCAAACTCCTCACTTTCGTGCAGGGTGGGACTTCTTGAGCTCTTACTGCCACAAATTCTTCAGTAATGAACAGCCATATGTTTTCTGGAGTGTTTTGCTCCCATTGGGCTCTCTGGGGACCATTAGGTAAGTGGTGAGTGGGAAGAACCATGACTTTTGAATGGAAGGATCGGGGAAAAGCAGCCCCTTGATGATCCTGTTGCTGAACTAGTAAAGCTGCATTTGCTTGACAATAAATACATTTATGCTACATAGGTAGGTATGATTTCTACACCCTCATTGATGGTGTAGATGTCCTTGCTACATCTGTGCAGAACGTAATGCACAACCTCTTATCACAACCACTCTTTTGGAAAACCACGAAAGGAAATGTTGGTTCTGTCTGGCAAAGGCAATTCTGTTCCTTGGAAGAGGGATTCCTCTGCCATATTCCCAGATACGTCTGCAGGACTCTTACACCAAACTAAGATTAAAACCTGAGCAACCAGCAACCAGATATGTAATTAACAAAACTGGGCAATTCTCAAGGCCCTGTCAAAGCCCTTACTGTCCCTGACCAGCACTCAGAGCTCTCCCCACCCTGGCCATGGCCCAGGACCCTGTGTCAGCCCCCTGGAGCCCATTAGTCCCTGCCCCAGTGATGCCGCAGCAGGGCTGGTCTCCAGCTCCTCATAGCCCTGTCCTGTCTGGCCATGGGCCCTGCCAAGTTGCACCCATCCACAGGCCCACATCCTGGCCCATCCTCAGCCCATCACCATCCCCAGGGAGGCGACTGATTCCTGGGGCTGGGGCTGCCCTTTTTGCCCCTGAAGCCCTGCTCCTGGCTGGAGTGATGGTATTGGCCCTGGCCTCCATACCCTGCCCCATATGTCCCAGACAGGAACAATGAGGAGTGTTGCAGATTTGGCTTGGATGAGGCACTCACAGTCTGCTTCTCCATCAGATTTTCTAAACTTCTGTGCAAGAGCTGCCCATGTGCAATTGCTCTGCACAAAGAGATGTGTTTGTTTGAACCTGATGATTCTGGGTTTGTAGGTTTTCATTCCCAGAAGAGTAGGACTTAATATAACTCTGGGCTTCCATGGATGAGAAGAGACAGGCCACCATGCCCCATAATTTTGGAATTAGCAACATTTTAATCAGTTCCTTTATACCTGCCCTTTACTATTTCCTACATGATGATATCAAAAGCTATCTAGATAACAGAAAGCAGTGTGCATTTCAGTGTCTGCAAGAAGTTGAACAAGCCTGACCAGAAATGGGAAAACAGTCACTGAAATATTGAAAAGGCCTTTACTAAGATGAAAAGATGGCTTCTCAAGGCCTGTTAGTTTTTTCCTGCAAAGGCATTTTGTAGCCTAAGGGCTCTTAGCAGCCCAGAAACTCTGGAGGCTCTGAAATCCTTTGAAACCAGGAATGATGTGATTCTCACCATCTTTCCTAAAATGTGTGAGTCTTTCTTGCTCAATGAAGAGTCCACTGCTGCAGTCCAGAGGTGCGTGACTACACGTAACACAGCAATAGTGCCTACAACAGGTTCGTGATGACTTCAACCTGCTGTGGAGGCACAGGAACAGGGGTTGTTCCATGGAGGAAGGCAGGAGGACTGATGTTTCCACAGACTTCCTCCGCTGCAGGACATAGGTCATTCCTGTGTTCTGGGCACACCTGTCACCCAGACTCTTGGACCTTTTTCCTCTCCCTTCCCATGCCTTTCAATCCCATCATTTGGGATTACTGAATACCTTTACATTTTGTCTTAATCATTTTGAGAAATACCTTAACAGGTCATTTGAAGAAAAAAAGAGGAAGTGATGTTTGATTTGCAATACATCCACTTCATGCTCAACTTGAATTTTTTTTTTCTCAGCAGGAAAGGTATAAAATTGTGAGGCCTCATGTAAATATCAAAAGTATTTTAGATATCATTTGACATTTGAGTTGTAACAACTTGAAGTTCCAACTAATCTTAACAGAACTGTGTTAGAAAATGATAATGTGACTCATTTTAAATGTGATGTGGCCAAGATTCAACCCACTTAATTAGATGGTGTGGTGGTGAATGATGAGTAAGCTGAGCGAGATGCAGCCTAACTTTCAGCTCAACAGGGGGAAATGGCTTCTGGCTTCTAAACCAACATTTCTCACAGAAATTATAGCAATATGACTTGGAGAGATGAGCTCAGACTCTCCTGCTGGTTAAAAGGCTGAAACTGGATTTGGTCGTTAGGAGGTAATGTAATGGTTGCACACAAACACTTCTGAAAAGCAGCAAGATCCTTGAATGGGACCTAAATCCTTTTAGTGTGTGAAGACTGTTACTTTTGACTGATTCCTCCAATTTTTTTTTTATTTTCTTTATAGAAATTAATTATATTTTCTTTTGACTAAGTCATCATTCCAGACTGTTTTGCATTTGTTTCTACAGATAGCCATCATCCTGTTCTGATTTATGATATCTTATAGTTTCCTAACTGATGTTACCCAACTCTACTTAAAGAATTTCCTCTTCCAGAACTCTGAGTCTATGTATGCTCATGGGTGTACAGTCTGGAAAGCTTGGCTATAATAAAACAGCCCTTTCCTAAGATACACAGCTCTCAATATTTTTTTCTTGCTTGCTTTTTTAAACTTTTATCTATAGTCCATGGAACTATCTATTTCTAGTGAAAGGTTTATTTTGTATTCCTTTCCAATACCATTAAAGAGAATGAAAAAAATTTCTTCCTGAAGAACGATATCAAGCTCATATCCTGCCCCACTTGTGCTTTTTCAAAACAAGGCTAAGGTGAATCTTCCTTTTGATTTAATCTGAAACTACTGTTATTAATAGCATTTTCATACAGATTTTCCATTTCCCATGTACAATGTCTTTTCTGAGATTGTATGTAGGCTTTAGAGGGGCAATTATATATTTCCAAATGTGAACTGATCAAATACTGTTTACAGAGACTGTGGATACACGTTCTCTTGCAGCTGCAATTATAATGGCTTGGTAAATTATTGCTGCCTTCAGCTCACCCGTGCCAGAGACAACTGCTCTCACAAATTTCCTGGGGGAGCTGCTCCCTGACCTCTTTCATCCCAAATAACCCTGACCAGGATCTCTTTAAACTAACTGTGAAAGGACCTTACGTTGTCCAACGCTTAGAGGTGAGCTTACCTGGACCTTTTCTTTACAAGGGACACACCATAATCACCCACTGTAGATGTCTAAAGGCTACATTTAAGTTTAGCTAAACAAGGACAATAAAAGTTTAAAATAGGGAAACTCAGTATCTTCTGAGTGAGAATATAATAATATAATGGACCTTTTAAGCAAATCTCCTTTATCCTCACATTTTCTTGTCTCAGTCCAACAACACTTCATGGCATTTTGGGTTGCAGCAGGCTCCACACAGGCTAAATATTCCTGAGAAATTTGAGCTAGTGGCTGCCCCAAAGGCTAGGCTTACTTCCCTCTTCTGACTATAGTTGTCTGCTCCTTCTTTGCATGAGTTCTTGTGCTTGTCTGACATCCCAGCTTTTTGAAGTAGCATGAAACACTAACTTTTGGTGGCAGCAAGCTGTCAGATTGTCCCAGCTGTCTTGCACAACCTCATCCCTGGTGCCTCTGGGTCTCCAAGAATAATTTTTTTCTGTTGCTTCAGAGGCTTGGCTCTGTCATTTTCCGTATCTTTCAAGCATCTCCTAATATCTGTTCTTGCTGCAGGCTTCCTGCCTGCTGGGTCATGCACCCACTCTCCAGACAGCTTTCCCAGCTCAGGTCTCTCCTTCACCCAGAGAAGAGCAGGCACAGCACAGCAACCCCCTGCCCGGCCTCTGAAAGGGAACAGGGTGGACACAGCACTGTGCACGCACAGCAGGCAGACAGCATCCCTCTCCCTCATACCTGGAGAGGGGCAGCAGTGCTGACCGGTTGTAGAAGTTATAGCCTTTTAGGCTGTGGGGGAAACCGGACATGTTTCTGTAAAGGGAACTTTAGACCTAAAATCCAGTGGCAATCGTTTAAGGTTTATTGCATTCCCTCTGGTTATTTTAGCAAGAAACTCACCCATTATTTGAAAAATAATGAATTTATATCTTTACTGTCAAGAAACAGCTTGCTAGTAAAGGTATACATTCATTATTTTTTCAAATAGTATTAACAATTTTAGTAAATGTTAAAAATAGGCATTTTCTGAGTATTTAACAGCTTTCTAACTGGCCATTCAGTTGCATACTTGTATTTTATTTCAGATAATATCCAAAACATCAAAGATGCAGCCATCTACTTTTACTTCTACTTCTACTCCTACTCCTGGGATGAGTACTTCACAGCTTTATGAATGGGAGACATACTTTCCATTATCTAGAAAGATATTCTGAGTAATAGTGTGTACAGTTAAAAAAAGTTGCAGCTAAAGGGAGACTAGCTTTTTGACAATTAACATGATATTAGAAATTGACCTTGTGTTTGGCAGATACTCCATTTTGTGACAGTATGTTATTTATGTCTTCCCACCAGAAAAGTAGTTACGCAAACACTTTAGCCCTGATTTCTCCTAGGTTTTGAAATAATTCTTATGTATTATTTTTAAGGTTGCTAAGAGACAGATGTAATGTGGTTCTGCAGTGAACCTCTCTTAGCAAATGACTGAACCAATGTTTAATGACAGGACCTTTTTTTGTGCAAGTCTTGCTGCATTTGGCTGCTTCTCTCCAGCTAATGCAGTACATGTTGGCTGCTGCAGCTGGAAGCTGATGAAGGGAGCTGTTGGGGGAGGCCGCTGTACCCTCTTCAGCGATTCCTGTGCCCCTCGCTAACTCCCACCAACTTTCTGATGGCTGCTAAGAAGCAGATCTGGGCTGCCTGAGCAATGTTTGTTTATCAGAGAACTGCTCTGCCAGGAAAAGGGAAAGCTGGCTGCAACATCAGGACAGGTGGACGTAGTCCTCAGATTTCTTGTTGGATGGTGTTTTCTGGGCCTTATTTATTGTGGACGTGTAATCATTTACAACCTGTGCAAAGTACAACATCACAGCAATGAGATTGCTGTAATTGCTTGAAGACTTTCTTATATTAATAAAAACAAAAAAGAAAAAAAACCACATTAAAAACATGTTAGTTATGTATGGTTCACTAAAAGCATATTAAAGCCCTGGTATCAAAAGAAAAAATTTCACCAGCTAAGATTGGTTTATGGTATGGGCAGTTTAATTCATTTTTCTTGCTTGCAATATGGAAAAAATATTAATTATCTATGAGGCGTTGTTGTTACTATTTGTAATTATTCCAAAGACATGTTGAGTATGATATCCTGCATAAAATGGAGCAGCAAAATTGTTGAGTGGTATTTTTTTTCAGAGGAAAAAGGGATAACATGACAATGAGAAAGACTGTTATAATGAAAAACTCATATTGTGTTAAAAAATGCTGAGATCAAAGATTCTGACAGATCATGTAGTTAAGGACATAAATTATGTTAATTACACCACAGACATGCTTGCTAAACCATTTGCAGAATTCAATTAGAAGGTTTTTCCAGAATTGAAATTTAATAAAGGACCTCTGAGTACCCGCCTGCTATATAGAATATCTGCCTTCTATCTTATTCCTCCATTGTCAGCTTACTGTAAAGAAAACTAAATACAGCCAAGAAGTTGGGAACAATTCAGAATTCAATCTGTTATTCCCCCCAACTAGTGCATGGACATTATGCTTCAGTGCTCTTCTGTTTCTTAATCCTTGCTTCACAGTCCAGGTCCCACAGTTGAATATAAACCTAAGGTTAGAAAGGAAGGTAATGGTGAATAATAATCATAGAATCACAGAATGTTATGGGTTGGAAGGGACCTCAAATATCATCTAGTTCCAACCCCCCTGCCATGGGCAGGGACACCCTCCACTAGACCAGGTTGCATAAAGCCCCATCCAACCTGGCCTTGAACACTGCCAGGGAGGGGACATCCACAACTGCTCTGGGCAACCTGTTCCAGTGCCTCACCACCCTCACAGTGAAGAATTTCTTTCTAACATCTAATCTAAATCTACCCTCTTTTAGCTTAAAGCCATTACCCCTTGTCCTGTCACTACACTCCCTGATAAACAGTCCCTCTCCAGCTCTCCTGTAGGCCTCCTTCAGGTACTGAAAGAAATGCATCTTTACTTTCACTGTTGCTGAATACTTTTTTCTCTTCAACAGTGGCTTGGGCAGTTAAATGAAACAGGCATTTCAGTGACGAATATCTAAGTCAATAAGCTATGAGGAATCAAAGGAAGTGAGGTTAATGCTATTTAAAGTAAAGCATGCTTCAACTTTTAGTCAGTGTATTATTGATATCATGTACAACAAATCATAATGACCCATTAATATCAGTTCAATGATGCTTCAAAACAGAAGTGGTCAGAAAATTTCTATTCCTACAAGTGAAATTAAAAGAATGCATATTTATGCAATATAATGAATGGCTTTTGTTGAAACCTGAAATACTGAAACGTATTTTTGGAAAAAAAAAAAATGGAACACTTTACATAAAATTTTCTATTCAGTCAAAAAGCCCTTTTCTTCTTGGAAAACATTTTGGCAAGGGCTCTTATCATATACTTTGAACTGTATTTTGAAAGACTAAAAATTTGGTTCAGATATGACATAATTCTAATGAAATCCTTTTACAAAGGAGGAATTTTGCCAACTTTGAACAAAAATGTGCTAAAGAAGCTTGTATTAACAAGCCATATGTCTAGTGCTCTCCATAATGATCCTCTGCACCCAAAATATGCACATCTATACATAGGTGTAAATCCCGTCTTTCGGCAGAATCAGGGCAACTCTTAGAGGTTCTCATTCATTCCTAAGTTGTCTGGAGAATGTTGGCCATACATGAATACAGTCAGTGGCCTCATTTTCAAAATTACAGTACATTTATTTCCTGTGGGTATCAGTAGATGGTGATAGCATGGAATAGCTCTAAAAATCAGACCAGCTAACATCATCGTAAAGATACGTAAAGATACTTCGGAAAGAAATTTTGCCCGATATAGCAATTATTGTTATTTTTTTAAAAAAGGTCCAATATGTTGTCATGGAATTTAAACTGCCTGAAGTGCTAACTGTAAAATATATATCCTATAGGTGGAATTGAAAACTGCATTACAGTAACATTAAATGTTATATATTTGGTGAAAGTGTTTAACTACTGCTTAAAGGTGTCCTCTCCCATTGGTCTTACTTCAGATGAAAAAGGTCTTCTAAGAGTCTTCTTCAAAATGTCTGAAATAGATAGGCATGTAGGGGATACTACCCTGCCATTAGCCAGCCTGCTTCCTAGCTCAGTATCTCCCTGTCCCCTGGGGTCAGTTCCCCGGGAAGCGTGCTTTCTGCTCCTGACCCTGTATCTTCCCAGTACACTCACTCTTACAAATATGGGCTCATAAACTGCATCAATGAACCTACCAGAGTTTCCTGGAAGTTAGTGGTAATGCAGCGTGTCCTACGTGCATCATTTTGTATGGCCAAAATAGCCTCGCACGAGGAGGAACCTCTGCCCACTGGTTCCCTACCTCTTCTGCCTCCTGAGATTTCCTCAGTGGAGCAGGGACCTAAAGACTTTTCACAGCAAGCCCACTCAGGGAAAACTGTGAAGAATACAGAAACACTGTTGTAAGTCCTCCAAAGGTACAGCCAAAATATAAATCTGTACAAATTCTGTATCAGAATCAGATGCTGGGAATGAGAAGGGTAATTGAATTCTCTGGGTCTGCTTGACTGATGGAGATTGAAGCAGCTGCAAAGATGACCAGTTTCAAAGCTATGAAGGAGAAACACTCAGAAACCCAAAAACATTTGGGAATTTTTTTTTTAGAAAAGGTGAGCTGACAATTCTTTCTACGCACCTGTAAAAAAATCTGTTCTAGTTTTTAGTACTAATAATATCTATCAGAATTGTGCTTAGGTAGCTCATGTTATACAGAAGAACATATGGATTCTTTCACAGAATGATACGAAGTAGCATTGAGGTTACCTACGTTCAGCTACCTAAAAATTAGATATCTAAGTTAGGCTTGTGGTCCAGGTATCTTCCTAATGGAGAAAGGTAAGTGCTTCCAGCAGAAAGTTCATTATTCTATTGTTAGACCTCTGTCTTGGTGTATTACCTTATGGGGGTACCCATTCTTCCCTGAGACTGTTTTACTCTCTGAGGAAGTCTCACTGAAAAATAAAATGATTTATTTATTGCTTATTTAAGAACAAACTATTGGAGGGATATGTTATGGGAAAATGATCCATATTTAAAAAAAAAAGTTATGAATCATAGCTTGTCAGCTGAGCAATACTGATCAATTACTGCATACCCCTCATGACATTAATTATAGTTTTTTCTCACCAAGGCTAAGCAAATGGATGACCTGCTGTATTTGAGGTCAGCAGAATGAGCTGGAGTCTCACAATTTTGTCGACTGGTAAAAATGACACAAAGACTCTGTGAAGAAAAAAAAAAACCAAAAAACACAACACTTGGATTTTTATATCCTGGTGATATATCCATTAAGTCCATGAATGATATGTTTGCTTTTAGATGACGCTGTATGTGACTTACTGGACTTGAAGAAGGATTTAATATCTTGAACTGAGTTTAAGCGAGAATTAAAGTACACAAATGCAATATTTTTCATCCTGTAAACCACAGCTCAGTGCTGCCTAACCCCAGAGGTGAAATGACTCCGTTTTTGTCTTAAAGGTCTCTAGACACCCAAACTCTGCTTCAAGACATGTTCAGGAACTATTCTGTCTTAACAGACTGTGAGCCCTGGGGCTTCTTGAAACTATGTACAGCTCATTTGAACTTCACAGTTAGATCTCATCTTTCCCTCATAGTCAGCACTTTTGGAATATGAGTGCTCTTTATGAGCCTCCATCTGGGCCTCTCCAGATGGAAACAGATGAAAATGCTAATCATTTTTACAAACCTTTTGCAAAGCTAGAGCATGTAGTGTTGATTCTCCAGAACAGCATTCAGTACAATAAAATACTTGCTAATACTGGTCTGCCTACACAAGCCCAGAAGAACAATCTTGGTTTTACTAAAATTTTATTTTTAGCCTGCCACTTTTAAAATGCTTGCTTCACCTCAGAATTACTTGCAGGCTGAATGGCTCACAACAGCTCTTGTGGTAATTGCAACCCGGCTCAAAGTTCTTGGCATTGGTCTGAGGAGAAATGTGCCAACCTGGGAAGCAGGGTCTTCTGTTGGCCCGAGGGGAAACACTGGCAGGAGGCTAAGGCACTGTTGGGAAGGCATTTGAAAGCTAATGGCATAGGAAATAGTGTATATGTGCTGGTTAATATAGCACAGTATAATTATCTGTGTTCTCTGCAGAAAGATTTGGGAAAAAAAAGAAATTCCTGTTTCTAGCAGCTTCTCTTCTCTGAACCTAAGTTTACAGACTTCCCACAGAAATTTAATTTAAAGGCCACTTAAATCTTTATGACATTATGAATGCCAGCCTACATTTTACACAGAGATGTGTCTGAGCACAATTTTTCGGCTGCTCCTTGTCTGGCATGCCGAGAAGTGTTGGGCAGTTCCACATGGAGTTCCAGTTTTCTCCCATTTAAAGATTATCTGAGTAATACGCACTTGGGCAGCATCCTAAGCCCTCTTTGTAATTACTGGAAGGCAATAAATCCCCCTGAGTGGCAAAGGCTGAGTCTGAGTTTAGATGGATTGAATCAACTTTCAGTCTCCACTGGCACTCTAGCAACTGTGTTGCTACTTGAGATGATGTAGATGTGGATGAAGATGGGGATGAATTGTGTCAAATCGTGTTCTGTACTAGCACTGGGCTTGCCCTGTCTTCATACCACTAAGAATAAGCATTTCTGAAGTGAGTGGTTTTAAACTGCTAAAGTGAAAGGGAAATCAATCAAGCCTCACATATATAGAAGGGCAGATCTCTGGGTATTTTGCTATCAGGAGACCAGAGGTCCAAGCTGTATGTAGCTGTAAAGGCTACACCTTCTATACATCTTTGTTTTTCCATCTTCCTGTGTGCCTTTTGCTGCAACTTACCTCCAAGAATGCATCACTTTTAGAGCAAATCTTATCATTCATATGCTTGTTCTCAACTTCTTGGGCAGTATGGACCTGTCCTGCAGCAGCATAGAGTCAATCTTTCACCAGCATCCACTAAGATATTTTCAGCTTACCATTAGAAATGTTCTTGTCTAGTTTTCTGCCATATTGAGAGGAAGAAAGGAACAGGTGAAACATCCTTCAGGCTTCAGCAGATGGTCAACAATGGCTCCCAGCTGGGGGGGTCATATAGTTCAGCCTGTGTGATATACATACACACATGCATGGAGCAAAAAGAATGTCAAAGATGAGTAAACTCAGCTGAAAAATCAGTTGGAACATGTTACCTCAAGAACCTTTCAAGATACAGGCAGTTTTTGCACTGCTGCAAAGCCACCCCTGGTAAACCTTCTTTGAAAAAAATTAAGTGTATTTCCAGCTGCACATGTGTTGTCAGACATTGCAGTTCATCTGCGCTGCATTCTGCTTTAGGGGCACTTACTCTGTACAGCCTCTGAAAATCTGCTTGACATGCGTGCCCGGCTAACAAGGTGCATGAGGACCTTACAGGCAGTGTATTCTGAGAGAAAGGGCTTGTTCCCTGCCTTATACACAGAAAATCTCTGCTGCTATAGCATTGCTATGCCAGGGGCAAGATAACTCGCCCCAGGACATATAACTCCCTGGACATCACTGAACAATATTCAGCAAGGCATTGAATTGTGCTGGAGCTTGTGCTGGAGCTGGGTTGGTAACTTAATTTTGTGTGGCTGAACATGTCACTTGGGACTCTCAGCTGGAATCAAAGGTCTGGGAAGATTCTCCTAGCCTCACATAACTGTTTTAACCTGTTCTGCAATCCCACATATGCGCAGATAGGATGAACCACACTTCATAGTCTCTACCCAGAAGGACTGTGGTATTAATATTTTTAAACTAATTTTAAAAATACGTCTGATATATCCTTTCAGTTTTTCCAGGTGGATTTTGTTTTGTGGGTGCTATCACTAAGTTTATCAGTTGAGAGCTTTTATGGTACTAATAAATCAATTTATAAGAAGGGATGGATGGAATATTAAGGCAATGCAGTTTTATTTTATCCCCGTTTTAAAAGATTATGATACTGACTGAATATAGAAAATGTTCATAGAATTTAATAGGTATGAAACTAAAAGGGTTCCCTAAACTAAACAGGAGAGTTACAGGAGTTATTGTAAACACACAGAGAAATATATCCTCTCCAGGGATATATTTTTTAAAAAGTGAGCCCTATTGAATTCTGTAACTGAATTTCCTTGGAAATACTTGCAGAAAAAAAGGACTTTCTTAAGTTAGACAAAACACAGAAAAGTAAAAGGTTTTTCAGCTGTGCTGAGCTTATACAACTCCCACCAACACTGACAGTAATGAGAGCACGAGCACACTGTGGAAACGAGCCCGTTAAAATGACTAGCCCAAGCTTTCAGTCAGGTGATGGTTATTGAACCTAGCGGCTATGAATCTTGTTTCTACTCTACCAATAGACAATACTCATTTGTGTCTCAGGGATCTGCATTACTTTCAAAAAAGCAGAGACAGAGGCCTTTAGTGTCACTTCCAGATCCTTTCATAAGCTGCTGGCATTTTGATTTTGGTAAAGCCTTGCCTTTGCTGTGCTCTAGCAGTAGCCAAATAACCATGCACGGTTGTCAATGCTTTTAAGACACGTTCCTGTGTTCTTACATCGTTTGCTGCAATGTTTCAAAAAGGACACCAGAGGGCAAAAATTACCAACTGATTTTCAGAGCGAGCAAGCTGGAGTGGGGATACAGAGCCCTGCATGTTCTCGCCCCGGTGTGAGCTGTGTTTTGGGAGAGGCTGACGGGGCCGGTGGAGTTGCTTTGCATGGACGGGCCTCACCGAACCTAGTGCTCTGGGCTCCTTCTGCTCCATTGCACTGGAGACCGGTCCTCGTCCTCCTGACCTAACTCAAAACAGATGGTACCTCCCAAAGTGAACAAATGCTTCTTTCTTTATTTAGAACAAGGGTAATCCATACAAAATGTTAAAAATGCAAAAAGTGGCATGATAAATGTAGTTCCATGGCAAAGGAATCCAATGACTATGAAAAGGCTTGCTAGATACATCTTGATAAACAATCAGGCAGCTTTAAATAGCCTTACCAGGAAAAAAGAAAGGAGGAGTACATTTTCCCTTTGAAGTTTTGTCAAGTGTAGCAATCACAAATTGTACTATTTTTACTAACTTCACTAAGCATTTAACATTTTTTTTTCCCCCCAAATGTTTTCTTTTTTTCTTCAAGACAGCTGTAAACAGACATCATAGCTCCTTACACTTTTGGGTACTCTGCAAAAAGAAATCTTGGAGAAGCTTTTGGATATATCCTCCCATTGTCTTCTGCATTGCAGTGCAACATGTGGGTAGGATTTCCTGTGCCAAAAGAACTGAGAGGACTCTTCTGTGCTATTATTATCATCAAGAATGACTGATTCTGTTGTAGCAATGGAAAATGTAAAATATCAGCCATGATGGGTCTGATTTTTCAATCTCATACCTGAGGGTGCGTGAGGAAAAATCATGGCTTCATATGATTATCTTATCTAGCACTAGATGCCAGAAAATGCAGTGCTTTATAAATCAAAAGTACCTAAACCAAGGGTTTTCTTGGGGTGAAACCAGTTTCCCCCAAGTCAGACTTGTACCCTTAGCGGCTGGTGGCTGTCACCCCATAGATGGAACCTGGCATTTGTACAGCCCCTTCATCTGAGAGCTGAGAAAGAACATCATGGATGTTGGTTCATCTCCAGGTGGTCTGTGTGACAAGTCCTCACCACAGCTCAAATGAAGCCCTTTGAGGCCAAAGCATGACAATCTAAAGGAACACTGCCAAATATATGAAAATGCTCAATGTATTTTACTAAAATTTGAACATCTGTGGTGCTCAAAGAAGATTTCATGGAGCTCTGTAAATATTGTTACATGTAATTAGCTGCACAGCATGGGTACATTATTATCCCTGGTTTATGGCTAGAGAGATTGGCTCAGAAAAGATAAGCAATTAGCCCTTGGGAAACAAAAATATTTTATGCCCCAGAGGGAAGCAGAACCCAAGCAAGTCAAGCAGTAAACCTGTCCACCTCTTATTTTCCATAACACCATTTTGTGGAACTACTGTTTCTAATTTGGAGGAGATGGCAAACAAAAGTTCATGGTTACAAAGTAGTGTTGTAACCATTCTATTTATGGCAATAGAATAAGAAGAGAAATACATTTCTTATCAGATCTCCTTTTCACAGATATCTAATAGCAATATCCACTTCCAAGCACACAAGGCATAAATTCATGTAATTCATTATTTGGGCTTCAAAAAGGAGATTGTTGTAAAGGCTGTGTGCTTCCTTTTAACAGGGTATTTCTCTCTTTTGCCTTCTAGTTTCTGATTCTGCATGATACACTAATAATATATTTTTTAGTTTTTCTCCATAACCACTGGAATTAGAAATATCATTATTGTTGAGAATGAAATCTGAAATCCCTTTCAGAAAGGAGCTGGGGTTTTCTGAAAAAGGTGATTTTTATGAGGCTCATCATAGCTCAGTATAATTTTTGCTTCTTTTGGTTAGCAGAATAAAGTTTTAAAACTTCCATATCTGTTCATGAGCAACGTGGAAAGAGAGAGTGAACAGGATCTATCTGCTGCTCTCAGATCACATAGCTGTTAACACTTCCAGATAAGATGTTCAACGCAGGTCTCTGGGTTGTGGTCTGCTGACTGACTGGGCTGGAGATGTCTCCCATGTACTTGGCAGCCCTCCCTGGCCCTGGCCGACACTGCAACGTTCAGAGGGCATTGACAGCTGAAGAAAAGTTTCCCTCTGCTATGGCTTGGGGACCACACTCAGGAGGTCCAAGGCTTCCCAGTGCCACCATTTTGATGTATTTTAGGTGAATTTAGTGAAGCAAATGGTGTTGTTTCAATTTTAGAAGTTGTGCCTTATCATATCTGTGCAACCCTCACTGTTGCCTGGAGATGCACGGAGGCAGTAGGGCAGGGTGGTGGGGACTTCTGTCTGAATCAAGATACATCTCCATACCTGCATGGTGGGGGCATAGGCAGCTGAGGTGAGAGGTCCCATAGTAGTGGTCAGAAGGATCATGGCAGTGGCGGATGGGCTCCAGGCCCCCTCGGCACCTCAGAATAACCATGGTGGGCCAACAGTCCCCCAAGTCCTTCTCAAGTTCCACCCACCGCAAACAGCACCATCTCAAGCTGGCTGAGAGGAGAAGGTGGTTACAAACCCCTAACAGCTTTCTGGAGCAAGTAGTCAAAAAGTGTGGGGCAAAAATTCCCTCCTGAAGGGCTGAGCCTTGTTTTGGATGTGAGTTAGTGTGTGCCCTTCTCACAGTGTTAGGGGTGTGAGCAAATGGTCAGAGCACAGGTCAGTTTTGCAAACAATAACAGGCAAGCATGGTTGCTCCTGTGAAGTTTGGGCAGGTAATGCAAGAGCAGATATGAGGTTCACAATCTGTTTGAAGGCACAATATCCAATTTCTGTATACTACAGTATTATCAAAAATGGCTAATTAAGTAAGCTACCAGTTACACCAATTCTTTAGGGGGAGTTTTGTGGGAAGGAAGTTTTGTCATTCCAAAAAAACCCAACAGAATCAGAAGAAATGGCCTCTAACCATTGGAGATAACATGTTAGGCTGAGATTTGTTTCTGTGGAAAGGAAACCTTTAAAGGTCCCTTCCAGCCCAAACTGTTCTACAAACTGTTCTATGAAAGAGGCAGAGCTTGGTAAGTGCCTGCAGTCCCACTGGGAAAAGACAGTGCCCTGCAGACCAGCTTTCCAGCTCTGGCAGAAAAAGATGCTTACTATGGATTCTCTGTGGCTATATGATTTTGCATGCAGACTACAGTTCTCATGCCTTACCCATCTTTAGGATACCAGCCAGCTGTTAATCCCAGGAAACGAAGGCGGAAAGCTGTGGGGGGCTCCTGATTTTGTTTGTGGTGGTTTTTGGAAGAAGACTAGAGACACTGCTGGGTTTTGCCTGCTCTGGGCGGATTCCCAGTGGCTTGCACAGCATTGTGTGGCAGCACTGCGGATACTGCAGAAACAGGCAGAAGGAAACTGTAGAAGTGTGCTGTGGGCTGGAGCGGTGCAGATGTTAGTCTCACTGCACTGAGGGCTGTGGTTGCTCACCAGTGCTTGTGCATTAGAGAGATGCAAGACAGAGGAGATCAATTGATTAGTGGTGTCCTGCTTTTTGTGAGGCTCCTTCTGACTGGCCAGTGTCTGACATACACAGTGGCAGTAAAGTCATGACCAACCACACAGCGAATCCCACTGGAGCTACTACTTTGTAAACTACATGATAAACTGAATTAGAGCTGCTCCGAATACTTCATGGTATTAAAGATTGGTGTGGCAGACTTTGAAACATATTGGACAAGATAGGCCCTGCATTCAGGGCTTTATACATAGCCATTTGGAAGGCTGGACATGGGAAATGCTGTTTGGAAAGCCTCCCTAAGCCCAGAACCCAAATGCTGCTTTTATATTCAGCTGAAACGTGGGAACATCCCAGCTGTGTGACAAAGCTGCTGTTGCCCCTGGTCCCCCCTAGACCAGCACTGCCTCATCAGACCATCATACAAATACTCACATTAAAGCGACAATCCAGCTCCAAAACCTATCAACACAGTGGGGTGACTACATTAACGACCTTGGCACTGTTATTCGGCATTGCGTAATAACGAGAAAACATTCGCAGCCCGACAAGCCAAAAGCAGAGGCTGCTCTTGCTCTAAGGCTACGAGCGCTAGGTGCCACTGCAGCCCAAGGCAAGGGCAGCCTCGCGGGGCCCCAGCAATGCTCAGGGGAAAAGGGCACTTTTATTTATGCTTTTGAGAAAAAGTAGGTTTTCATGGTGGCAGAGAAATAAAAGAAAAAGACAACCGTGTTATAAATGCAGCTATATATATAATACAAATATTTTTATTCAGAAAGGAAACAGATAATTTGTATGGCAATATGCAGTTTATTCCAGGATCATCTTTTTTAGCAGCTAGTGATAGAGCCCTCATCTTGTTTCAGCTGAAGACTACCATCTTGAAAAGATCTGCTGTACTGAAACTACTCAATGTTATTTCCCTAATTAGCATCCATTTTAGATAACTGATAATATATCATTTCACACAATTTAAAACAAGTGGGGCACGAGAGATTAATGAACACCAATATGTAAGTACAGAGCATACTCAAACAGAAACAAGCTTATGGGAAAACAGCCATACCTCTCCAACACCTCAAATTTCCTTGTTCACTCATCTTAAACTTTTCAACCTTTTCTCCTTATTCCTTTCCCTCTGCATCCTAAATATCCTTATCTCCTCTACTCTTCCAATTTAAATGTGTTCTGAAATAATTGCAGATATTGTGAGTTGTAAAAATGAGAGTGACGAGTAAGAAATACAAATTTATACTCAGAGTCAATGCATTTTTGGATTTCTTAATGTCTGGATTTCATCATTTGCTGATTTATAATGTAGAAGAGCAGCGTGAATGAGAAACAAAATTCTGGCAATCTTTTTTCTTTTTTTTCACCCTGGTTTTTAACAAATGATGACTTCTGTCAAAATAACCCCCTATAAAACCTTACACAGCTCCCTTGTGAGTTTTTCCTATGCCAATTAAGTTAAAATGAAATATAGTGGCTTTTTATTTACTTATTTATTTATTAAATTTGTCCAGACAGCCTCTGGCTACTATTAGAAATTTGCAAATAAAACAGATGGCTTGTTGATCTGTGTCAACTCAGCTCAGAGTCCCCTCCAGGATAAACTAGACATGTTCACCACCACATCTTCAGCAAGGGCCTGAGCAAACAGATGAGCCATGCATCCTGCCCAAAAAATCAATAGGCTGGGATCCTGGCAGACCAATGGAGGAAATGAAATTCACAGGTAGACAGATCTCCAACCAGTGAGTAGGTAGGAGGCATTTCTATGCTGAAATGCCCCTGCTAAGAATGACAGGTAGAAGAATATCCCTGCTGACCTTCTGCAAAGAAAGAGAGGAGGAGTCGGAGGTAGTTTGGTACCTGCCATACCTTCTCCCAGCAGTGGGCTCAAAGTTGACTTCTGCGATCCCCAACTGGTAAGAGTACTTTCCACGGAAATGGGTGGGTAATTATGCATCCACAAAGGTTCCTTGCAGGGGTGAAGCTCAAAGGATGGGGATGTTGATTTTGCAGTTGCAAGGAAAGGATACAGATTGAAGGCTGGGTGAGCTGCTCTTGACCCTGCTTTGAGTAGGGGGGTTGAACTAGAGACATCTGGAGGTCCCCTTCCCACCTCAGCTATGCCATGATCCAGAAAGACTTTTCCATTTCTCATTGCTAGGTTCATAGGTTATGTTATAGAGAAAAGGCAGAGAAGTTGTGATTCTGGTTTACACCTTTGCAGAGGAGAAAAAGCAGTGAGTTCAAAGATATTCTGGCAGAATCAAAGCATTCTAAGAAAAGAATGTGACCTCATGGTGGCCTACCGAACTTGCTCTAGTTTAGTTTAGAAACTTCATCTATTTTCACCCAGTTACTTCAAGTGCAAAATTATCCTGTTAAGAATGGGTGTTAGCACGTTAAAGAGCTGCAGACTGATAAATGCAGATCTCCTCAGTCAAGCCTGACGAGAGGCACTTACATGCCACATGAGCTGCCAACAGGACAATCTATTAACTCTGTAGGTGTCCAGACATATCTGAGGTAAGCTGGCAGATGACAGGCAATTATTCATAAGCTGTGAATAACAAGATGTATGACACACAGCTAATATCAGATAATCTTTTCCTTATCGATGTTGTAAAAAAAAAAAAAAAAAAAAAAAAAATTTTTAGGTCTTGTTTTTTTAACCAATTTACATGTNGTTTTGTGTTATTGGATTTTTTTTTAGGGTCTACAACTGTGTACATAATTATTGGGAGAGAATATCATATAGGTAACATGAATTTAACTTAAAATAATGTTTTTGATGATTAGTTGTGCTGTTTTATGACAAGGCCTACATTAAGGGTCCAGTTACTTGAGTAAGATGAATGTCTCACAAAACAACTTGAAACAGAGCATTTTGCTGAATTCTCCTTCTGACATCAATACTATTGAGTATGGATATGCTGCTTTCTTCTGACTAACTCAGTGATAGCAAGGTCTACTGTTTGTATGCCAATCCTCATTCTCTTACTATGTTTGGTGCCATCCCATTATTCTCCTTCTTCTGGTTTCTGTCCTGTACTTCCTCTCTTCTCAGCTTATTTTCTTTCATCTGGTCATGTTCATGTCTTTTCCATAAACTTCATGTGCTTTCCTCATTTTTCTTCTTTTCTTAGGCACAAGCTCTCCTTCACTAGGGCCAATTCTGTAAATATCTGAGTCTTGCTGAAACACTCATTAATACCATCTCCACAGACTTGTCTTGAACAACCGTTTCCAATAGCACATCAGCACATCATGACTGCCAAAGAAGGCATTCAAAGGGAAACAAACTGTCACTCAGCATGCCCAGCACGACACCAAACACATGTGATGTCATTCCACAACCACAGGACTTGCTGTTATTTTGTTTTGATTTTCCTCAGCCACTGGTACTGCACTAGCAACTTCACAGAGAACAGTTATTTCATGACAGCTATATAAGCCAGAGATACTGAGCTAGTAGCTTTAGAAAGCTGTGATTTGATGTCACCCTGCCCAGCCTGAGAGTTAGTGTCAAAGGACCTGACATGACACAAGCCTAGACAAACACAAAATGTAAGACAGGGATTTCATAAAAAGATTTGAACTTTTATAATAAGCTTAGGGACCAAAAGGTGAACAGCAAAGGTTAAAGAGAGCATGTGGAAAGACACTGCCTACTTCTCTTTTAGGATAAATATTTGTCTTCTTTCCTCTAGCTTCGAGCACAACAGAGCTCTCTCCTTTCTTATTAGGTAGGAAAATCATATGATGAATCAAAATATGGGACTTGATTTTGGCTATAAAGCAGTAATCCAGATGTAAGGTCTCTTTCTAGCCCTCAGCCAGCAGTCACCTGAGCACTATCATGCATTATACATGGTAGAGTATTTAACCTACACCTTTTCAACAACATATAGCACAGCAGCTAAGAAGGGAAGCTCTAGATCAAGTGGAGAGAGACAGACATGGTTGTGTAATGGCTTCTTCTCTAAAAGAAGGAATGAACAGAACCTGCCATGCTAACTTTCCCAAGAAAAAAAACACTGTATTACCTGCTTGAGCTAAAATTCAGAGGAAATAAAATTGCAATCTCAGCACATTGTTCTCTGTGGCTTTCTGTAATGGAGAGGTGCTAGAGAGCCCAATGAGCTCCAAAATGAGCAGGCACTAGCACATACATGTGCCATCTTTCCAATGACTTGCTGTCAGGAAACACCTCCTTCCAGACAGATCCTTGTCTCTTTTTTTTCGCTACCCATCAGGTCACCAGACCTATATCTTTACCTTGCTTATTTGAATCCATTTTAAACAATACCTGGAAGGTTTCTTATGAGGCACTTGGTCAAGAAAAGAAGTCCAAATAAGACTCATCTAATGAAAATGTGACAGGAAGTGTTTAACTCTGCATTATTCATCAAATCCTAGTCCTCCCTAAGAGCCACAAAAGTTTTGTTTGTTGTACACGCTGTGGCATAAGGCTTTCTCTGCTGTTAGTCATACAAATTCTATCTGCTGCCTTCTCTTGCCATGGTGTTTCTTGATGAGTCCTGCAGGGAAAGGTTGGGAGTGTGCACTAACCCCATGCCTTCGCCATGGGCAAACATGATATTCCCACTGTTTATGATAGATTGAAACTACAGTGGCTGGTTTGCACATGTGCTCCAGGCATGCATGTACACACATCATGGAAAGGCTCTGAAAGACCCTTGTTAACAAGTCAAGATATAAAGTATTTATTGCTTGGGACATCATCTCCAATTGTCAGACAATCCACAGAAATACCAAAATTTTCACACTGATATTTTCCCCTGAATATATCTTCTTCAAAATTTGTATTCCATAAATTGTCTGTCTGCAAAATTTCAGCCTGGTTGTGACAGGTTTGTGGCATTATATGATATAATTTCTGTTATCTGAGTTTGATAAACGGGAAAGTATTTCCTGCAAGAGCTGTTGCACATGCATCCAACGAACTTTACTGATTCCTTTTCTCTGGCCATTCATACCAGTGAAATGTGAACACTTCAATGTTTAAGGAAAGATTGAAATGTTGAAGGGAAATAGAAAGTGGTATAAGCATATATATTTCCTTGCAGTTATAGAAGCTTCTTGGATTATTTTTTCAGTTCTGATCTTCTGGAATTTAAAATAAATTCATGAATTTGTATATGCCCACAAAGAACAAAATCTCATTTTAGTTGCTCACACAAATGTAATTTATCCTCACAGATTTCATTGGAGCTTCATATTTCAGCTCAGGTTATCAGCACTAGAATCTGTAGGACAGAAATAGGAATGCCATGGGTATTTTAAAGACTGATTTGTTTTCTGCTGAGTTCACTAAATGTACAAAGAAATATGCCAAACATCTCTGCATTTTAACCACAAATTTGCATTTTATCATTGCCTTGTTCCAATTTGCTTATTTCTCTTTCTTTCTAGAGTCCAAATGACAATTTTCTTTTTTATGCAAAAGGTTCTCATCAGAGCCTTTTAAAAGCCATCAAAAGAAAGAATTCTAATGATAATAAAAAAATACCTGCTTTGGTTAGAAAGTGGACTATCATCTGTGAACAGGATGTACGCTGAATTATGAAA
Source organism: Aramus guarauna (assembly GCA_013400195.1). Taxonomy (NCBI): domain Eukaryota; kingdom Metazoa; phylum Chordata; class Aves; order Gruiformes; family Aramidae; genus Aramus; species Aramus guarauna. The sequence continues at coordinate 429,491 of VXBL01007148.1, forward strand.
CAAAATAAATAATGAAGAAAAAGATATTTTAAAGGTTCAGTTGAATTTAATACCAATTTTCTACCCAAGTCAACATATAAGACTCTTGTAGTGTTACCAGTTCACACAATTTAAGCTTTAAAATTTCAAAAATGGGTGTTCTGCTGTGAAGTTTGAAATTAGCCCATTTGCAAGTCTTAGGTGAAATATCACCATCATGTTGAGAAGTGTCTACTCTGTGAGCAAGTGCAAATTATACAATTTCTTCAGGGACACAAAGCACCCAGTTGAGAACAGAAACGTTATCAGACAACTCAGTTTCGCACCAAAGAAACCCGACAGTGAACATTTACAAATTCCTAAATGGAGAACATCTCGTATGTTAACATTGAAAACAGGACCATTAAAATCACTGGGCACAGCACTTGCCACAAACAAGATGGAAGACTGATGCATAAAAGAGTTAAAAACCCTCTCAGGAATGATTGCTTCAGAGAAGTGTGTGTGTGATCTATGTCTTTTCCCTCTGCTAGTCAGAGTGAAGGGAAGAGGGAAGTTAGCACAGGGCTATTGCTATCCTTTGGTATAAAGACACCCACCACTCCTTCCTGTAGAAGGTCCATTACTAGAGCATGACAACAGCTAATGCACCTATATATTGGATGTTGTGTTATTAATGGCCCTGCTAATAGCTGGTGACAGTGAGAGAGTGAATTTCCACAGTTCACAGCCTTTTGTAAGACTTCTTCTGGAACATTTCTCTCCACTATCATCACCCAGACTCCCCCTCTGACCTCTTTATCAGTCACTGAGTGGTACCAGAGGCTTAAGACACATAATCACAGCAGTGTGCCATGTGTGCTCTGCAGAGCGGCACAATGCAGAGGGAAAAATCAGAAAAAAAAGCATTGCTTTAAAAAATACAAGTTCCTCTTAATTCTTCATGAGGGAATGATAATGCCATTTAGTTTCACCTTTTCCTGTTGTGCTTACTAACTTAACATGAATTTGCATATTTCATCCTCAAGTGAATCTTCATATTTTTAGCTATGTAACTTAATCTGAAATTCACCACGGTCAGTGAAAGTGCTGCCATTGACTTCAATGGATTTTGGATCAAGTCCGTAGCTACCTTAGGGCTCTGGCTCGCTTGGCTCCTACCCAAGAAACCAGAGGCTGAACCTGGCTTATCTACATAGTTGAGGAATTTAAAAGCAAAATTAAAGGAAAACACTATTGTGTTTGCTTCCACTTCTGCCTCCCTTCCAAAAGAAAGAGAAGTAGCTGCTCCTTTCTGTACATCCACAATGAAAGGTAAAATCAATAGCTACAGGTTACAGTTTATTTCAAGCACGCTTTGTGCTCAGTAAACTTTAGCAAGTGAAAGCCTTTTGCTCCTGTCTTTTTGCTCCACAGACCAAGTGGTTGAGTGAATCCCACTTGTTTTGTTCAGATAATGTTACACAGATGTTGCTGAAGCACAGTACTGGCTCTTGGACTGCAGGAGCACCTGGAGTCTTCCAGGGCCTTCAAAGCCTTGCACTTGGCCTTTCATATGAAAGTTTCTAAATATGGTGATGCTGCCGGTGGCTGTAACAGGAAGGGTGGCTGTAATGTGCAGCTCCATGTGAGATAGCAGCGGCATCAAATCTCACTACTCCTGCTCTTGAAATTGCCAAAGCTTCTTTGAGACACTTCATTTACTGTTTGCGGTATTACTGGTTACTGTACTTCCATGGAAAACCCAAGTTTTAAGGTGGGCAAGCCCATCCTGAGTATCTTCTCTCTAACAAAGTATAATAAAACAACCATATAAGTACTTAACTGTCAATTCTTAGTAACTCAGACTTTGGGTATGTATTTGGACTGTCCAAAGAGGTTTAAAATACTCCTTTTTTTTTTTTTTTTTAGTAGCATCAAGGAGTTTGTATTGCATAGCAATTTCCATAATTAAAAGATCAGTGAAGCTATTTTTAATTCTGCTTTACAGTAAAAGTAACTTCAATATTTCTGTTACTCTTTTTGCTGTTTTTCAGCCTGCTAGAAGAGCGCTTGAATGAATCACTTAGGGTATGTTCAATTTTTAAATTAAGTTCTTAAAGGAATCATTTAGTTGGTTTGTTTCCTTAACACAAAATATGTATATAATCCTTATTCAAACTCAGAAAAGCTGTTCAATTATCACAATGCAAAGAACTACCCTGGTTTGCACAGTATTTTTGAGGTCTCGTCAAATGAGAAGAATTTATATACCTTTTTCCCTCTTTGTTTCGCTTTACTTATTAATACCAGTGGTGCCTTTCAGCTTTATTGGGAGGCTTGGGGAATTGAGGAGGTACCTTTTTCTTAGTTCTTTTTCCCAGAAGTCCCAGCCCTAAGAGTCAGGTCAATACATGATGCACTCAGATTAAAGGCACACAGGACCTAGAAGCTTAACTTTCAGCACTAAAGCTAATACTGCCTGGCTCCCCAATAGCATGTCATATCATTGAAAGTGATTCTGATATTTCAGCAGTTGGAGGATCCCTTGGCTCTTTCGCTGTCTCAGCATTTGTTTCTGGCCACCTACTTTAGTGAATGTGGAGTATCTTAATTTTCTCAGAGATTGCTATTCTTTTATCAAATTGATCGATAGATTCAGAGGAGTTGGGGAAGGAGGAGAAGTGAGACACAACCAGACATGTACAGATCATGATAAATGTCTCATTTCTTTAGGAAATCAGAGAGAAAATCAGCTACCATGTTAGATTTTTTAAAAAGTTGAGATTTCTGCAGATTTTGCATGGATAGCATGCAGCTCCTTGGGCTGGGCTGGCAGGGAGAAGCCTGAGGTAAATGGTGATTTTCAAGCCCACCTTCTCAGCAGCTTCATGGGGAGATATGGGCAGCTGCTTTGAGCCAGCCCCTTCTTTGCCCGGGACTAGACCTTTCCAGGTGCTGCACATACTGGCCCCACTCCAGCAAAGCACTTAAGCACATGCTTAACTTTCAACACATCAATTACTCATGGAGAAGTCAAGCCTGGAGAAGCTGCCGCTGCAGAGATAGCAGTGAAAAGGAAATGGGGAGGTGGTGAACTTATTGCCTCTCTTTCCCAATGGACCTGTCTGCAGACATCATTTAGGGCCTGAGGTAAAATGATTGCAGAGGCTATTAGGTCAGTGACCTGCTACTCTGTCGTTGGCCTAGCCCCAACCTTTGCAAAAGAGAGGGGAAGGGAGAGGGGAAGATCTGTACAGTTTGTCAGATGTTATCACACTTGGTAAGACAAAGCTTTGCTTTCAGGAATTTTTCTTTCCCAGTTTGCTATGAAAAAAGATGGCAACCCAGAGATGTGTGGTGGCAAAGAGGAAACTCACAATCTTTTGTTCTTGCTCTGCCCATCACATCTGTGACAGGTTTCCTTTCTCCCTTAAGCTATTCCAATTTCTGGCTCTGCATGTGTCAAAATAAGTTTCCAAAGCAAATCACAAATGCATGGGGTAATTAGAGCTGTCATTTCGACGTCAGGGGAAAGTGCTTCCCTTCCCAAGAAGAATACACCTCCTGGTCAGCAGCATATTGTAGTGATGATGAAGGATTTGGCATTTGTCTCTTTGGGTTTTTTGGGGGGAGTGGTTTCTTAGTTTTGTTTTTTGTTGGGTTTTTTTTTGTTTGTTTGTTTGTTTTTTTCCACTTGGGAGATGGGACAAGGAAAAAGAGAATTGCCTTATGCTGCTGCCATACGAGCCCTTCTCTGTTTCAAAAACTCTCAAAAAATGCTGCTGAGAGGTAGACAACTGTGCATAACCACTGAAACACACAAAAGTGACCCTAGAGTCACCTCTTTAGAAATTTGGACATCTAGCTGAATTTTAAAATACATATTCAAAATAACAATCAAAAACTTGAAGCACAGGAAATGGAAAGATAAGGTTCATTCCTTCAGATCTCCAGCAACATGAAAAACTTTTTCTAAATGTTTGGAGAGGTATCTGTAAAAAGTCCTGTGACAAACAGTCACACAGCCTAGATCCTCACTCTTCCAGAGAGAGACCCTCAGGGATACATCTGAAGCTCTCTTCACAAGACCAACACAATAACAACATTGTCCCCAGGAGTCTACTCTAGACTGTTCTCATAGTTTGTTTTTGATGTGAGCATTTTGTAATAATGGCAACATATATGGAGATAATTATTTCAAAGACTCCTCCTTTTCTTTGTGAGAGTTTAAGTGCACACAAAAAGAAATTCTTTTCCAAGCAAACTGCCCTGCTTTAGTTTCTGTACTCCTGTGCCACATATGACTCCCTGATCTCTGTAAAATCACAGCTTACTCCCCAGTCTTCTCTAGGGCACCTGCAGCACCTCAGTCACAGGAAGTTTCAATCAGAATTGAGTCAAAGCTATGTTTTACACATGGAAAGAGTGAAAATTGTTGGAAAGGTATCTAAAATGCATACTGCAAGATGGGAAGAAGAACGGGCTTTCTAATCGAGCTGCAGGACACTTGCACTCAGATTTGCTCCCTTACTGCTGCCTGATCCACTTTGGGGGAGTTGTTCGCTTTCAGTGTCTCTGGGTCTCCAGCTCTGCGGAGGTGTTCACTATGATTCCTTTCTCGCATCTTTCATGCATGTTTTGCAATGTGGTATTTTTTTAGTGTGCAGGGAGGTAACTACTGTGAAGCACTGAGCACGGAGAGGGGTCCTCTCTGAGGTGCAGATTAGTGAAGTGGTTTGCTGGTGACATGAGTTTAAGGACTCCTGCCCATCCCATCTGCTTGTCCCCACCTGTGTACTGCAATTCACTGCCCTGTCAGTTGTGCCACTCTGAATTTTACTGAAGGATGCTGAAAGCGGCTCAGGAAACTTATCTAGTTAAGAATAAGTCTCCCCTCACCAACATCATTTCTCATTCAGGCCAATGTACTGATTAGTGCAGTGTGGTCCCATCGACAGATCCTAGCACAAGCAAGTGGGCTGCGAGACATCGCACAGGGGTGGAAACAATGACTTTGGGTTTTCTTAAATTAGTTTAGTCAGCATGTCATTTCACTGCAGCCTGAGTAAAAGTTTTTAGGCTGGAGAAGCATCAAGTACAGTTATATGAGTCTCTGCTGCAACTCCATTATGAAACTTTGCCCTTCTGCAGCATTTCTATTCAGGTACCACAGCAGCTCTTTGCAAACATTAAGTGCTGTGTCCCTACAACACACCTGGCAGGCAGATACAGTATCCTCTTATCAGATGGGCAAAGTGAGCTGCACAGTCATCACGTCTGGCTCAGCCATGCAGCGCGAGCCAACGCGAGAGGCGGCAAGAAGCAGAAAGTCCTAATTGCTGGACCGACATTTTAATTATTAGGCTTCTGCTGGAAACCAGTGGCCACCGATAGAAACTGCCAATACAAAGATGCTTCAAGCACCAGTAAGAATGGGTTAGGAGTAACAATGATATGACTTGCAGATGGCTTTCATTAAATGGAGTTTTTATTGGATTAAAGACACAATTTGGAGTCTACAGTAGAACTGCTCGAAATACTTTAATCTAATCTTGGAGGCTTTTTGACCAAATCAAACATTCTGCCGGGAATTTTTCAACTCCACTGAAATTTCCTGGGGTATTCTTGGTTTGAAACAAAAGAAAAAAGTCATTTCAAAACAGTCATGTTTGTTAGTTTTATCACTGAAGATGAGATGTATTTTATAGAAAATATATGTTTATACTTCTGAGAATAATTGTTACTGTTGCCAGCTCTTGCCAGCAGAAGCTCTGTCATGGATTATCATGAGTGACTGACTGGGCTACAAATACTGTTAAAAATGAAATGGTTTTGTATGTTAAAGCAGTAACAAGAAAATACTTATTTCAGTGATGAAACCAGCGATAATTAACCTTTCCTGAAAGAAAGCTTCCTTCATCTTATATTCAGTGTTTATCTTCAAACTTTAAAAATTATCCCTATTTTCATAGTAAAACCGATTATCTTATGGCATTGTTTTGACTCAGGTGTTTTTGGAGCAGGGGCTCAGTATACAAAGGATAATTGTATTTAGCCATTTGTTACCATTTTCGCATTTAGTCATATCCTAACAAGACCCTATCAAGGCACAAATTACCTTGATCTGCAATGCACAATCCAAATAAAATTAAATAAATGCTTGTAAGACTATTTTCTGCTATATTCTAGTCTGATAACATAAGCTTTTCTTTTCTGGGGGGCAAATCCACATAGGTAACCTCATGGATAGATGCTGAAGCTACGAGTGCACAAGGTAAGTAAAAGTTTGCCTTCTTTGAGTAGTTTAAGGAAGTAAAAGAATTGCCATATTAGGTTTTTGAGCCTATCTGTGATTGCTTGAAAAACCAAGCCAAGTGAAACTTTAGATGCACTTGCCTTCTAATTTTCAACTGTTCATAAATAGCTGTGGACCTCAGGTTCCAGTACAAACAGACACCCAAAACCCACCTAGGCTGAATCCTCAAAGGCCAGAGAAATCCCTTCTGATTATGGTTCATAAAAAAGAAAAATTGTTTATAAGCATGGAAAATAATATCCATATTTTTGCAGCTAATGAGAACAAGCGGTTGAGGGAGGTTAAGGGAAGGGATGCAGCTTGCAATTCTAAACCAAAGAAGGAAAAACCAAATCGAACAGCCCTCTGAAAGATTCAGAAGTCCCATCAGACCAAAACCAAATGTTTTCAAAATCTGCAAAAAACTTCTGGTGTGAAATAATTTCAAGTTTCAATGAGAGTGTGGTTAGCAATAAACTATAAATCACTGCACATAGATGTTTCTAACTGGCAAGTGGCAAACACATGAAGGCTGTTTCTCCGTCCTGTTGGCTTATTTGAATACAATTTTTTGAAGTTTTTCATAAGGAAACAAGATTTATATAATATCACTGTATTTCTCAGCCCTTTCAATCTCTCTGATCCCTGCTGGCTAACTCCAGCCCAAGCTGACAGACAGCTAGAGACTTGGAGAGACTGTGCTCCTAACCGCCCTGTGAATGTCACTACCCAGGTACTGTAGAGAGGCTCAGGTGGAGGTACAGAGGAGCTGTGGTGGGCCACCAGACAGTGGCATCACTAAAGAGGTGAGACCCGTGGTGCGTGCAGCGACAGGGAAAGCTGTGCCTGGAGCTCACAGCTTACCAGGCACGGGGCGTTTCAGCTGCAGAATCCAGGCCAGAGGCAGAGTCTGCTGCTCACTGAACAGATTTGGTGTCTTGTCATTGGCGATTTGGGGAAGGAACTTCTGATCACTCTCAGCTCTTCTCTTGTATTGTTGGGGTTTTTTGTTGGGGTTTTTTTGTTTGTTTGTTTTTCCCCACTTTGCTCTCCTTTAGCTTCATCGTGAGAGAAAAGTTAAAGAACAGGAGCTGAGCAAATGCCCCTGAATACTCAGGGATTTGGGCAGCCAGATGGTTTTGTAACAGCTGCTGTATTGCTTTCTCCTTCACCTTCCAGAAATTCTTTATTCCATAGCATTTACACTCATGAAGTAAAAAATTAAACACATTCCCAGTGTCTGCAGAAGTCACTGATGGATAGTATCGCGTAAGCCTCTAGTGAGGCTGAACTCCTCCCCAAGATTCACTGATTCCTCCCGGGGACCAGAAGGCTCCTGGAAAAATGTTCTTCATAATCTTCCTCTCTCTTAATCTCCTGTGATAACATTTCAATCACAGGCAGGAAAAGACTTGTCTTCCAGTAGTAGATCCCTACCTGATAGCTGCAGGAATGGAGAAATGTGAATGTATGAAGGGCAGTAATTATTGGCTTTATATGAGCCTCTGAGCCTCTCAGGAGTCTTCCATAAGGGCCCATGAAAGTCATAGTTCTCCCATAATACCAGGTGAATCAATTTTCAGACATAACCTGTACATCTATGTCACTGACACTCCAGTTTAAAGCTGTTTTGGTTGCCACCTGCTGTATGGTGCAGACAGGACAGCGTTCAGCGCTGGCTAGCCATCGGAGTATTTAACAGCTTCTCAGCAGTTTTTAAAAATTTTATACGGATTCAGATTCAGCCTGAAGCCAGTGATATGCCTCCTAACCCCTGACTCCAGCTGGTCAGGAATCAGGAGGTCCCTGAAATCTCACTGCCACGTGCTATGGGTGTGACTGTATGGTCAGGCATGGCTTTGGGGTGCTGGTAGTCGTGGGCAGGCATGGCAAAGCCCAGGAACCTGAAGGTTGGTTCAATCCATAGTGACCTTAAGAGGCTGTTCAGAAGGGGTCTTCATTGTTTTGGAATGGGAATTAGCTGCACAGAGAAAAAAGGATGACAGTGTATAGTGATGCAGAATTAAATGCGGACAGAGAGACAGGCAAGAGGGAAGGGATACTCCCTGGGAGCATTCGACTGGAGTTCTGTATTGGGGGACAGAAAAGAAATGAGCCAGCTGAGCTTGATGTTGGAGAACAAATGTGATTCGTCTTTTATTAATAAAAGAGGTCTCCCCACAAAGCAAATTCCCATCTTGGCCTGATGATGTAGCACTAAGTGGAAATTGATACATGAAATGCCAAAGCCCATAAATCTCTAGTTACACTGGAGTAGAAACTCTTTGGGGCTTGTAATTACAGGGAGTTGGCAGACATACAGATTTCATCTTTGAGAGAGAAAAGGACTTTCTGCTCTCCTGCCAATGGGGATGACTAAGCTCAGTGCCAAGCCGGCCATACCTTCCAGAGCATTTGCAAAGCAGTCTTCAGTTCTACCTCAGAGTCTTTCGCTCCCTATTTCTGAAAATGAACTAATAAAATATTTGTAATGGCACCTGCAGCAGTGAGGCATCTCGGAGAGAAAAGCCAAGTCCTGCCTCCCAACCAGAGAAAGGCACAGCTGAGAAACAGCAATAGCTCAGAGCTGCGTAGGAGGGAAGCAGAAAAAGTTTCGTAATGGCCAGGGCACAAATGATGGCTCAAGGACAGCTGAGCATGGGTTTGCTCTCTGGAGCCATCCTAATGGTGTGGATCAGGCACTGATGTACCGAAACACGGGGTAAACATGGTTTCTCAGGCAGTCTGCTGCAGGCAAGCTGCCCACGCTGCCGGGGGACATCTGTATAGCCCAGACCTGTTGTAACAACACCTGGAAAGCCAGATCTGCTCTCTGTTGCTCTCTTCAGATTATCTCTGCACATTGCCCCTCTGCTTTGTAGTACTAACATCAACCACATCAAGTCTGGCCTTGGTGATCTATGCTGGCTGCCAAGGTGGCAGATGATCAGCTATCTGATATTTAGTTAGACATCTCCACATGAAATATGCAAAACTTGTGGGCAAAAGAGCAGTACTAATACTTTTTGGCCAAATTCTGCTCTCAGTTACACCAGAGGAATGCAACTGAAGTCAATATGATTTACAGGAATTAAGGACAGCACATGGTTTGTTTTTTGGGTTTGGATTTTTTTTTTTTTTTTTTGAGATGACATTTAGATTCTAGTTGCAGCTAATAAGGCTGGCCACAGACAAATCTCACAGAAAGTAACACTGTTGTATGTTTTTCCTCCCTAACTCCACTGTCAGCCCCAGTCTAACAAAGCACCCTATAATATTTGCTTAGGCACCGAATTTGTTAGCCTAACTTATTTTTACTGTTTATCCCATGTTTCTGTAAAAATGTGTAAAAAAATAATCTGTTAATGCCAAATGTTCTCAAATACTCTTTTTCACAGGCATAGTGTACACTAGGAAGATCTTGCAAGTACAGCTATGCTGGAATTTTTATATCAATAAACCCCTGAGGGGTGGTGCAACTCCCATCAGCGCACCGGTTCTAAGGATGAAATAACACATCCTGGCAACCCGAGTGGTTTTTGCCAACAGAACTGCAAGACGGCTTTTTGCTGAGACAGAATACCAGTAAAAGCTTCTCCTGAGAAACCAAGCATGGACTCCACGTTAGCCAGCTGCTTGGGATGCTCCCCTGGCATGCAGCAGACAAAGGCGCGCGTCCCCGCTCTGCTCAGTAATCTCCACCAAACCTGAGTCCCTCTCCTGGTGAAACATTCCCCCAGCCCTGGCCCTGCCGGCTGCCAAAAGACCCCTCTGATGGGAGGTGGGAGAGCTGGGTGTCGGTCAGGCACCAGAGGAGCTCAAAGAGGGGTCTCCTGTACCTCCGGACACAGCAAACACCAGCCTTTTGGTTAGACTCAGGGACACAGCTTTGTCTGTGTTTCAGCAGAAGCACTTGCTGGGGCCCAAGAAATCTTTCCTGACAAGGATTTTGTTGCAAGTGATGTGCGTCTGCGAAGAGCACAGCTTTTTAAAAGTTGCCGTTTTCTGACACAAGCACATGCATAATCGTATTGCACTGAAGAATTTCTGATCAGCTCTTGTTGTGAGCTCAGGAAAGGCCAAATGACCTAAGGGTTACAAGGTGCCAGTTACAGATAGTGTTTCACATTCTTTCTTAGAAAAATGGTTATGAAACTACTGGATTTTCTTTCCCTGTTTTTTTCTGTATGTCTTCCAATGCAAAATACTTTGTTCTCCCAGTGGAAACCAATCATTTACTAAATATTTAGTGTAATTCATATCTCTGTCTCTCAAGTAGGCCAGTGTTTATACTTCAAAAGCAAGAATGTTTCTTCACATGCCATAGTCACTCCATAGAAATAAATACAAACCACAGAACCTGCACAAATCTTTGCTGAGGCACAAAATTTTAAACACCTTATGGATTAATGTTTATGGAGCCTGTCAGAGATTTAAAACCACAATGAGAAAGAAAGGTTTTCTTCAGCTCTGAGAAACGAACTTTTTGTCTAACGTCAGCCCTACACTGAAAAAGCCTTGGCAGGTTGTTTGTCTAAGCAGACAGGTCCTTATTCAATTGTTCGTGATGTCTTTCCACTTAGTTCTTGCTATAAATTTGTCTCTTTGCCACCCTCTTTACACTTTACCTCAGTGTGCCTCAGAGACATGCAGAGCCAGCAGCTCACCACGAACTCAGCCTACGGGGAAATGCTAGCAAGAAAGACCAGCCTGCCAAAATCCATAAAACTTGCTGCTTTTTGCCTCACTTTAAAACAAAAAAATAATATTGTCTTTTCTCTCAAGTGGTAAAGCAACACATGCCCAAATGAGTTCTTGACATTACGCTACAGGATTTTTTAAGGGTTTTGAAGAAACCTTGGCACTTATCAACATGTTCTCCAAAATGTATGATTGTTAATTAGTTTAGTAGTCGGCAAAAGTAAAAAAACCTGGTGGCACGAGGTGCAACCAGTGGCTTTTGGTAAGGCAATGGGAAGTCCATGAAAATCACAGCCTCTGAAATACTGAATAAATCCAAAAGGAAAGAACTGATTAAAAGCAGAAAGATAGTCAAGTCCACTGCCGTGATAATCTGCTGTTTGACTGCTGCCACCGTATCTATGACAATGTACCTGCTGGTGAAAATCATAAACACGAAGAGAAATGGGCATTTCCCCCAAAGTGTGGTATTTTTTTCTTGAAGGTTTAACTGAGCTTCTTGAATTATTTGTCATTTTTTTTCTCTTTCTGAAGGGAGCTTGGTAAGAAAAGATGATTCTCAATGGACTAAAAGCCACTGCTAGCCATTGTAAAGCAGAATTTGTCTAGGTCCAGCACAGCAATTTTTGCACAGACCGCAGCATGCTGATAATGCCACTTTCCCACCAGAAGTGCCTGCTCCTCTGCCTATCCTCAGAAGCACTCCAACACTGGATGAGGGCATCTGCTGCAGACCTGCACCCCCCCGTAAGGCTGTTGGGCAGCTGTTCCCATTCTCCCCCAGTTGTAGGGTCTTCCTCACCCTCTTTCTCACGTTTCCAGTATTTTGCCCCTGCAGATGGGGCTATTGTTTGTAGTCATGAGTTATGTTTTCCCACCTAGCACAGAAGATTTTTTCTGACTTTCCTTGGACAGTCAGTGAGGGCAGAAATGAGAAAATACACTTTTCTTCCCTAGGTGCCCCTTAAGAGGAGGGGGTAGGAAGGAAGGGGAGAAGGGGTGAGGACTAACTAACCTTTGCCTATTTATTTTCTACTTCCTAATTTCTCAAAAGGCATTAATCTCTGTGCAAGGTGCCACAGTAATAGCCCCAGAGACCGAAGCCCTCTGTTCATGTAGGAGGCAGGAACGGCGCGGGAAGGGACAAGGGTGGCTGCCTTCACGCTCAGGCGGCTTCGCCTCCGTCCTGTCCTGGGCTGATCTCTGTCGGTGGTGACAGTGTGGCTCTGGCACTGGGCCCGTTTAGGCTTTGGCATCTAGGCTGAGATTGCTCGGTGTGGTGAAGGCTTCGCAAACACCTCGTGCCCACAGGAGGCTGGCTTCAGACCGCGGAGCTCTCTTTATACAGGGCTGAGGAAGAGGCATGAGAACGTAATGGTTTTTGGGTTACTACGGGTTTACGAATCTGAAATAGCAAGCCAGTGCACAACACAAATGTCAATGCTAGCGACTGGTAATAAGAAAGATTCATGCACTTCACCTAGCTTTTTACTCCACAGTTAGGATTGCATGAAATTTCCACTGCTGAAATGCCACACTTTTCCTGTGAAAGCATTTCCATTTAACTCCACAGCAGATCTCTTCCTCTGCTTCTGGGAAGCAGTGCATACGGCATGCTGAAGTAGCACATCTCAGACAGCTGCCCAGGATCTTCCCATTAAGAAGACTTCCTACATCTTCGCATCAAACTGCTTGCTCCTTCTTTTATTTGTCAGTATAAAAAACTTCCTCTGGAAGATGATGAGCCATAGAGCAAACAGGTAGTGACAGCAAAATAAATCTGGTCAAAGAAAGGGAATAATGGTAGTATGAGATAAGCACATTCTACTTGTGTGCCTAACGATTTCAAAGCTATTTTATGACTTACATCTTCTGGTGTTATTTTGTGTTCTGATTTTCTACCGCATCCTATGTCACTTCGGCTACTCCACTAGCACTCAGACGAGCATTTCACAGCCAGTATGTCATTTCATGTCATAGCTGTTTTCCTGTATGATTTTCACAGTTAGTGTAAATCTAGTTACAAGTATTGGGGATGCATTTATCTCACCCCAGACAGAGCTCTTCCCACTGACACACACTTCTCCACACTATGGTTTGTTTCCAAGGCTCCGAGAAGGATGCAGAATCCCATGGCTGTTTCCAGAGGATCAGGCAGCAGACTGAGTTTGTCAGCACCATTTCCAAAAGGCTATTTTTTTTTCTCTTTTTCTTTCTTCCCTCTGTCGGTGCTTACATCCTTCTTGCCATCTCAGGTGCTCCTTTAACTCAAGAGCCGTCTGTTTTTTCAGTTTGCTCCTGCTCCCAACCATGCTGTCCCAAGTTCCACACTCGGGCGAAAGAGGAGCGTTTCTGGCCACAGAGCCGCGGTGATCCGGGAGGGTGATGTAGCGTGAGGTGAGTGAGTGAAGGAGTGAGTCAGCAGCGATCCCTCTCTGCCTTGCAACAAGCAGCCTTCCTTCTGAGGAGCCTCAAGACTGTGCTGGCTTCGGGCGGGGAGAGCGTGGCAGAAAGGTGGCTCTGGCAGATGGGAAAGGTACTGGCGCTGCCCTGCTCTCTCACCCCACGAGATGCAGAGCAGGGTTTCATTGATGTTGCCCTGAAGGATTAAGTCCTCTTCCTCATACTGACTGCTCGCTAAAGTGTGATAAAACTCCACACAGTAAGCTCTTATCGTGAAAAATGCAACATGTTGAAATTGGAAAGTCTAACTGAAGGATGACGCTTTTCAAAGGTATCTGTGTTTCCCAAGCACAACCAGCCACACACGGGCCTGTTCCTCCACAATTCTGACTTTACCTCTACATCGTATCCCCTTTCTAAAATGCTGGGTTGATAACTTTATTTTTCATGACCAAATAATGCATGGGCCTTGGTGATTTGGGTTTTACACAGGTTTGGCTCACCTGTGTAGCTCTGAAAAACCAGGATCTTCGCCCCTGGTTCCCATAAACACTTTTAAAAATTCCACCCCACGTTTCACATGGCACAGAGCACAGCTCAGTCATCAGCTGCTTGCTCATAGCTGTGTTAAAACAAACTGTGCATGAAAGAAGTTTACAAAGACCATTTTCTACTTAAAAAAAAATAATTAAATTCATGAGTCATTTTTATTTTTTGATTAAGAAGTCTCACAACCTCCTACTTATGTCTTGGGCTCCATCTTCCCTACTACTCACAGCAAACACAAGGAAGTAAGACAGCAAAGGGTTTTATTATTCCTTTAAACTGAACATATGATCTATATGGGTTATCACCCATGTCAAGTATGAAAATCTGTGAATACAGTTTAATGATACCACAAGCACAGTAGGGCTAGAGTCTCGGATCGCTGTTTGTAAGCTTTTCATTCGTATTCATATTAAAGCCATGGGAGGCTTGCCATTGATGTCAGTTAGTTTTAATTTAGTACCTTTGTTTATAAGAGTCTAAGTGATAATGCTCTACAAGTAAAAAAAAATAATTACTTCTATTTTGTTATTATTTGCTAGACCCAATCAGTCTCTGTCACTGACCAGGACTTCACGTTGCTCAGTAATGTAGAAACCTAGGAGAGGAAGCCACACAGCATAGAAACAGCTGTTCTGTACTTGTTTACCTGCGCGTAAATGCCTGTATATTCTCTAGGTATTAGAGAAACTGATGCTGGACTTTTATTTATTATTTACCATTATTTTTTCAAACTTTAAAAGTGAATCAAGCCTTTCATATAGCTCGAACAAGGCTGCAGAATGCATTTGCTGCTTGAGAAACAGTGAACTTGAAAAGCAGGTAAGAGCGCAGGGCAGTTCTTTAAAAGAGGGTGCCAGGAATCCATAGGAGAAAAAGAATCTCTAAGAATTGCATTATCCTCTGCTAAGCAACACCTGCTCCTGCTACGAGAAGCAGACTCCTGAATACTTACATACCCCAGCCAGGTAAGACAGCTTGGATCTAGCGGTCCAGCCCCGTCGTGACAGTACCTCATTGAAACCTAAGAGGATTTACTTTCTGTAGCCTCATTAGTTAAGAGCCAGATAATTCTTCCTTTCTCACAGTTAGAATTTCCACGATCATTATTGGAACAATCCTGTCCAATTTAATGCAGGATGGTCAACTGTCCACAGGATTTTAAAGCCTGCACAATTCTATAGCAGAGCGATAATTCCCTTTGGCTTCTTTTGACCTAATTAAAAGCATGAAAAGAAAGCATTCATGCTCTAGTAAATTCTTTGAGTATTTCCTGTATATTTGGATCCACTGTTGATAAACTATACAGCATTGCTCCATGAGGCTCACTCATCTAAGCAACATGAGTTGCTTTCTACAGCAGTTCTAGAAAGACTTGAGGGAAGAGGAGAAAACGTGGGTCTCATTATGAGAGCAGAAGTGTAGGACCTCAGAAAACTTGGGTACAATTCCTAATGCAGCACAGATCAAGTCTGGACATGGTCCTGGTGTGAGGTGGCAGCTAGGTCAAAATTGACCCCGACGCATGACCCAGAACATGTCTGGGTCTGTGTTGTGAATGGATCTATGACTCCTTCTGGAAATCTGTCTCCTTTTCAAATGGGAGATCAACATCTGTAAGGAATACAGATGTGACTCATAGTCCTTCCCCAGCTATAATGAGGAAAAATATTTATTTCCCCTTTTATATCCCTTATCTAATCAGACTGGAAGTTCTTGGAGGCAGGTAGGTTTCTTACCACCACGGTGCTGGCTAGAAGCTCTGCCTGTTAAAATCACTCTGTCTTTCGCATTATAAAACACTATTTTCAGTTGCTCAAACCTTGCCAGTTTTTTATCACTTGGTTTCACATTTTCCTTTAAAAATATTTACTTTAGACTGAATTATCTTCTGGGATGGGGGGTAAAGAAAGGGAAGAAGAAATTTTAAGCAGCATAGTCAAGTCCCTTTTCAGAAAAAAAGCTGGGGAAATGACAGTAGACAAAATAATAGTGTATATTTTGGCAAGTCAATCTTTGTTTTAAAACCATAATGCCACCGGTTTCTGGACTCCAGACTTCCCTTCTTACAGATTTTTGGCCTTTTGGCTATTGCCAACTCTGAAAATCCACTCAAATTTGACTGAGTTATAAACTCTCAGAAACCTGCAGCTTATTTTTATTAGATAAATTTCCCACCTCTCCTGAGCATAGATTGTTGTCCTGCAATGTCAAATGCAAATTGCTGTGTCGTTTTGTAGGTCCTGACAGCTAAACTGAGAGCAAAGGGGCAGTCTGCCGTGAATCGCCTTTTCCCAGCTGCGTGCCGGCAGTGCACAGGAGGACAGTGAGCTGAAGGTGAAGGGGCTGTGGGCTTGGCAAGCTACAAAGAGCGTGGCAGAAGGGAAAGCCGGCATGGGGCTGTAGGGCTCCTTGGTGATGCAGGGGGCCTGGACCCAAACTGGGAGACAGACTGCGATGGATTGGCAGAGAAGGAAGAGGACTGGGAAGATGATTCTGGAAAGGTGAAACCGATTGCATTGACAAGGCAATGGGAATGAGAGGTTTGATGAGGGGAAAATGGGATGAGGTACATGTGGAGAATAACTTAAATGTACGAAGGAGCTGGAGTCACAGTCACAAGAATAAAAGTTCCTTCTGGCTCTGACAGAGACATCAACATTGCAAAGTTTCACAACCTCCCAGCTGAGAGGAAAGGACTGTGAAGCCCAAGCTGGTAAAATGTCCTGCTCTGCCTACTGCAGCAAATGGCAATCTGCTGTCTCTGTGTGAGATGCTGCTAGTTTGAGACTGATGGCGGTCTGTGTGGTGCAGTGAAGGGTCCCAAACACGCTCAGATGCAGGCAACGCCATATAACAGCTTTATTATATTTTCTTTTTCCCATTTAAAAAGCCCAGGAGATATTATAGGCCATGCATGCGCACGCATGCATGCACACACACACTCTCACATACTTTGTGTCGATGAATGAGTTGTTTAAAACCAAACTTTTTGAAAGGGAGTCTTGCCAAATTCTTGTGACTCAGTTGCTCAGTTGAGTCCTGGAGAACTCGAGACTAGTTTTTTGGCTGCATGCCTTGAACATCGTAGTCAGCAGTAGGTGTCTCAAGTAGGGCACCCAAGTCTGTAACGGATTTCTACTTCTCCCTGCTTTGGTTCACTGTGCATGCAGCTCCTGCTCCCGGAGAGCGGGCTCCATCCCGAGCTCTGGCTGAGGCAGTGTGTGACTGCCAGGCTGTGACAAGCCTGCGAGGTCGGATCTGGGCGCTTGGGGAAATTGTCACTTGTGCGCTAGGAGCGTGCCGCTTTGCAGCCTCCCTAAAGCCCTTTCACGCCTGGGTCCTCTCCCGCAAAAGCGCACACCCTGAGAATAAAGGAAGCTCTGACAGCTTCAGACTCCCTGGTAGCACCACTGAACCGTGTGGATCTCTGCAGGCTAGGAGCGAGCGGTGGGTCTCAGGGGAGGAGCGGGGGACTTCTCCATTGACAAAATTGCAGTAAAAGGGTTTCTTTCAGGCAGGGGGGAGGATATCCTCTGGCGGTTCACAGTAAGGAAATAATAAAATTCCTCTATTTGGCTCCTAAAGATAAGCGCGAAAAGCGCACAGCTGTCGGCAGGAAGGTTTCACCCGGCGTTTACCGCACGCGGCGCGGCAGCCCCGCAGCGACCTGCGTCTCCCCGGAGTACTCCGCCCCGGGCAGCCAGTGCCCGCTCCCCGCCGTGCCAGAGGGCCCGGCAGCCCCCAGCGACGCCCGGCTGCCACCCCCTGCCCCGCAGGGCGCTGCTGCCCGGCTTCTACCCCCGCCAGAAACCTGGCTGCCTCGGCCCCGGCTCCCCTCCCCGTGCGGTGCCCGGCGGGCGGCGGGGCGGGCGGCGCGGCGCACCGGGCGGGCATCGGGGCCAGCGTCAGGGCGCACCCAGAGCGGGTCGGGGTGCACCGAGTCGGGGGTCGAGGCGCGTCTCACCCTCCGCGCCAGGGGCTGCCGGTATTTGTACATGTTGATTCAGCAGCAGGCGGGGGGGGGAAATGAGCCCTACAGAGGGAGCAAGCCGGCGTCCCCCCGGGAGCACCGGGGAGGGTTAATCGGCGAGGATCTGTGGGTCTGGGAGGAGAAAGCGGAGGCCGGGCTGGGGAGGGGGGAGGATAAGAGGAAAAGGGGAAGAGCGGCTCGGTGAGGTCGCACACCGCCAGCCTCCGCAGCCGCGGCAGTGCCTTCCCGCGGCCCCCCGCCGGCGGCGGACACCGGAGGGGTGGTGTGGGAGGGTCCTCCCTTCCCGTCCCAACCTTTTCCTCCCGCTTCCCCTGCCACGGGGGAGACGAGGCTGGAGAGGAAAGAAAGCGACCCCCTAGGGCTAGGCAGCAGTCCGTCCGAGGCGGAGGGAGGCCCCGGGGGAGGCGGCGGGGTGCGGCGGATCCCTCCGGCAGTGCCTGCGCGGCGGGAGGGCGCCGGGAGAGGAGAGGCTGGGGAGCATCTCCGAGCCGGGGCTGACTCTTCAGGAGCGAGGGAGGGACAGAGAGAGGGAGAAACTGCCGCCTCTCAGCTATACTGCCGTCCCCAAATTTCAAGGGGTGGGGAAAAAGAAAATAGAGGACCTAAGCTGGGACCTCCCAGCGGGAGCCATTGAAAAGGAGCCAAAGCAGGCGTCGGGGGGGGGAGCGACATCCCAAGGAGAGTCCCCCTCCTCCGCTTCCCGGAGCCACTGCGTGCCCGCCGCCGCCTCAGGATGTGGGTGCCGCTGCTGCTGCTGCTGGTGCCGGAGCTGTTCCCCGCCGTGCCGGCCCAGAAGCTCTCCGCCCTCACGGTAAGGCCGCCCCGCCGCTGGGCGATGGGCGCCGGGCGACCGGCGGGTCGGTCCCCCGGGGCGCACCTGAGCAGGCTGATGCGCTCCCCACGGCCCGCACGCCCCTCAGCTCCCGGGCAAAGGGCTGCTCCCCGCTTTGGGCGGAGGATGGAGCCCCCGGCCGAGGTGGGCAGCTCCGCCGCGGCTTGTCCGGCACCGCGGAGCGCGGCGCGGTGAGCAGCCGGCACCGCCGCCCCTTCGCGTTTTTCCAGGGGAGAGCACGGCCCGTGGCAGCTAAGTGGAAGTTTACTGTGGGTCTCCGCAGAGCTTCTGGCCGATGTTAATGTCCGTGTTAATGCTTTTATATTCCCGAGGAGGAATAATGCTGTAGTGAGGTCTGCTTTTGGACCGTCTGGAGTTGACCGATTTTACTTTAATTATAAAGCGACGTGAAATAAGCCTCTCTGGCTATTCCAGGCTCCATGATGCTAAACACGGAACTCTGCGTAGAGATGGGTGAGCCAATTCATTAGGCTTGCTAAATAAGCCATAACCACTTCTTTAGCCAAGACCTGAGGTTTGCAGCTAATAGCTCAGTTCAGTCTTCTTGTAGAGCTTGCAGTGTTTGCAAAGCTATAATTAATGCAATCTGTAGAAATAAAAACATTTTCCTTAAATGTGTTTTTAAACAAGTGCTTGAGTAAACATAACGGGCAGCGAGGACCCCTTTCAAGCTGTTTTTAAGTGTTTTGGTGAGGGCTGTGCCCTTTAGAGTTTATTACGCTAAAGTTACAGGCAGTTGCAAAGTGAAATAGACCTTATTTTTGTCTGGTTCTTTCAGAAAACTTCTGTAAAATACTGAGAGTCGGCTTTTTCCCTTTCTTTTTCAGGGCTGTATTTTTTTTCTTTTCTTTTCTTTTCTTTTCTTTTCTTTTCTTTTCTTTTCTTTTCTTTTCTTTTCTTTTCTTTTCTTTTCTTTTCTTTTTGAGTTGGGGGGATAGGAACAGCTCAAGGAGAAATGGTGGTGGGGGATGGCTGAGCTGCTCATACCTGAAATTCTTCAGAAAAAGTTTTGCCTTCTCGTCTAGTTTTTTTTTTTTTTTAATTACTTGTAGATTAGAAGCTGCTAATTGAAAACCTTAAAAGAATTATTTTTCTCCTTGAATTTTATAGTGTGTGGCATTTGAAAGTGTGGGACAGATAAAGTTAAGTGGTTCTCATCTTTTGCTTTTTAAGAACCTCATTTGAAGCACCCATTGACTGTCAGGTGATATATACTATTCTAGTTAACAGGTTAACATTGCAATTTAATTCCAAGTTCATTTTCACAAATGGTAAACAGAATTTACAAGAGATTGCATGTTATATTCTCTCTTCTCTACATTTAAAAAAAAAAAAAAAAAGAGAAAGTTAAATACTAGCATGGAAGTAAACTGGAGATGCTACCAAAACTTAATTTGTCCAAATGTAAAACAAGAGTGATGGTGACTTGTATCATCTTTAAATGATTCATGACTCAGATGATGCCAAAGCCTTTTAATAGATGTATATAAATCACTGCTGAACATAACTGTCATTCAGTGAGTGGTTGCTTGCCTCACAAAAGGGAAGAAAAATCTGGCCAAGGGCATTTGGGCAAACTCTTTAAAAATTAACTGTCGCAGCCTCATGCAGATGTATTTGACTTCACTGTTAGCTGAGAGATGTCTGAAGTCCCTCTTGCTCCCTCTTCCATCCATCCATCCATCCATCCATCCATCCATCCATCCATCCATCCAAAGTGTGTATTGTTTGTTTCTCTACCTTATAGTAGTGTGCATTTTTATGAATCATGACCAAAAAGGTTAGTCCTGGTGGCATCCCCACCCTCTGTTACCAAAAAGATAATGGCCTTGGAGACTTTAAGCTTTCAGACAGAGTTAAACTTGAACATTTTGGTAAGTGTAGCTAGCCTTGTTAGTAGGGGACTGTAGGTAGTGAGCCCGTGCTAGTTTTTCTGCTGCCTATGCTCTTCTTACAGGGATGGCTAGCCCATATGAATACTAGCCTACATTAGAAATCCTTCCATAAAATGGGTAATGAATAGTCAGACACCTGTAGGAAGAAACAAACACACAGACACACTCATGCACACCTACTTTTTACACTTTCCCACAAGACTAAATTTTGAATGAGGCAGGCTTATTTCTACTACTTGTGTACTTCGCTATTTAAACAACAACAAAAAAAGCAATGCTATTACAGCAACAAATACCACAGCTCTAAATCATTCTTTACTCCTACAGTCATTTTGCTTATAGCTGACAGACTGTATAACTCTTTCTCATATCTACCTTTCTCAAATATTCATGGACAGTATCTGCATAATTATGAGGAAAGCCAAACCCAAGCTGTGTAGAAAGACCAAGAAAATACAGGACTTTTTTTCATTTGCTGTTCCATTGTGTGATGACAGAGAACTACCATTCCTTTCTACACATCAGATGAAGATTTTCTTTTTATTTGTGGTTGAAAGAATAACAGACTGACATTTTCATAAAAAAAACAGAGGCCACAGGGACAGAGCATGTTTCACTGTGGACCTGAGTTTCATGAAAACTGCAGGTTGATTATGGGGAGAGTGTGCATATCCCTGATGGTATCACATTGTCATGGGTATATGCAGCTTGCCAGGTGGTGGCAATATCAGGGGCACAGTCTTCTTAACCACAGGGGTAAATTTGCCATAAGATGAACCTTAGCAACCATGTGATAATAAAATTAAAGTTCCTTCTAGCAAAAGCAACTCTAAAGTTAAGGTCATTTTCCAAAAGATGACTACATGGATCAAAGTTTTTTTCCCTGCCTGAGTGTTGAACAGCTCTGAGTTCTAAGTTACAAACTGGGTGATGGCCAGGCAGGGAGGTGGGTATCAGCGTCTGGCTTTATGTTTTTCATCTGTCTAAACAGATTTCTGGTCTGTTTTAATTGTATGTCCTCACTAGCTCCAGAAGCAGAGCAAGTATTACTTTCAGAGAAGACTTTCAGTAATTTACAGAGCGGTATCCCCATTTAATTGGTGATAATATTTTTGCATTTACCTTGGGCAGAAATACCCATAACTGCCTATGTCTATAGTTCAGGTGAATATGTGATTTTTCAGATGTTAGAAGCTTTGCAATAGTCCAAAAGCAAGAAATCACAGAGTTTTCACACAAATAACACCTCCAGGAGATTTCTGCTTGCCAACAGTCATACGTGACTATAGGTCTGCAGAGGCTGATGATGGCTTCCTACAACCTTGATAATAGCCATCGGGACAATTTCTGGCAGTAGTCAACAGGCAGCTGAGATACCCCAGGCACTCTAGGGTCTGGTCCTCCGGTCCTCATGGTTACATCTAAAGTGAGTGTATGAGTGTTTTAACATGTCTCTCTCTGCCCAAACTGTGGACCCAGCCAGAACTCACTTGGGTCCTTGTCTGTGTGCCAGGGTAGAGGAGGAACATGAGAGGTGGCTGATGCACACTTGAATCTTTACTGGGGAGCTGCAATGTGCACCAGCGTCCAACAGTTCCAAAGTTCTTGTGGGTTAAAGATAGCCCAAAGCTACTTTGGATTTGTAGCAATCTTGGCCTCTTGTGGTCAAAAAATACTCTTTGCTAAAGTTGCTCCTGGACCCGTGTCTTCTGACCAGGAGCATATAGCAATAACAGACAAAGTGAGGGGAAACATAGTATTCCAATTCTGAATTGCTAACTGAGCCACAGGGATGCATGAGGGAGGAGAATATTATTTAGTATTATATTTATTGTTATTTCAAATAAACAAACATTGGCAACAGAACAATGACTTTCATTCTGGGAAGGTAGGCTGAGACCTGTCTCATAAGAAACCATGAGATCTGGAGGGACTGTAGCCAGCTTGGCTGCTCCTGTTTTTTCCTCCCCTTGTGTCAAATATTAATGTAAAACATTCTCACTTTCCAGAAGATATCGTAAGTAGTCTTGTTCTTTTACCTTGTTTATGGAAAGGCAGGTAATAGTCTGCAATTCTTGTAACACATTGTTGGAATGTTTTTGCAATGCCCTATTTTTATTCTGCTCTGTGCGATGTACCCATTCTTTCTGGATGTATGAAACCAGTTGGACTTGATGATCTTAAAGGTCTTTTCCAACCAAAATGATTCTATGATGAGAGCTGAGCCCTATTGGCATATTGTATTAGGGGAATAGTAATATCTTGAGGATATATTTGTTTTGAAACACAGTGTTTTGGAGAAAGCTCATTTTATTCCTCAAATAAGTAAGTTTAAGATCCCTGCGCTTACCACCACACTTACTTTGGCGCTGTTTAGGCTGTATTTTTGGAACCATCCACTTAGCTTTTAACTCAGTTGCAGTGGTGTGTGTGTGAATATACTTGTACAAACAATACGACACAAGTGTTTCTTATTTTAAAATTTTGATGACTTATAACATACCACAAACTAATTTTATTCTTTCAAAGCCTTGCTGAACCATGTGTCCTTCTCAATACAGTATTGATCTTAGATCTTACAAAGGAAGAAAGTTTGCTTGAAATCGCTTCTTGAAATGAACACCTCTGCCTGTTAAAAGTTCCTTTCATCAGAGGCTGAGTATTTCAGGGAACAATTGTTTTCTTTTACTCCCTTGGCACATGCTTTGTGAGTACTCAATAGCATTTAAAGTGCTGGATAGCTTCCACAACACTCACCAATATAAGATGGACCACTAAGGTAGTTCAGTAAAGGGAAGCTAAACACAATCAAAGCTTTCCAAGTTAAGGACCCATTTAGATGGCGCCTGCAAACCCAAACATTTGGAAAAGTTACTCTAATTGTGACTCAAAACCCAAGCCCATAAATAAAACTGTAAGTGGCTCCAGATCCTAACAGCATTGTTACTGCAAATGGGCATTGGTACAACCAAGGGTACATCAGCTCTGAAAATAAAAACACTTTCAACAATGCTTCTGTGCAATAAACTCTCAAGACACTTCTCACTAAAGAAACAAAAACAAAACCTATGAGGGTTATTATTGAAAGAGTCAGCAAAACTTTTGATCAGGCGTTAGAAGTAATTTTTCTGCTTGAAGCCAACATAAACTGTACCTTGTAATGTGAAAGACATAATGGCGATGGCGGTTGACTGCACACCCATAAGATTTTAAAACTAGAAGCGAAGAGTAGAAGTGAATGTGGGTGGGGAGGGAAGAGCAGGATAGGGGAAACAGAAAGAAGCAGATCATGCATATTTTGGCCAGTCGTGTTGCTTTTGTCCATCCCCTGTTGCCCACTGAATACCTCGAGGAACGGCCGTGTGTATTCCTTGACAGTTGGCAAACCTCAGGGCTTCGTTCTTTTTGAGATGCCTCCAAAGGTTTAGCTGCTATCCAAAACCTATCTGAACCGTATTGGTTTGGAAATCGGGCTACAAATCTTTTCAAGATCTGGCTCACTCAGGACTTTGCTAGTGTTTCCATTTCTTCAGCCAGACCAGCCTCACCACAGGCACAGCCATTTTCACGGTATTTTGGTACTTCCATTTCCTGTCAGGCCTGAGACCAGGAAGTGCAGAGGCGCCTGAAAATTAAAAACTGAGTAAGTAAGAGTTGGGATCAAAGACCTATTTTTGAACGGCAAATGAAGGTCTGAGTTTGGTTCAGGAGTGGCATTTTTTATCTGAATAAATTCATACGTTCTTGGGGAAGCTGCATAGTGAACAGAGGTTACATTTTGCAAAGGAGTCAGGGATTTCCAAACGTTTTGTGTTTTGTTTTGGATCAAACCCCAAATGCTTCTTCATTTTCTGGTTGATTCAATATTGTGTTTTGAGGTAGACTTTTAAAAAGTTCAAGTGAAAGATTCATGATGAAGATCATTTCACAGTGAAAAATGGGAACGCTTTCTTCAGAAAGAATACAGTCAAATAGTTTTTGACTATGTGAATACTGCCTCTGCCCCTCTGCTGTCTTCTACAACAAAGTCCTTGTGATGCCAGTCATTTTGGTCTCAATGCCCCTGCATATTGCCATGGGGTATGCTTCTGTTGACATTTCTCTATGCGTTTCTGCTTATTAATTGATAATCACTGCCTTCATATTTATCTACAGTTGTAGATAAAGCACTTTCGAGTACAACGTCCGCTGAGAGTCTGAAAAGACAAAATGCTTCAGGAAAAAACTGACAGTTTACAATATGCTGATGTTGCACAGAATAATTGATGCCAAAGGAAAGGAGGGATAACTTAAGATGTAGCCAGAAACTGGCCATAAGCAATACATAGTAATTCTCTTCAGGAAAAGAACTGAGCAGAGGGGAGCAGGTACAGCATAATTAACTGCATTTTTTCCTGCACTTTTTCGATCTTTGCCTAGTTACCCCATCTGTATAGGGAATTGATCTGAATTACTGTCATTGGTGTAGTGCAATGGTATGCCTGGGGTACAAGGATACAAACTTTGGTGACGGAGAGGTGAAAGTTGCCCAAAGGCATATGGACTGGTATTTAGATTGGTGTGGTAGCACTTTGTATCAGAGGGTTTCTTAATACGACTTTACCAAATTATGAATGGTCTTCAAAGAAGCAAAGTTAAGTGTAGTGTGACGTCTTGCCACAGAACCCGCGAAGTAAGTTTGTATGGAGCCAGTCCCCCAAACTGAAGTTTTAGCCAGTCCTTGCAGAAGAAATTGCCTTGATGAGTTAGTAACTGCCCTTCAGTGAGTTCCACCCCCCCCCTCCCCAATTTATTAGCTTTTAAGAATGACCACTAAGTATTTCATCAGCTGCTGAAAATCCAGGCTAAAAGAGAATACATCTTAGAATTCTTGTTGGGACGGAAAGAGAAAACATTTCCTGAAGGCAATCCTTTCCAGCTCTCTCCCTGGCTTGCTCAGTGTGCTGCTAGAAAACTTGCTCAAGAATGTTTACCTCATACCTATCCAAAACCTAAATTTTTTTCTTCATTTACTTTAGGCTGCTTGTTCTGTCATCTTCTGAGTCACTGAATAAAAATCTTTTTTTCTTTTGCGTTACCTTAAATTTGTTCTGAGGATGTAATAGTATACTTTCCTGTCTCTTAGGTGTTCATTTTTAAATGGTATACAAATTAGCTGTCATACATATGCTATAAATCTTTGACTTTCTGTCCTCGAGCACCTAAAGAGTACTTACATGAAAACAAAGAAAAATTCCATTGCTCTGGAATGCTCTTTATTTATGCCATGGCTGCATGCTGTATTTTACAGATTTTTAGGAAACAATTGCTGTCATAAAGTGCTCACAGTCTTTTGTTCAGGCTAGATTTGTCATACATTTATCAGTATTCTTTGTTCAGTATTAAAGCAAAATACTGTCAGTGAATAAACAGCGTAAATGCTCAGGAGAGGTCTATACATTTTTTGAAATTAATGTCAGATAAAGAATCATTTTAATGGTAATCAGGATGGACTGACTATCATCCATGTAGCAAGCTGCAGTACAGAGTTTTCTCTTCAAATTGAAGGCATGCATGGATGTCAGGGAGGGGAAGGCAATGACTCAGTTTCATTATCTTTCTCTTGCTCTTATCTGGAGTAAGGCGGAGGAGTGTTGGAGTTTAGTCTGAGTAAAACTCTGCCATTGAGTCTCATTACTACTTTGAAGGAGGGAGAGAAGGGAGAGTGACATTTTGGTGGACACATGAACCATTTAATCATATTTTGACCACAACACGACTGCGTGAACAGAAATACTGTTAAACCAGACCACGTGTCCTAAAGTGTCACAGAGCGCAAAGTAGGTGATCTGCCTGGGATCTAGATCATGCAACCTAGAGAACTGATTCCCAAATCTTTTTCTTTGCTAGGTGCTGCTCTTTACAGTGGCATCTTTCTGCTAATGATAGAGCTTAGAGTCTGGGACTCATTTTTGGAGAATACAGGGTGGAAATATGGCATTGGTAGCATGTCAGAAAGGCAGTAATATTAAAATGTGAAAGTGTCTTCTCAGTGAGGCTGCTACTGTGTGCCATGCTGGTTGCAGGGGGCTCGCCTTCATCCTGACTTACTATTGGTATTCAAACACAGTGGATTCCTATTTGGGAGCATGAGGTGAACCTAAGGGTCTTGAAAAGAGACAGGAGGCAGGTATTTTAAGGACATGTTGAGCATGGCTTCCAAACTGGCTCTGACTCAGTTGCCCCAGTTAATGTATTTGTCCTCCTATCCATCTGTGTAGGTGAAGAATTATTTAATGCATTTAATCATGGTGTTTTAATCAGTTGTCATTCACTTTAGCATCCACACTGATGCCACTTAGTGCAGCCAAAGGGGTGCCAGTGAAGCTGACCCAGGCTCTGCAAGGTTATACGTGTCAAGTATTGTGGTCTCTGTGAGCCACCTTTTTATGCCAATAGTGCTGTATAGCACTGTTGAAGGCCAGAGAGTAGCCATCATGTGGACTGATGTGCCTATTAGAGTGAAAAATCACTGTAGCAGATGTCATTTTTTAAAGTAAAAAATTCTATCACATAAATGAAATAAAGTAAGTGAAACCAGGTCCCAAGTATGCTAAGTTGAAGTGGAGGATAGCACGTTCTGCAGACACCTTTGTCTCCACAAGAGTGTACAGAAATGAAAAAGACTGGCAATAAAGAAACTAAAGAAGGCTTTGACTTGACCATACATTTATTTGTTTAGTAAATCATCTCTGGTCTGGCTTACTTTTGGGAGGCAGCCATCAGAGACTTCAGAGATGTAAGATAAAAAGCAGAGAGGGGATCTGTACAGATCTTTCTCCGTTTCTCCTTCTGCCCATTGCATTGCAAATACAGTCCGGTGGCATCACTTCCGCAGCATCCTCAGGGACAGGGAGGTCACCTGTCTTCTTCTATGACACTTTAGGGATCCACCACGGGAGGGAGTGCAAGAGCAGCACGGTCTGCTCTGTCCCCTCTGGGAAGGGCTGGAAGTAGGGGAATCCCTTGTTTCTCTACCCAGCTGCCTAAGTCTGGGAGGGAGAAGGAGGAAAACTGGGGACTTTCTTTTTTTAGCACTTGCCACTCAGTTGCCCATCAGATAGACACTCAAATGGGAAAAACATCAAATGGAAAAAAAACTCAACAGAAACTATTGAAAGGTAAAATACAGTTCTGTAAAAAAAGAGTCTTCAATGACATAAATTGCCTTGACATTAATTAATCATTAGCACTGGTGAGAGCTCAGACCAGGCTGGCATGGACAAGATGGGAAATATGGCCCAACATATGAACTGCTCTTGACTGTTGGACACCAGGAGGGGTTCAGCCTGCAGAAAGCATATGGCCTGTTCATTTCATTGCATGTATCCATACCATTTCTTTTTGCAGCATTTATTACAGGAATTCTGGTGAGCAAGACAAAACAAAGTGGACAACTTATTTTCCACACTGTATTTAATGGGATTATATTTCAGACTGTGTCCTCCTGGGAAGGCAGTTTTCAAGCACGTCAAATTTTTGATGGATTTCAGCCTAAGTGGATTTAGTTGCAAATCTGAACTTTGTACAGGAGGTTTTATCTTTCCATCTTGTTTCCTCTTTGAAAGGTTCCATAAATTACATTTCTGAGAGAAAGGGAAAGATTTTTTGAAAGAAGTGTTCATTTGGTAAATTGCTCTTCTGTTTGAATTTCCCCTTTCCAGGTGCTGGATGACTCCCAGAGCAAAAGTTCTGTCATTACTTGGTGATGGACTTCCATTACTTTGCAATAAAATTACAAGGCAATATTCATGCACTGATAAATGATTTCTTCTGAAAGAAAAATGGCAAAAATCAGAGCTCAAACGTCTATTTGTCTGCACCTAGTGCAGTAATTTTCTCCAGTGCAAAATGGGTATACAGTGCTTCTCTTCTGAAGTGTCAGTGTTTTACATTCACAAGACACAAGAGCAGGAGAGATGCAAGGCAAAGAGAGAATCAGAGTATTGTCTACTAGATGGCACAGTCAAATCTGACACCAAGATGAAATGGCTTGAATATTGCTGGGAGATTGCTTTATGCATCTGGGTGGTTGGTGACAAACCCCCAGAAGCACAGCAGACACAGCACTGCTGATTTGATAGAGTGACTGGTGAGGTAATCACAGATTCACAATACATGTAGTGAGGCAAAACCAAGGAAACGAACTAGCAGAAACCCTGCTGGTAGGAGGAAGCCCAGAAGAGCTTGAAGCTGGCATCCTTTGTGACTCATGGTTTTGACTGGGCTGTCTCTGGCCTCTGCAGATTTTGCTCCAAACTTCTCCCTCCCCATACAGTTGATCTTCTTTCCTTGGTACATCTTCTTCCCCAGTATTTACATGCCTTGTCTATTTATAGACTGTAAGCTCTTTGGGTTTGCATACCATGTTTTGGGCAAAAGAGCCTCATTCTTGGTTAGCTTTCTTGGTCTACCATCTTTATCAAGTTCAATAATAAATAAATAAAGAGTAAATCTTGAATGACACATGCTTACAGACAAGGCTGAACACAGTGCTGCCACTGACTGTTGTAGTTGTGGCCACAATCTGGTTCTTTACACGCTCTGCATAGTATCCAAGCTGGTGACTTTTGACTTTTGTATAGACTTTCCTGGTTTGTTGTTGTTTTTTTTTGTTGTTGTTGTTGTTGTTTTTTTTTTTTAATCTTTTGTACAGAATTGGAGCAATCAGTTCAGCACTATAGGAGGACATGAGCAAAAGGGTCTATTCCCTGGTCTTGTCATGCTGCTGGCCAAAGGGGATCTGCATAGTGCAGAGGGCCAAGTGTCATCTGCTTGGTATTTCCTGACTTGTGAGAACTTGGTGTTTCACTCTTATCATTGCCCTAAAGCTGGGGTTCTCAGGCTGTGGTATGCGTTTCCTTTCATGGTGCAAAACTCTTTCTCCCTAAAGGAAAAAAGCCTTGAACCAATGCAGCCTGGTCTTTCCTGCAAAGAATAAAGGGAATGTTTGGATGCCTCTTCCTATTTTTCCATGTAGCTCAGCATGGAGCTGGAAGCTTCTTTAACCACTGCCCTTCCCTACCGTTTCTTGAGGGAGAAAAGAAGATGGATCTGGATGCAAGATACTTCCATCCTGTGGATGCAGACCAAAGAGCTGAGGGCTGTTCTTGCTGCTACGTTCATCACCTCTTAAATGTGCTCTTTTTCCACCAAGAACCCTTCGGGAAACCTGACCCAAAGGCTCTCTTGACAAGCTCAAAAAGGCATCAAGCATTATCAAGGAGCACAGATCTTCTTCCTATAGGCTACCTAGGGCTTCAAAATGTTATCCATCAGCTGCAATAAATTCTCTAGATTGCCATCTCCTATCTTAGTACTACCCATGTCAGTCATATTTGTGTATGCAGGGGTGAACTGTATACATTCCCATGCAATGCTTTTCTTCCTTTTGTTTTACAACAATGATTGGAAAACCCCAATAAATGCCTAAAGTTCCCTTGGGGCTAATAACTAGAATTTCAGATTTTTTTTTTTTCTTGAAGTTTATGCAATTTAATCTGTCCACTTTGATCTGATTTTTTTTTTGCTTGTTTGTGTGTTTTTGTCTAAGAAAGGGGATGATGCATAGGAGTTTAGTGTTAGCTTTCATTTGACAAGATTTCTAAGTTGCTAGGTTTTGACCGTGTTGGAGATGCTGCAGGGCAGCTGTGTTTGGTGGTTGATAAATCTGTGTTATCTAAAGACTGAAAAGAACACCATTGCCCTTGAAATCTCAGATCAAGTCCACTTCAGGAACTGCCTCAGGCAATAGTTTTATTTTAGTAGCTCTCTTGACTAGCATCCTAAATTATGAGAGAATAGAGAGAGCTTTTGCTGCTTGAATTGCTTATTATGACAGGAGCAATCAAAAAGTTACACAGTTCTCTCCTTGACATAAAAGTAACTTACTTCTTTAAAACTGCTATCCTAAATCTTCTCCGCACACCTGGGGGGTGAGGAAACTCCAAAGTGAGATTCATTTTACAACCATGTCAGGAAATCATGCTCATTTAATACAAGTAAGGAGCAACCAGAAGTGTTCAATGAAATTAGGTGGTTACAAATAGGACTAATCACATGTAAAAACTCACTATTTCCACCTGACAGCAATTAAACTAGTGTCAGAAATGCAATGAAATTCCCTCAAGGGATCTTCATATAAATGAGTTAGACATTAGAAAGAGTGTGCATGATGGATAGGAAAGCTTGAGAGAAATGACAAGTCTATCAAAGCTGAAGGGGGTCACGGTTCATATTCCACTGCTATTTTGTGGTATGCAGGATGTCTCTCAGGAAGAGCCCCGCAGCTATCTGCTTTCAGCAACAGCAAAGCAGGTGTGCATGTGCGTCTGAGGGAGGCAGAAATAGACGCTTTCTATTTCCCATACCTGATGTTTGTGGTTTGAATATAGGTCAACACCTTTTAAATGTTTGTGATTATTTTTTATTGTTTCTGGTTTTGCTAGAACACTACTGTTTAGTGGAGTGACATGTAGAAGTTGTTAACGAAGTGTAACTGGAGCTGATTACTTAATTTCATATCAGTTCTTTGTGGCTGTAAAATAGCCTGAGGGCTGCAAGTGTCACGTCCACACACTCTGTGTCCTGCATTGTTTAAAAAGCAGTGGGTTGTGTGCCAGGTGTCTGCAAGGCAGTTCAAGTAGTGGAGAAGCGTGGGTGAGGGGAATTGAGAGGGTTTGCCCCCCTGTTACAGTGTTTTGAGGGATCAGAAATAATTCTGCCTCACCATGCTGCAGTCCTTCCTGATGAAGAGGGGGGTCACAATCACAGCTTCTATCCTGGCCCTCTGGAATATCGGTTTGCTTTTGTACACCCTCATTTGTCTTGGAGAGAAGAAGCATCTGAGACAGGCACTCAACAGAAATAAGTTTGGAGCTCTCCGATCATGTCACGTGTGTCACGGGTAGAGGAGCTGCAGGTGCGGCTGTACATGGGTGCCAGAGGGTTTACATGATGGCAATGCAAATAGTCTGCCCTCTTTATAATGGATGCGTCCAGCCTTCTCCATTACATCCTCCTGAGTCCAGTGCGAGTTTGAGCAAGGCAAAGTTGGACATGTGTCTGTCCTCCTGACTTTGGAACAAGGCAAACGTTATTTGCTCTCCTGAAAGGAATAAAGGAGAATTAACTTGACTATGAGTCTCCCCTGTAAGGGCAGGAGCATGCAGAGGAGCTTGGAGATGACCGCAGTATCTGAAACTGATACTGTCAATGAGCATGTTTCGATGTGAAGCCTCAGATATGTGATAAAATCTTTGTCACGTACATGTCTGTCCGTCAAATAGAACAGAAAGACTCAAAACTGGGAGTGCTAAGGTAGCTGTTATTCATTCTGACTGCATTATATAGGCAAGCACAATCAGGGAGCATTGATTTCATGAAGCACTTTCTTTTCCAAGCTCACACCTCTCCATCAGTCTTGCTGCCCCTGCCATGGCCTGGAATCCTGCCCGAGCTGGATTAGGATATGTAAGGTGAGGTTCCTCTCAAGCAAGTGTGCTTACCTGCTACTAGCTGAGAATCTGCCTTGTTGTCCAGAAGTTTGTGCATTGTGTTAAAACTCCTTCTGCAGATTGTACGTGGAAGTGTGCAATGCGGGAGTTTGCATTTTCAACAGCCAACCTCCGTCTTAGTAGCTGTATGATGCATGAAACTGGTTAATGCTGTTATTTCAGTTAATGTGGCCAGTACTCCCTCCTGTCCATTAACTCGAAGCTGTGAATGGTGCTATGAAATGAAGGGTTGGTCTTTCAGCGTACGGGTCACTTGCATTGTTGTTGCAGCACATTGATCAAGGTTTCAAGCTTTCTCTAGTGCAGAGATCTCTTTGCTTTCTCAAACAGCTGTTGACTATATGCTGTTTTTCAGATAGACTTTTTTCTTCATCACACTTTTCCTGTCAAAGGTGAACACCATTGCACTACGCTATTTCATTTTCAAAATTGCATTAGGATCTGTGCCGTGGGAATCCATTTAACTGTTATGAAGTTGTTCAAATACACTGCAACTTGAATCGAACACTTGGCAGATTTAGCCTGATGGACTGTGAATCCAGATGTTATCCTTCTGCTCGTCTTCTGATAAAATATGTACCCAGTATTTTGTTACCCTAGGGATAATTTGTCAGCGGCACTCAGCTTCATTATGGACCCTTTCCTTACCCTGTGGAGGGTGGCAGATCTGCCCAGTGGAGAAGTGCAGTTCCAATGTGCTTAGGGGGTCATTTGGGAATTTGTCTGGGGACCCCTTCCTCCTAGAAAGTGAACATTAGAGCTTGGGAGCTAGTCCTGATAATGGCCAAATGAGTGACAGTGTGCCTACAATGCCTCTCAGAGCCAAAGGAGACAGGTTTGATTAAAAAAAAAAAAAAGATTGGGCAAATATTTCTGCTTTATTCCAAGGTGACTGGTAAATCACTGCTGCGTTTCTGATTGAATGGCTGAGTCTAAGAACAAGCTCACACACAAGGCACAGTTACGGTTGCCCAGTTGTTCCTGTTTATTTACCACCATCTCTGTAAAGCCCAGTTCTTTAGGAGCCAGTGGAAACAGTTGGTGGAAAGGATGGTTCCCTCACCTACTAAAGGAGCACTTGTGAAAGGCCAGAAAAGTTATCAGCAATAAGATGGGCTGAAAAAATATGGAGAGAAGAACCACATATATCCAAAGATATGTGTATATATATTTGAAGGATCAAAAAAAGACAAGCACAAGAGGAGAATGTTTTAATCAATATCATATACAAGATAGCCATCTAGCTCCAGGCAGCCTAGAGAAAATGTTTCCCTCTTGCCCAAGTCATGTACATGCATGTACTGACTCCTTTGGTTTTTTTGTTTTTAACTGATTTCCTTCTTTTATGGATAGATGGCTTTTCATTATCAAAGATTTAAAAATAATTGCTATCAATAACAAAACAAGTGAAACCTCTGCTAGCCAATCTGATTAGCTGAATGGCGAAATGTTTTCTTTCATGATAAGAATTATGTAAGCAAAGCTACAAGTGATTAAAAATGGTATTAGCATAAAGAAGGAAGGAATGGAGAAATTTGGGCAATATTTTTATAAGTTTTTTTAAAAGGCAATTTGCCTATGAAATGTTGCATTTTTAAAGAAACGTTTCTTAACAAACAGCTCTTCTGTTTGAAAGTTTTCTATAAACTTTGTGGATTTTATTGTAATCCTGGGTTTATAGTGCTGATGTTCTGAAAGAGATGGAGAAGTAGTCATTATATTGTAGTCTAAAATGTGTAGTAATGCAAAGCTCCTGAAAGAGCTGACAGAAGATAAAAATGCAGGAATTCTACCAGTTTTTCAGTAGAAGGGGGTTTTAATTGGAAAGAACTTCAAGCAGCTATAGTATTTCATGTAAAAAGGATGCAATTACAGGTTACTATAGTTATGGGTATAGTTTTGTGGTGTATCAGTAACCATAGCTAAACAGGAGCTAATACAGTTTTAAAAGTTTCATGAACTGAGTCCACGTCTGTGAACCTTTTCTAACCTGAAAGGTATTCTGCAAAATTTGCAAACTCTTCAACTTCTCTGACTTAGCTCCTCGTTAGCGATCACACCAGCTTATTTCGATATTGAAGACAATATAGCAGTACTCAGTGTTGCCCTTTTTTGCAATTACCCTTTCTCCTTTTGAGAGTTCCTCTATCATTTTTAATATGAGAATATACGTTTCTGATAAAAGATTTGACATATGTCAAAGATGTGGCTCATTTAAAAACCAGTATATCAAGCCCTCTGTTCATAAATCCATAGCTTCAATACAAAATGGCAAAAATGTCCAAGGATTTTGCAGATTTTACAGAATATTTTTCAGCCTTGATATAGCCTATAAAACGAGACTCAATTAATGAAACATTTGAAGGCATAATAAATACTGTTTAATTGTCATGTCAATACAAGTAAATCTTTCGGGTACATCTGAAGTATGGGCAAAATTGAGATTTGAATTTTGAATCATTATTTGGCATGACAAGAGACTGAGATAAGCCAGGTCAAGCTGATGATTGTTACTTTTGCTAACTTTTTGTCTGATCAGGCATATTAAAATGTTCACAGACAGCTTCAGATTTACCCCTGCAGAAATAGGGGAAAAATAATATCCTTATATAACTATCATCAAGGACAAGCCCTTGTAAAATAAAAGTGTTTATTGTATTCTTACGGGTTTTTTTTACCTGTTTCATACTCACAGTCACCTTTGCATGGCAGATAAGATCATCTATAGAAGTTTAAAGATGTGATTTGGGGGATGTCCCCAAAGATCCATTCTTCAAACATGCCCTTGAAAAATCCCAAGCTATTTAATTTATGTATTTTTAAAGATATTTTTGGTGCTATATAGAAAATTACCTTTCAGGTTGCTTGTTTCATTGGGTAAGCACAGTTCCTTTACATTTATATCACTTGCATGATCTTAGTGTCACAGTGACCTTACCCATATCAAAATCTTTAGTGTCAAAATAGTCCAATCTTACAACTGTCTTCTCTAATTACCCTAATTACTCAATGTCAAAACATCCCTATAACCCAGTCTAAATACATTTGAATCCAACAAATTAGCACATGTAAGGCTTTTTTCTCATATTATTCAATTAAAAATGAATTCCCCTTCCTCAGTCCAAAGCAAATCATTACACATCACTCTCGGGGGACCAATTCCTTTCTACTTGAACCACTACAACTGCCAAAAACCTCTTAATATGGTAAAAAATGTAATGTAAAAGGCAAGCAGCCTACATTAGAGTGTCAGGCGCTGTGAGGACCAGGGAGTGGGGGCGGTGGGGGCTCCCGAGGGGCAGTCAGAGCCCGTCCCACCCCCAGCCAGGAGCAGGCAGCCGTGGGGGACTGGGGCAGCCCCAGCCCCAGGCATTGGGCACCTCCCTGGGGATGGGCTGGTCTCAAGGTGGGAAGTCGCCCATAGGCTGGAGCCTGGGTCTGGATGAGCAAAGCCCTTGGTGAAGCTGCAATGTGGCGGGAGCAGTGGATCAGGCAGAAGCCAGGCAGCGATGGTTTGGCTGAAAAGCAGCTCCCATGGGCAGGGGCCAGCCCCAACTGGGTTGTCCCCCCACCTACGGCTGCCCTGGGATCCTCTCTCCAGGGACACCAGGAGAAGAGGGCTGCCACAGTTGTGCTGTGTCTATGTTGACCCTGAGCCCAGGCAGCCAAATCTTTATGAGGGGCATGCTTTCAGGACCTGTACACTGAGGTCCAACATCATGTTTAAGTCCTACCATCCAGAAGGCACCCTAAAAAATAGCTGTATAATCTGTGAAGTAATTCTTCCAATGAAAAATCCTAGCAACCAGATTTTTGATCTGGAAAAGGTGACAGAAACCAACTTAAGGCAAGCAGAGGCCAAGCTGTTGTTTCCATCTTTACAGGACAGAAGCTGTGTTGGTTGGTGGCAGTGTAGGAACCCCAGTAAACCACCTCTGCATTCTACTTGGCATTGTGTAGCATTGTACTTTGTAAAATACAAATCGTATAGCTTTAAATTGCTGTGAGATAGACAAGCAATAGAGAAAATAAGCCTCACACATATGCCATGCTGAAGTTCCTGAGTGAAGGCTTTTCCCTTGGAGAAGAAGAATCACAAGCAAGAAGATAAGCACAATACCAAACCTAAGGATCCCATCATCCTCTGAGTAATGAAAACAGACTGAAGGGAGACCCTGAGGAAATGAATCCCTATGATCTGAGTGTAAGAAACTATAGAAAAACGCAACCATCTGCATAGAGGACTGTCTCAGACAGACTGCGGAAGCCATGTGTGTCCAGCAGTCTTACAGCTCATCACCCGGTATGTCTAGGGACCACTAGTCTTTGTAGGTTCCCACATCATACTGAATATTTTTGCAAGACAGTATTAACCAGACTGTTGACCACTCATGTTAATGTATCTGACATGATAGCCAGCATGCAGATAAATGTCCCCCATCCACAATAGCCTCGGGTGTGAGCTGGAGCAAGCTGTAACAGGAAATGAATAAATTGCTTTCCACGTTGCTTTCCCTGCTTTCCACACTACGTAAAGTGAAAAGTGCAAGTAAACCTTGTGAAAGCATGGGTAGGCTGCCAGAAACAGAAGCTGCAGAGGGGATGTGTCTGTGTCTGCGTGCATGCCTGTGTACATGTGTATGGGTGAAGGAAGCAGGATGGATGCTTTGTGACTGTTTCTGCGCTGCGCATCTGAGTATTGTGCAAATACTCCTGAGTTGTAGGAGACCACATAACTCAGTGTAGCTGTGTTATCATGGCACAGTGCCCAAGGTGCTACGGCTTTCAGAGCCGTGCAGCATTGAGTAGATGTTACCCACATACAACAGCACTAATGTGGCAGTACAGTTCTCCACCAGGCAGTGCAGGGTTGCCATAGATTACTATGCTTGTAATCATCAGATACATTTTTCAATGTTTTCAAATTTCAGAAGACTAAATTGAACAAGCAAGTTGCAGGTAACTAACAGACGTGATTTGCCTTCAAATGTTCATGCCGGAAATGCCTTAGTGAAATAATTTTATATTATCTTGCAAAGCCTGGTCAGAAATAGCTGTGGGACCACAAGAACTTTGTGTCTCATGTTGACAAAAGATCAAATTTCATGCCTTGTATTTGCAGTTATGAAACTAAAGGTACTTGCCAGCATCAGCTTTTCTGAGACAACAAGAAAACTCTGGAGGACACTTCCTCCTCACTGGAGAAAGAAAAAAAAAGAAACAAGTATTCATTTCTTGCTCTAACAGAAATGATATTTTTACTTTTGCATTCTTAATTGACCATATCAGGATTTTTTTTCTGGACTTTAGGAGAAACCTGTACACTGAAAGCATTTGCAAAGTAATTTGTGTTACTGTCATATCTAGCCATAAGGGTGGACAATAAATAAAACCCAGTTTTAGGATTTT
This sequence comes from Aramus guarauna, assembly GCA_013400195.1. Lineage (NCBI taxonomy): Eukaryota > Metazoa > Chordata > Aves > Gruiformes > Aramidae > Aramus > Aramus guarauna. Next base: position 467,103 of record VXBL01007148.1, read on the forward strand.
GAGAAGTTTTTCCATTCATAGTTGATCTCTTTGATCAACTTGAATCAATAAATGATAGGAAGAAATCTTACACTTGTCTTGGAAATTTTCATTGCTAAATGTTTTGGGTTTTTTTTTTATAGAAGGCTTGTTTGACCTCCTTTGATGTCTGTCTTGGGCCTAGGCATTAGCTCTTGAAATGATTAAAGGTTTGATACAGGAGCTACTTGGTAAGAGCATGTGTGGGGAAAAGGTTGCATCAGTAAGTGCTATCTGCCTTCATAATAAATGTATTAACCTTGAGTGATTCATCCAGTTCCTCACTGAGATTCTCTTTAAGTAGTGCAGATTTTGTCACCTAATTGCAATAGACTTGTTTTTTAATACAATGTAGTTAGACCTATACTTTTTCATCAACACACACTTTTGAGTAGCATATCAAATGGAGTGATGGTATGGATTTAATGGAGGAAGGGAGGAATGAAACTTATTTCCCATTTGCACCAGTGCCATTTCATGGAGATCAGCTGCAGCTGTGCAACAATCTAGCCCCCTCCCAGCCTTTTTACAGCTGGTGGTGCTAGGGAGCCTCATATATTGGCCTGGGAGGGGGTCTGGGTGAGCTCTTGGGAGAGCTGAGGGGTAGGAGGGGACTAGTTTATCAATGCATCTTTGCCCTGATGCTGTATGGGGGTATTGGCTCTCAGTTGTTCTTTTGCACAGTGTTGCTGGTGACAGAACAGACTGGGATTTCTCAGGTGAGCTTTCAATGGGCTGTTTCTCTGTGACTGACAGCTTTTATCTGCTAAGGGAACAGCTTCTTTTGATGCTTGTTACAATATTTGATATGTTCTGGCCTGAACTAAATGTTCAGGTTAGAAACAAAATCTAGTGGTGAGACCATGCTTAATGAAGGCTGTTCTTAAGGTGATGGCTCTTGTTGAGGTGACTTTACAATAATTCTCTGCCTTGGTGCTTGGAGCTTTGTGGTTGCTCTCCAAAGATGGAATTTTCCTGCAGTAGTGCTGTGTGGGATTTGTTCCACAACTGAAGGGTTGAAGGACTAATATCACCCCCCCTTTCTGAGGATGGTGGGAGGGGGAGTATGTGAAGAATGTTGAAAAGATGTTCCCTAAACCACATAACAGAAACAATGGAAAAAGGAAGAATAACAGCTCAAGCCATTATGTCCCCTGTGTATGTCTCTGTGAGTTCACCCAAAATTGATGTGGACACAGTGTCAGTATTCTTAGCCTAAGCTACTGCACTGTATTTAAGTTACATAGTCCTTGTTGAACCCTGGAGCGTCCTGTATTAGTGAATTTGCAGCACATTTCCCAAAAGGGTAATTCTGCTGAATGCCAGCCCCCCTACACCCCACCCCCCAAGCCCTCCACCTTTTGTTTTACTGTTGTGATAAAAGCTGCTGTACATGTACATTAGATAACATGAGGAAAAAACATCCCCTGTTACAGCAGTGAATCTTCATTCAAATGTAAGTGGTTGCACAGCTGCAACTTGAAATTTGACCTATAGTATTTACAGATGGAATCACAGTGATGGCTTAGTGACATCTGCTATTTATCTTTGAGTTCTGTGAGATGCTGCTGTGTTTAATGATGATAGGTAGCATTTCTCAGTGATTCTTGATGTGCCCATTTTTTTCAGCCAGTAGTCAAACTGCTCAGCTACAAGGCTGAAACTAGAATAATTAAAACACCCTAGAAGATCCTATATTAAATAGGGACTTTCAGCACAGGAAAAAGTGTACAATAGTCTAAGGTGTCTCAGGATGCAGCATGCACCTTTCCTGAAAGGAAAAGACAGATAACACTTTCCGGTCTGTGTTCGTTCTTGGATTGGGAGAACAAACCCTACGGAAGGTTGTATTACAAATAGGTCCTTGCAAAAGTTCTTCTGTTTTCTTGTCTGTTAATAACTGAGGAGATCCACATCCAGCTGGCTCCTGAAATCATGAAGATCATACCTATCTGAGAAGAAAGGCACCATTGTTAGTAGCACTTTACTGACTCCTGTAAACTGGATTGAGTTCACTAGTTCAGAAAAAAGCAAAGATTGTGACCATGGAGCTTTTCTATTAATAGAATCTAAAAACGATAAAGCACAGGATAAAGTAGTGTATTGTTTCTGAGTCTCTTAGGTTGCTAGGAAAATTCCTGAAGCTGAGCATTTTCAGCACAAATTCCATTACCTGCACTAAAACACATAAACTGAAATGCTGTAATATAGTTTAAGTAATTTACAGCTTACCTGGGTAGGCTTACAGTTCATAAAAATCCTAGGTGATGCCTGGCTTATGGAAATAACAAATTGCAAAATAAAGACAAAGAGGATTTTATTATGAGTCATTAGAAAAGCAACCAAAAGTAGATGGGGATGCCTTTCTGTGCTGAATCTACAGTTCAGAGAAGGTTTAAATCTTGATGTGAAAAGTTGCATAATTCATTGTGTTCAGGTCTGGTCCTCTGCAGGTGCAGTGTGTGTTGCTAATGCTTTTCTTTATTAAATATAACAAGTAGCCATTGGCTGGACCAAAAAACCTTGGACATGGATCTCACCTGGAAACTTTAAACTCCTGATCTTGGAAAGAGATGTCCTGGAGATACCAGTGATGTTTATTTATCTTGTCCCATGAACATACTGATCAATCTAGCTAATGATTTACACTTTAAGGAATCAAATGAATTTAAAACACAAACTGCAAATCTCTCTAACTGTGTCTGGTAGGTAGTTATATTTCCATTGAGACAATAGCATAGGGAAGGTTGTCAACTTACTAGAGGAAAAGTACTGCTGATCCGAATTATTTACCATGTAAGAAAAAGCAATAGCTGCATATGCTGATGTAGTTTAGAATGGCTTGGTACAGAGTCCAAAAAACAGAATTAAGAGAAGACCTGAAATGAATCAGTTATGCTTAGAAAATATTTTTTCCAAATACTAAATTCTTGGGGAAAGTTATCGTCTCTGATGACAAATAGCCAGAAAGATCACTGCTGCTTAGATAGAGATGGGTCTTCTGAGTCTAACAGGTAGCTGTGGTGTATACAACTCTTTTCCATGCCAGGTAACACAGATGGACTGTTGTATTTTTGCAGATGGTACACTGACAGTTTTGGGAAAATTGTATTTTGTGCCCATCAGTAACAGACATAGTTGGGACTTCAGTTCCCTGATCCTCTGAGCCACAATAAAAGGCCATAGAAATTTTTGTTCAGCTAGTTACTGCTAGTGTGTGAATTCATCACTGTAGCTTTATTCACACAAAAGCAGTTAAGAGTCTCCTGTCTGTGCCAGAGCGAAGAATCCTTGCAGACATGCTGGGGTTTTCATAACGAACGCTTATCACTCTTAAATGCAGAAAGAAAATTCCAAGCAGCCAGAGGTCAGAAAAATCAAAACCAACTACTTCCAGAAGCCTGTATTTTATCTGTGTGTATTCTATTAAGATACAGCTGGGCAGACAAAGGGTCACCTAGTCTTCTTAGAAACAGTTGATATTTTCCCACTTATTTCAGTATTGACTTGAAGTTTTTAATCAAGCTCTAAGTACTACTTGCAGCTATGAATCAAACATAGGTGAATTTTCCCACTTCTGCCTAATGGAAACAAAGTTGCTTCCTACTTCCTAACTACCTGTTTGAAGAAAGATACTGGTAATTAATTCATCTTACTGAACATGCTCTCTGGGCAAAAAAATACCTTCCCTCGCTGGTTCCATAGTGAACAGTCTTTTCTTTACTGGAATTGAACAACAGCATACCGAAGTTACTGAAGTAATCTATCTTTTTTTCTATGAATCTAACTTTATATTCTTTTCTTGTATTTAACATAAGAATCACAGTATAAGCAGTAGTAAAGCAAATTTCCCAGGCACTTTGGCAATGTGACCTTGACTCAGATACCCTTTAACTGAAATAGTTCAATCCCCAAATCTTTCTGGGCTCAGATTTTCTTGATGAGGTACTCAAAAAGGTGACTGTAGCAGGGCATATAGTTTGTACAAAACCCCCCAACTTCAAACAACAAACCAAACAAACATCTGGTTTCATGTGTAAGCTAATTCTGAAGAGGTAGATACGTATGCAGATATATGCATAAACAGACAGATAGATGTATCAAAGCCCCCTATTTAAACAAAACCACCAAAACAGTCTTCCCAACTTGTGAAAGCATTGAGTTTGCTGTTACAAAAGCAAACAAAAACATCTGGATATGAGAGGTATTGCCTCCAAGCAATAACTCTGAGGCATCAGGTTTAGTTTATGGATGTTTGGAAACAACTACAGCTTTGGTAATTTTCTTCTAATAAATGATGTCACTGTTGATGTAGAGACTCAAGAAACAATATTTCTGTTCACCCTCTTCATGTTTAGTGCTCAGATGACAGTAAGAGGTATAGCACTACTTGGTTTTGATTAAAATACATACTTTTGTCATATAAGATTGTCCACTGGGGTGGACAAAATCAGTTCATGTCCCTGTAAGTGATGCTTTTTTCCTGGCTGGCGTGAGGCTAGGGATCCCAGATCTGCTTTGGAGGTTTCTGTCTTACCCCAGACACTTGTTCCTTTTGCTACCACAGCGAAATCTATGGCAATGGTGTAAGCAGCTGGATGGGAGCAAGTGGATAGGATATTCTCATGTTAGGAAGAGATGAAACATTGACTAGTTGTGAAAATGTTGTGTTGAGAAAAAGGCTGGCATCTTGTAGCTGTAAGTACTAACATCCAGCATAGAGTTTGAATTTTGCATTTTTACTTTTCAGTACTGCTTGCTGAAGAGCATCTGAAGCTGTCTGACTACAGTGCTATGAAAACTCTACAAATTACTAGATTGTTGTAGCTCAGAGTGAAAGGGGAAATGAAGGCTTATTCTGCATATTCCTAATATTTCTGAATTGTCAACTTGGTTGGCAGCATATACCACCTCTGAGAGAAAACATCTGTGGCTGGAGTCAGTAGACCTTGAACTTAATTGGAAAGCACTTTCTCAAACTTGGGATTCCCGGCCTAGACTCTCAGAAAGAAACCTCTTTCCCACAACTAACTGCATAGCCGACTTACTTTGGTTTGGATGCTGCTTCTCGAGAGTGGGAAGATGAGTTCATTGTATTAGTGGGCTAATTACTTCTTATACAACCAGTTTCAGTATATACATTTTAAAAATGCACACTTTCAAATTCAGAAACATATGAGGCTATTAGTTATTGGTAGTATTAATTATATACATATTCATAGATGGGTTACTCTTGTTCTCATTCTCATACATGCATAATGAGTATGTAAATCCATCTGATAAACTACCTTTCTTATTAAAAACTAAATCTTATTTGTATTTTGAATTTTTCTAACTTCAGCTTCAAGTGATTGGATCTTTGCCTTTGCTGGAAGTTAAGGCAGATCCCTTGAATGAAGAAGCTATTTTGCTTGTTTAATACTTTCTTTAAAGTTTTTTTGCATTTCAGATGTTTTCAGAATAGGTAAGTTCTGCTTTCTAATGTGTAAGTGATCAATGACTTGTTCTATGGAAGGAAATGAGATTGCTGCTGTTAATGACATAAACAGAGTTCAATCCCTCCCACAAATATTTGAGCAAGGAAACAGCTGAGGTTAATGGATAATCTTCATAGAAATAGACTTCTAACTTTAAGCAGAAACTGGTTTTGGAGCTATAACAATTTTTTCATGCTGGAAATTGTTGGGTTCTCTCATAGGTGTCCCTACTGCTTAACTCAAGTGAGTTCTTCTAATTATCACATATTTGCTGATATAGCAAATCAATATTCACATCTGAGTCATGGACAATGGAAATTATTATTTCAGTGGAACATCAAGTTGGCACTTCCCTGTTAATGTGTTTATTTTCCATGTTTCTCTTCTGTTCTAGACCAGTCCTTATTACTGTTCATGTTTTACAACTTAATTTACCAGTTACCACAGAGCCTGTAAAATCCAAAGTGGGTGCTGATCTATTCAGTATGATACATTAATTAAAAAATCACAGCAATTTGTGAATTGCTACAATTTATATAGACAACGGTCTGAAGCAAAATCTTGGACCTAAAACACACTGAGCTTGAGGAGGATTTGGATTCAGATCTAAACTCTGTGGTTTGGGTTTTTCTTTAATCACATGGTGTTACAAACATCTATTTCATGTGTCTAAACTGTCCCAGCTGTGCAGAGTATTTCCTTGAACACATTGGACTTATTTTTTTTACACGGATGTAAATCAGGAGTAACTTTGCTAAAGTCAGTGCAATTGGTGCCAGTGGATGATGTGTGAGGAAAGGTCTGTGCTTTCCATATGATGTCTCTGTATGCTAATACTATAGGAATGACATGTATTCTTTGCATCAGCTTTGGGGAAAAAATTCTATTTGCAAGTCTTTGCATGTGTAGGAATGTCATGCAGATATGCATGACATGATATAAAGGAGCTGGAATGCAGCTCTCTACAATGGCCATCTGAGACCTTTCTTTTAAGGTAGGCCTCAGTGCCACTGCTGTATCCTCCTTGCTGTCTTCCCCCATCTCAGTGGTTTATTCCAGGTGCTGCTACCAGCAATGCCTTCCCTTCATACCGTCTGTAGCCATGTCCTGCTGCACCCTGTCACGTGTGCCATTTGCCTCTCACCTTTAAGGCTGTCACTCACCAGCAATTAGGAATCAACATTATACAAGTATTTGAGGTAAAGAGAATAGTAGATCTGGACCAAGTGTTGATTTCCACTCCAGCTTTCCCTATTGAATTGCATAAAGGGTTCAACTGAACTTGAGCTATAAAGAAACCCAAGCTTTTCTTTAGGTTGGACACAGCTTGCAAGAGTCTTGTGTTTTTGTGATTGTCATTCCCCACCCCCTTCATTATTCTTGCATACATATCCAGTTCTGAATTAAACTGTGGCTGTTTTTGTGGTATTTCTTGTCCTGGCCAGAAGCAGGAACTCCTGGAAGCATTGCTGCAAAATCCTTTTGTTGAGTGTTTGTGTAGTTTGCCAGGCTTGCTGAACCTAAGCTTTGTGTCTTTTCAGATTCACACTGGCTGAAAATAAATTACTATTCCTTGTGTCTTTATTTGGATGCAATTTCTATTTCTCCTGTTTCATCAAAGGAGTGGGCTTGACTTATCTGTCTTAGTAACCAAGTGGTTTGACTTGCCCCATATTACGCCAGCAAGGAGAAACTGCCTTACAGATTTTTTTTATTTTCCAAAGATGATATGTGGTCTTAGCACAGCTGCAATTCCCCTACAAGAGGATGGTCAAACTTCTGCTTGGGAGTTGTTCATTCTTACCTCATCTAGCCAAGAATGATATAAACCAGGGTGAATCAAGGGTAAGATCTGTGCTGTTACCAGTTTAGTAATACTTAGCATGAGAATATAATCTACTAAGGGAGCAAGAGAGAAAACAGTGAGGCACATGAAACACCATGTTGCGTACTCTTTCCTATAGAAGAAACTGGTACTTCAGATAGCTCTGGGCTGGTAATAAAATAGAGTGCAAGAAGATGATTAGATACTTCAGCAAAGTATTAGGTCTTGGCTAAGGAACATACAAATCCTGACACCTCCTTTTAAGTTGCCATTCAAGTTTGTAACTTTGAGGCAGGCAAGCACGAGCAATCATAGACTGCCTCCCCTTGAGAACAGCAGTATTTCAAAGCTTGCAGACAGTGTGAATCCTTTAAGGAACAGCAGGGATCTTCTTTTCGTGTACAAAAAATACATGACTAGTTAAAGCCTTTTGAGAACATAAGCAAACTTTGTAGCAGTTATCAGTTGTTCTTTCAATCTCTTAAGAGCAGCCTAAACAGATACCATAGAAAAAGCAAGTCTGTTTTGGCTCTTTTATGATTTCTGAGACATCATATATGATTGTCATACTTTAACCCCAGCCAGCAGCTAGCACTACACAGCCACTCACTTGCTCCCCCACAGCAGGATGAGGGGGAAAGAAAATTGAAAGGGGAGAAGTGAGAAACTTGTAGGTTGAGATAAGAACAGTTTAATAATTGAAATAAAATAAACTAATAATAATAAATTGTAATGAAAAGGGAAAATAACAAGGAGAAACGAAACCCAGGAAAGACGAGTGGTGCAAATGAAAACAATTGCTTACCACCAACTGACCAATGCCCAGCCAGTCCCTGAGCAGCACTCCTCTGGCCAACCTTCTGCCTCATTTGTTGCTGAGCATGATGTCATATGGTATGGAATATCCCTTTGGTCAGCTGGGGTCAGCTGTCCTGCCTGTGTTCCCTCCCAACTTTTTGTGCACCCCCAGCCTACTTCCTGCAGTATAAGGAGCAGAAAAGGCTTTGATGCTGGGTAAGCACTGCTCAGCAATAACTAAAACATCCCTGAATTATCAACACTGTTTCCAGCACAAATCTAAAACATACCCTCCCATTAGCTACTGTGAAGAAAATTAACTCTACCCCATCCAAAACCAGCACAATGATTCATCAGAGGCAGATCATATTCAAATTGATACTTGTTTATGCTGTGCCAGAACATATCTTTAGATAAAGTGTTCAGCTTATATATTAAACATTAAGAAAAGAGGAGCAGAGCTGAGGAAAGCTCAAGGTAAAAGGAAACACAGAGTGATTGGGGGAACTCATACCACCCTAAAACTTTAAAGCTAGGCAGTTTTATAGTGGTTAGATAAGTCTGTATTATCTCACACTGATAACGAAGGCAATCCAAGTTATGGCCTAAAGGTTTAAATTAGAAGACTGTTCACTGCTGAGAACCATGTTTCTTCCAGACTTATCACTCACTTTCTCTACTGGAATTTAATGTATGTTTAGCAGTAGATAACTTTTGAAATCCATCTTCTTTCTATTGGAGGCACCAGGTCACCTGCTCCTTTATCTGTAGTTCAAGATTCAGCTTAAAACCTCACATTTGTCTGTACTACTACAGCAGGAATCGTTAGATGTAGTCTTAAAATTCACTAGTTAACTTTACTCATAATACTTTTCTCTAGTTTAAATAGTTCTCTGTCATTTCTAGAGTTTAAGCTTTGATATTTTCTGGATGTGACTTTACTATAGCCAAATAACAAGATCTTAATTTGATTCTTGTGCAGGGTTATGTCAGCCTTGCTGAATGAGCTTGGAGTACCTCTTGACTGGCAAGATTTTTAGGCTTATAAGTGGGAAAAAGAAAGAAGAATGTATGGTAGCGGGCAGCAATGCTTTATGAAGCTGTGTATGCAATACAGCTACCATATGAAAAAATAGTGCATTTGTCTATTGTTTCTTTGGGTGTTCTGTGCACGTGAAAACATAATATTATGTTTCATTTCCATCTGTACAAGGGTGTTTTTCTTTTGAGCTAGGGAGAAAGGAATCATATGATAAATGGAGCTTTCTATGCTTCTTTGTATTTGCCTTTTCTCAAAGGTTAGGGTTGGAACGTTGTTGCGAGAAGCAAAGCTTTGACTGGACGGACTTAAGTGGTAAGAGTGAGCTGTTCTTTATCATATTAATTTCAGTTGACTCATGTCATTTCACCTCCCAAAACCAATGATGGTTGGTTGAGATTATATCCAAACCAGTCATAAGTTACCAATGAATCAGTAACAGAATATTTTGGGCTGGTATACAAAAACATCTCTTACTCCATATTTAGTTAGCTTCGATCCTCTTGTGGTTCAACTTCAAGCAGAGTCCAGTTTCCTTAATAAAACTTCTAGTGCAAGGAGGGCAAAGAGTTTAGCCAGTTTTAGCCGCTCTAAGAGGAATGCAGCTGTACAGACATACATCTTGCATAGTCTATGTTCAGGACTTTCCACTGTCATTTATTTTGATTATCTGATAGATGTTGTGACATTAAAAGCATGGTATGCAGCTGATAAATCATCATATCAACTCCTTGTCTCTGCTTTTCCAACTGGGAGAAGAAAAGATTTAAGTATTTGGCTATGGAAGCTATGCTAAGGGACATATCCTTCTTGGGTGGAGTATTTGCTAATTTTCTCAGGTAAACATGTAATTTGGTTGAAATACTGCTGTTGAGAAGCACTGTGATACAGCTTTTAGACAAATTGGTGGTAAAGAAAAATGTTTAGAAAGACTTTGAAAAATATACCTCTGTCTTAACAGTAACAGTTATCTATAGAAACATTAATGTATCACACCAATTTTTGTGTTTTGATGGATACGTTAACAATGCTGTCATTATTTCTACGTGTCTGACAGCTACATCAAAGAAGTATCTGAAAACTGAGGTGTTCTTAAAGCTAAAAACCCCATAACTAAATAAAACACTGTGCTAAGCTGTCATAGAAAATCCAAGTAATACGTGCTCAGCAATAAATAAGCCCCAGAGAACTGAAGTGAAAGTCAAGCCTGTGGCCTCATTCAGAGCCTGATCTTGTGGCTTTGGCACTTACTTAATGTTTTGCTCTTATATTGCATTTTTCATTCATGGTTTATGAAATGCTTTACAAAGACAAGTAATAGTCTCTTTGGATGAAGGCTAAAGAAGCATCAAGAGATAAAATGGCTTGTCTGTGATTTAGTCAGTTCATTGTAGATAGTAAGGGCAGAGTCCTGACTCCAAACATTGCCTTGAATTTTAGGTAAACTTGGTTCTTTTAAGGAAGGAACATTGCAGGTATATGCCTCTTAGAAACTGAATATGTTATCGCTCTCCTCTATTCTTCTAGGCTCAGAAGTGTAGGAGATGAGACCTTGAATTCAGGACTTGGCCTGAAAGAGCTAAAACACCAATCAGTACCACACTGCTTTTCAAAGCTTGAGAGAATTAATGGTGTGCAGAGCCAAAACAGCTCAGCCCATGCTTTTCCCTTGGAACATCATCCTAGATCCCATTAAAAATGACCTTCAGCAAAGATTTTTTTTTAATGGAAACAAAGAAGGTCATAATTTAGTTTACAAAACATCCTCAAATGTTTTTAACAAGAAAATCCACATGCCAGTTTTGAAGGATTCATAGAGTTTCTCTTGCTGTGTCCTTGCTTTGTTAATGAGCCGGACCTTTTTCAGCCATGACTAAATCATTTTGTAGGAAAGAACGTTTGGAAGGATGACGCATGTGGTTAAAAAACAGGAATGAGTTTCTGGAGTCTTGGGTTTAATTCCCAGCATTGCCACAGACTTCCTCTGTGACTTTGGACAAGCTGCCACATCTCTGTGACTAAATTCACTGGCTGTAAACTGATGCTAGTGGAATTTGTCTTCTTCAGAGGCAAGTTGTGAGGACAATGTATATTTAGGTATCGACTGCAGCTGTAGAGGACTTGCCTGCATCTTAACTAGAAGGCCTCTCCAGTGCTAAATATGGGTATGCTGACTTCACATAAAACCTTTACTCTTCTGTTTTCTGAACAGTTAATCAGTGAGTTACATTTGACAAGGAGCCTGAAAATTTCCCTTGTTCATCTAGTCCAAGCCATGTTCATGGCTGAGTATGTTTAAATTGACATTTGTGTTGTTTATCAAGGTTGCTTTTTAATGTGGTCATGTACTGTCCACAGAGAGCATGAGTAGCCTGTGGTGGACAGCTTGTAATTCTGCTTAGGTGCTTGGCCAACCTTTCCCTAGAGAGAAAGAAGGTGAAAGAGCAATTGCCCTTAGGCCAGTCACCTAATGCTCCTTTTCTTCAGGGACCAGCCTAAGGGGAGGTGAGAATGCCTCAGCAACTACGGTGGCATCTACCCTTCTTCCTCTCTGAGGCAGATGGCAGGGAGCAAAGATTAAACTTTTTAAAAAATGGTTTCACTATTTCTTTTCTTCCTCTCACGCCAGTGAAATTTGATCAAAATTAGCCATCTCACTGCTGGCCTTCCAGGCCACTACATGCAACAGAGAAACAAAGCTGCGGCTGCGGTTGCTCTGCTTGAGCTCGCAAGCAACAGAAGGCAAAATATGATTTGCAAGAGCCAGGTCCCAGACTCCAAGCGAGACAACAAGTTGTGCACAGGGGAGGAAGAGGATGTGGAATTGGTGGGATCAGTATGTTTATTAGAAGCAGATAGGCTGTATTTTAAATATTCTTCCAAATGCTATAATCTGTGCAAAACTTTATCAGGGAGCTATTTTCCGTGGTGAAAATAGGAAAATATTTCATAGGTGCCACCCCATCCATCTTTTGCTAGTTGGTCAGTTCCATTTTGTATAAACAAGGAGTAATTATATGCTCCCAAGAAAAATAATCTCAGAGGAGAAGATTCTCTGATTTTTTTCTAGTATGACTAGAAGCCACAAATATAAAATATTGCATCAGAGAGTTTGAACTCAAGAAATCTTCATTCTTGCATTGTAGAAATATGATGTTTAGATAAATTCTTGGTAAGAGCTGGAACTTGCTGGGCCTCAATTCTTCCACTTTAGAGGGTGTGAGAAAGTCTGATTAAAATGAAATATCTGTTCTTTAGAGCTCTGGGTTTTTTGTGTTGTATTTTCAAAGTACTTGGAAGAGTTTTCTTATCACTAATACAAAGGGTGTCTAGGCTTCCTTAAGTGTGTAAGAATTGGTTCTGATTGCATCCCATTTCAAAAAATAGGCAATATAGATGATTTTTATCAAAGGATCCCAACTGACTGATATAATCTTCTGTCTGTTCTCAGCTCCACTGTGTTTAGAAACAGCATATTTTTTTTTTTTTTTTCTTCTGGAGTGCCGTAGTTTCTTCTATTGTTGATTCTTCATCCGTAATACAGTATGTGTGACTGCCATTACAGCTTCTTTGAGGATTTTTTTTTTTTGGTACAGTGCCTGCTGTGGTGGGGTCTTTGGTCATTGAACTCAAATGGAAACTCTGGAATTTCTTCTTCATCAGGTTTCTCATCCTCAACTATTCCTTTTGCTATCAAGAAATCTCACATATAAGGGTCCACGGTGGAAAGGGACTAATGGATTTAACTGCTAGTATGATGATTCTTTAACATTTTCTGGTATTGCTGGGTAATCTTTTAGGACAAATTTAAAAGCTACTGACCAACTGCTGTGTAGAAGGCAAATAACAGGAAGGAAAATGTGTTCTGCTACAAATAAAGCAGAGGCCACTTAAATTGTGACACAGAACTTGGAAAAAATCTTTTTTATTCTGGTAAATTGCCTGGTTTGGATCATGGTTTGTTGATCCCTCTCTGCACTCTTAGATACGCACAAAATTTTGTTTTTCATATTTAAGGGTTTTTCTTTTGCAAAAGTCCTCATAATAATTAGAAATAAATGGCTTCCTAATGACTTTTTTCCTTGGAAAACAATGGTTTAAATTAAAGGAAAAATGTTTTTGCCCAACATACAAACAAACATACAAGAGTTCCATAAAACCCCAAAGTTGGGAGGAAGCAGAACTGCCAGTGGTTTAAGAAAACCACAGCCAGGTTCTTATGTCCCTATGGAAAGTGTTTTTTTTCTCATTAGACTGGCTTGTTAAACCCTTGTATATTCCAAATGTGTACTATTTAACTGTTTGCTTTTAGTATGATTTCTCCTTTTAAAGATAACAATATTTAAACCTAGCAACATGTTGTTTTAAAATCAACAGTTTAACAAGAGCAAAATCTGCCTCCCAGACTCGGCTGCCTGCCTTCCTTCCAAAATACTTTGTTCTGAAGAAGCTGATGGCAGTGATAAATGTAAGAGAGTTAGAGCTCTGCAGTTATTGTCAGCAAGTTAGCTTTATGGGTTGGGGATTAGACCTTTGATGTCTTATCGAGTTTCTGCCCTGCGTGAATCAGTTGCTTACTTGATTTAAATTATAAAAAGAAATGCTCTGTTGTGATATTGTCTCATACTGTGTCTTCGTCATTTGAGATGCCCTCAGTGTTCTTTAGTTCCCCAGGAAGAGAAGGCAACCAGCCATATGGAGAGTGGCCAGTTGCCTGCTGATCATGATAGGCATTAAATAGGGTTGCATAGAAACTCAGATATAGAAAAGCTCTGTTTAGCTGAGCCTTTCTATCCCCCCACAAAGGGAGATTGTTCCGTACAAGTCTGTAATACAACATCCAGTACTGTTTCACGTTAGCTTTTTGAGGGGGGTGTCCCCCTGTTCCTTTAATAAATGATTTCCTTTTCACTGACATAACGCCTTCTTATGAAGTTGCATTTTTGACATGCCCCAATGTAATTGCTGCTGGACTGGTATGGAGAGCTGGTGGCTGCCTGGGCATGTGGTAGGAAGAGAACTGAGGTGAGCTGGGAAGGAGGACTCTCTTTTGCAATTCCAGGGAACACTGAAGATGGCAATACCTTGCCCTGGAGACAACAGTTTGAGTCCATGTAGAAGATAATTTTCAGGTAATGCATATCCTATGTGCTATACCAGGATGAGAAGGTTTTTGGCCTTTATGACAGAGGTTCAGCCTAACACTTCTTATTTTGAGTTGTAGGTCATTGCTCTTAGTTTTATTGTTTTAAGCTACCTCAGACACTTTAAGACTGTGTGGATATTCTTTAATCCTAAAATAAAACCCTCAAATATAGCAATGTTGATCTGGCTTAGATTTTATTTACATTTTGAAATAGCTTTTCAACATTTTAGAAGCCAAAATATTTTTCATATGAGCAGCCTTTGAACAAGATTAAAAAGTAGAATGTGTCTATTTTCCCAAATTGTAGCTGTGGTTATTAAAGACACCAACCAGGCAGATTAGCTCTGTGTGAGGAAACTGGCTAACAGAGTGGTTGTGCTAGCCCACTTGTATTCTGAAAGTTGGGTCAGTACTCATGAAAAGCTTAAGTAAACTAGAGGATAATTCAATACGTAGACAATGCATCCCACTGTTTCTCTGTTTATTTTCTCCCTGTGTGACTTCTGGCAACAGAGAGGAAACACTATAAATGACAGCAACCCGCCAAAGAAAAGATTATGAATAACAATACCACAAGAATGAAGGGCATAAAGTTACCAGTGACTTGGGAAAAATGCAGAACACTGGACAGATGACACATCTAGAAACTAGTGGATGGCAGTACATGCAGAACAGAATATCTTCAAATTAGAAAACCTTGCAATTTGAGTTTCATTATAAATTTATGGTAGATTGTTTTCTCTCTGGTAACCCAAGGTCCACTTATCTGTAGGTGTTTTTGACTCTGAACCCATACACTTTGCTGGTAATACTCTGAAACCAAGCGAAGTAATGCCACTGGACACAGAAAAAGAAAAACTATATATTTACTGAAGAAATAAAAAGGTTGAGGTCTCTAATTAGCAGTTGTACATACATACAAAAGACACCACCTTCCTGATGAGTTGTCTTTTTTCTTGACTACATTTTTAAGGTGCTGCTTTCAGCACTGTACTTAAGACTGTCATGCTTTCCATCCCAATCTACAGTTCAATTTTCAGGCAACGCATACTGCAAGCTGATGATACCCTAAGTTTGGATACTGTTTAACTTTTCTGATTGTGCAAAATGAAAAAAAGAACTGTTTATGTTAATATGGAGTTCAAAATAACTATAATAAAAATCACAGGAAGATTTTTTTATCTCTGGAAAGCCAGGTAAACTATTTTTTAGAAGAAAAAAAAGTTGCAGTCTATTTGTCCTTGTTCCAGTGCACTTTTAATACTGTAGATATTAGAAGTAATAAATAGTGGGCTGTTTTCAACTGTAGCGAAAGCACTAGGCTCAGTTTGCAAAAATGACTGATTTTGTGAAACATGGAGGACTCCTAATCTTGGAAGTGAATGAGTCTAGTCAGATAATAGGTGTTTTAGTGTCACTGACAGTGTTTATTGTGTCTTGAAAATGAAGACCGTTACTTCATCTTTAGATATATGGGGTCAATGCCAACAAATCGTTCATATGTTGTTTCTTTGCAGCTTCGGGCATGACTCATTTGGAGTGAGTGCTTTGTGCTTCCAAAGACTATATTGTAGGAGCATTCAAATGAATCAGTGAAAGGTCCTTCTGAAAAGGTAGTTCACCAGGGCTGAGTGTTACTCAATAGGAGCCCAAACCTACTCCTATTGAAGTCTGTGTATTTACTTTAGTAGGGATGGAACCAGATCCTAGAATTAAGCTATTCAAGAGACTAGCCCTTCAAGAGGTATGACTGCACTACCTTGAAGTTTCTTTTCAAGACAAAGCCAAGTGGAGAGAACAAAGAGAAGAGTTGGACCCCTTGTTCTTGTAGTGTTTCATCAGATTTCCTGGTATACTATACTCAGAATGCTTAAACAGCACAGAATGCTCTTTTTCTGTAACTTGCCCTACGCCTCCAGAGACCAAAGCAATTCGGTTCATTTTTGATGAAAACTATAATAAATAGAAGAAAAATCTGCTCAACTGGCACTTTTGAACTCCTTACAGACTCTGTTCCCTTCTTGCCTCCCAAACTTTCTCTAAATTGGTTGTGGTTCCCTGTCTCCCCAGCCTCCAAAATAATTCCTTCCTAGTAGATTAGAAATACTGAAATAGTGTTGAGCCACCCAGTCACCTGAAATCTCTTTAAGTTGCTGAGCTGTTGGAAGGAACTTTTTTTGTGATATGGTAATGATGAAACTTGGGATTGCATGTATAATAAATTGATGTCCATTCTTTTTTCAAAGCAGGAACAAACGTGTATCACTCATTTTGCTTCAATTTCAGCTCAGTCCTTGCTAGTTTACATGGTTGCACAACTGAGATGTTTTGCCTTTTTTAGGTCATTTGTGAAGCAGCAGTAAAAGGAAGCAATGGAAGTGCTGACATTCAGCACTGCCGTCTCTCCATCAATACAGCAAAGTAGAGCTCACTTAAAAAAATACCTGTTAAAGCAATAAACATTTAAAAAACATGCCAAAGCAAAACATATTAATCAAAGCACAACCCTGTTTAAGAGTCAGTTTTCTGTGCTGGTTATAACAAGATGGTACTGTAGTTTTGGCAGTGAGTCTCCAAGAGCTCCACTGCCCTGCGGGAACTGAGGGAATAAAGGACAACACTGTCCTAATTGATAGGTAATTTGGAGCTGACTTTGGGCACTGACCTAAGAGTGAGTAAAAAAAACCCAAACACCACCACAACAACAAACGCAACCCACACCTTCCCACTCAATAAAATTGCATACTCTAGCTGGTTTTTTTTTTTTTTTTTTTTTTCAACCATCCTTGTTAAAGTTTACATGGAAAGAGGTCTGATGTCATGTTACACATGAAGACTTTAATGCAATATAATGAGGCAAAGGGGTGGTCTGTGTTCAGAGATTTAACAGAATCCTTTTCAATAAAACAATGTTTAAGCAGGCATTAAACACAATTCTCCCTCCTGTGTGACCCTGCAGATGCACAGAGAACTCCTGGAGACCTTAAAGTTCTTTTTGAAACCTAGAGCTCACCTCTGTTTTAGTCATCGGAACCTGGCAATGTTTCTCCACCTTTGGCTTTTTTTTTTTTTTTGACACTATGGGCTGGATTAATCTCATGGGACTTTAACCATTAATAGGAGAGCTAGTTGATCAAACTTTCTGCTTCATAAAGTGGAAGGGATATTTCTAGGATATGGTAGGTCTTATCCTAAGTGAGGTGAATCTTATCCTAAATGTGCCAATTTCTAGTTTCTCTAGTCTATGCAACCAGCTCCACATTACGAAATCATGATCAAGGCTTGCTATGCTGGAGAGTGTTGCAGCATTGTGGCTGGAATACTAATGTTTTTGTGAGTAGGGATAAATGGACTTTCAAGAACAGCTGTTTGTTCTTAGATGTCTGAGATAACCTTACTGAAGTCTGCTCACTTGATGGGTAGTGGAACATGATGGAAAGATTGTGATTTACACCGAGAACATTTAGCATTGAGAAGACACAGAAATGTTTTGATGTTGTAAGTGCAAACAACCTTGCCCACTATATAGCAGGAACTGGCACATTCTAGCTCATCAGAATGGTATCTTATTAATCCTGTGTGTGACGTCTTTCTGTGTAAATTCTTTTGTGCAAACTTAACCTTAATGGTGATGTCCTGTATGTCTGGAAAAAGGAGGAGGTCACAATTTAAAGTAGGCAGCTCTGGGCTTGTCCTGAAAGGGTCTTAAAGGATTGTTTTGCTTCAGTGAGACAGTGCGAGGTGAACTAATCTGTTAAAGTTAAGTACAGCAGTTATACAGAGTTGTCATTTTGAAGGTATCTTCTGGTACTGTTCTAAAAACTCAATAATAAGGATAAGGAGAACTTAGGTTTTCCATATGTTTCAGTATTAGGGTTGAATGCTTTTCAGTAGCATTGGGATGAGAGTAGGGTTTGTTCTGTACGTGTACGATCTGCTTAATTCCTTCACAGAGTGATTAAATAAATATTGAAAAAATGTATGGTGTTTTGATAAAGCAGATTAACTGAGATGGACTAGCTGGTTAGAGTGCTCTCTAAGGCAGACTGTAGCATGTTGGTGTTTAAACATCATTGTCTTTGAAATATAGATGGGAATATGACTTTACATATTATAGCCTGCATGTGTGGATATAGATACAGAATGATGTGTGTGTATATATACACATGTACATACATATAGATACCGACACACACGCATATGTATTACTATTGTTTAATTCTTTTTCCCATTGTAGATGAGCCCAGAGGGAACAAAATATTCCTAGCTTGGAGACTTCCACATCTGCCCTTCAGGCAGCTATCGGACAGGAACAGCACGGCTACATAAATCACTGTAAATCAGCACATTTTTCAACAGCACAGAGCCACTTTAGAGTGTGCCGCTCCACAGTTTGTTCACAGACCTCCTGTGCCAGCAGCAGGGAAGTCAGACCGTTCTATTCAACATCTTACAGTAACCAGATGCAGGGTAAAGAAATTGCCTTTCAAAGCTATAGTCTGCGCTAGGCTTTTCCAAGCAAAACAGTGATGTCTAGCATCCATCTTTTCTTTTTTGCTTGTTTTTCAGGCCTATTTGGCCTTCAGCCCCCCCACGATGAGGTGTTATTTTCCTGTTTTGCCAGCAGGCTTGAAATTCATTGTAGCCTCTGAAGCAGTAGTTATACAGAGTTACAGACAACTCTGTATAACTTCCCTTGGTCAGAGGGAAAGTCTGTGTATCAGTTATAAGAGGTCCACAAAAAGTAAGAGAATAAAAATCTGCTGTCAGTATGTTTAAATACCTGCTGTCAGTGGAGGGTATATAGGTCCAGTGGAAATTGAAGGGGTCTGTAAATTGAAGAAAGGTTGAAAACCTCTGGTGGACAATCCAAATCCATGAACTTCTACCTCTTTCTTTTTCCTAGTGCACAGATTCCAACCTGATCTCACAGAAGAGAATGGAGTTTCTCTCCACACATAGAAAAGAAGCCATTTCTGAGTCTTCAGCTGTAGTAAGAAAACTTACATTAGGGCAAGGTTAAAACAGGTTCAGCATAGGTTGCTTTGAGTTATGCTTTGTGTGCAGCCTGTTTGTGTTAAGGATATCACTGCAGGGCTGCAAGTTAGCTTTCTTAGAGTTAAGCTGGCCCAAATAAAAAAACAAATAAAATCAAATAAACCCCAAAACCAAGTTGTGGAACCTGTCCCTGTCTTGCTCAGATTAATCAGCCAGCGGCCTCTGACCAGAGACAATCCACAGCTGTGCACTATATTGTGACACATAGAGCAGAGCGTTTCCCATTACTGTTTAAAAGGCTGTGAGCCAGATTTAATAACTAATCTTTACACCTCAGTCTAAGTGCATCTGTCATCAGCTTTCCCTCCAATGGAGGGAGATGCCTCCACTCCCCATGACCAGATTGTAACACTCATCTCGACTCTTCTGCCTTCTTGCACTGGCAGTTGGGCTTGTAGATATATCTAGTTGTTGACTCTCTAGCCATGCACCATTTTCCTCCCAGTATACTCTGTGATCTGCATAGGTGGAGAGTTGCTCTGCACTATACATGGTTGGATCCCAGATTTGTGCACTGGGAATGCACAAACGTGCATGTGACTCAGTTTCATCTGAAGACCTTCTCTGTCCTAGCAGTGATGTGGCAGCAGGATGTAGACCCAAGGGAATGACACTGAATCCATGCATAAGAGTGGATAGTGTATGGTAAAGAGAAGATAAGTCTTATGCCATAGCAGTGAACAAGTTTATAGACATGTTATTTTGATAAATGGTTTAATAGCACAGTGAAGAAACCATCAAATGCCTACTCTTGAGGTACTGGAAAAACTTTCTCATGGACTGCAACATGTTGCTTGTGGTTGAGGAAATAAGCATCCTGACCATCCACAGCCCAGATTTGGGACCAGTGACAAGATCAAAGCTGGAAGATAAAGCAGAGCAGAAAACAGAGTAGAAATAATTTTCCCTAGTATAAACAAGGTTTCAGGTATCTACTACTTCATACTCTGACAATTCTAGTGTTACCAAACTCTAGTAACAGAGGGATAAAAGATGGCTGTGACAACAGGGGGGCATGTTTCAACCAGTATTAAGAGCCTTTAGCATGTGACATACGAAGGAAAATACTGGAATTCCATGATGCCTGAAACACATGACAGTAAATAATATTTTATCAACACCTCTATTTGTCAAGTGAGTACACACAATTTATAGTGACTTTGGTTTTATTAACTGAGGTAAACTTAATAATCAAGAATTTTTCTGCTATGATCCCATTATTTTTTGTTCTTCTCAGAAATCCTACATGAGATTTTAAAGCAATACCTAGTATAGAATAGCAGGCCCCTTGGAAATTGGGTGTTGTCAAGTATAATGCTTTCTAAAGGCTGAAATAAATTTGAGACTGCAAAAATTTTTATGATATTAAAATGTAAAGCAGATGATAAAGCAACTCCAGTTGAGGAGTCATGCCTGTTAATCTGTAGCATAAGCTCAAATTTGTAGTTGAAAACAATTTTCTGAAACTTGACTAGGCTGGTTTCTGTGTTGTTAGGGGAAGGAACACCTCTCTGTTAAGTGGTTTGCTATTTAATAGGGCTTAACTGTAATTGTCTGGGTTTTGCTGGTTGTTCAAAATTCTTCCATGTCAGGTTGGTCAACTATTGGTTTAATCTCAGTTGCTACCAGCATTCAACAAAAATGCTTCTTCAAGCTTGTCTTTCAGTGAATCACATGTTTTTACAATAACAGATTTGTTTGTTTAATGAACTTAAAGACAGAAATGGATGAGCTACTATTCAAGCTGAGTCATCTTCTGGTCCATCTAGAACCATCTTTCTCTCCCTCTGAACTGTCCCATTTTAATCAAAAGGAGTATTTTCACAGTAAAGTACAGCTCTACGATTAGTATTGGTATGATCCCAGTTTTTGTGTCACTGACTCTGCTTGTTTCTGTTTAAACAAATAGTAAATCCCATGAGAAATCCCATAGCCCTTGCTTATTTCAGCATTTCTATTAGTTTTGACATATTTATCTATTCCTTTGGCTACACATGAGCAAGCAATGCTGATGTGGACTTGTATCATCTTGTGCTGCTGTAGTAAAGATGAAGATGGAGTTTTTTCTAAATGTCAGTAAAATACTTTCTAATTTTTATTTAAGTACGTTTGCTAGTCTTTCTTGTATGCTATCTTTTCTCGCAGTTACTTGCCTTTTTGTCCTTCCTGCTCTTAAATTGCTCAGTTACACTAGCTTGGTGGAAATTGTTTTAATGTACAACCCAAATTCTCCAGTGAGGTTTGGCTAACCAACAAGCTATTCAAGTGGTTTTGTCTCCCGGGTATGTCTTCATCCTCTGCTTTTCCAGGTTGCTTGAATATCCTTGAACCCATAATTTACCCTAATCTCCTCTAAGGCTTTGAAATAATAAAATACTTAAATAAAAACCCTTTGGATAAATGCCCTTTAAAATATAGCTTTATCTGTGAACTATCACACTCTCAAGGGAGTAGATTTTGTTCCTCAGATGATTAAGGGGATTTTCTGTCCACCGTGTTACTGTGGTTTGTCCACTGTGATCAGGCATACCCATCTTAACTCATGCAACAACTCAAAACCAAAAGAGGAGAAAAGTCTGGGAGAAAAACGGGACAGAGGCTAGACTGTTGCTCTGTGTGATTTTTTTTTTTTCTGATGCCTGGATTCAGTTCCCTGATCTACCACATGATTTTCTGTGGGTCACGAATCCTTCCTGTGCTTTTGAAAAATAATTCTCTGCTCAACAGGGATGTTGCTGAGGATAAATTAAGGGTGGCAAGGTGCCTAGCCATTATAGAAGGATAGTCTTATGCACACAGAAAGGCTGTACTCAGATCAGGCTGTACTCAGATAGGAAGAGGGAGATCACTTGACTTGCCATCACGAAATCCAGAGGGGAAGCCTGAGAGAGAAGCAGGGGACTGGGTCCAGTTTTTCTGCCAGAGGCCCCATGTGGTCCATTTTTCCTTGAAATGTCCTTCTCAGAGTCCTTCAGATGACTCCCAGGCAAGAAAAGGAGTCTTGGAGGACCTCAATGGGGCCTCCTGAGCTGCAGCTCATCAGGGCACCTGGTCAGGCCCTGGACACCAACGTAATTTGGAGATTGATCCAAATCATGGAAGCTTGGCTTCACTGTTGCTCATTCTGCAGATATAGGGAGATAACTTCAGTTTTTCTCCCTTCCCACTCAGTTCAGCTAATTAGTAATTTCTGTCAGCAAAAAGGATGTGCAAAATAGCACTGAAGGGAGGGAAGGAAGGAAGGAACATTTCTTCCTGCTTCTGAAGGTCTATAGCTAAATTCCAGGACTAAAGGTTTGGGGTTTATGTGATAATTATTGTTACAAATGAAAAATTGCTCGAAAACATCGGGAAAATGAAGCTTTCCTTTTTATGTTACTGTGCCAGTAAAACATAAAAATTCTGGTCAAAATCCAACCATGTGACTATTATTTTAAAGTAATACCTTTGAGGTTGTTTCTCTGTTTTCAGGCATAGTCTCCAGAAAGGCATCTGTATTTCTTCACATTAAGTGATAGGAAATGCAAATAGACCACAGTTTAAGTATGAAGATTGCAGAGATTTATGACTCTCTTTATACATTTTTTGTGTAATAAAATGCAGGAAAACTATATGTAGCAAATGTTTTCTGAATTTTTTAGCCTGTACTACTCTTTCCTGATCAAATACTATTCTTTGTCCTCTTTTTTTTTTCTTTTTGCTTGCAAATTTACTCCTAGTGTTCTTAGTTTCTCATCTGAAGCTCAAAACTTTCTGTACCCAAGGTTTATGATGATGAAGTGACACCAGTGAAACCAATGCTTCAGCTGGATGGAGACCTTTTCTCAGGTGCCTCCTAATGCTTAGGAGAATTATTATCTCCTGGTGGCTATATGCCTTGCTTAATTTTGTGCTTATTCAGAAACAGCAAAATGATAGAAAAATGCATCTGAGGACTGAGTTCACCTCCTCCCCAGTCCTTTTCAGGAACTTGGAAGATAAAGTAATATCTTTGGTTTTGGCCGGCACACAGTGGCATCAGAACCAATTAGTTTTTTTGGCAGCGTGTTTCAGGGTGAGCAGCTCCTGCTTTTTACAGATCCAAGGACAATGCCAAACTCATCAGCCGTGCCTGCACTCTCGGGGTGGAGGCATGAACAGTTAGACCAGGTGCAGTGTGACTTCGTGGCAGAAGTAGAAAGGCAAACATCTGTTGAAATTCATAATGGGAACAACCTAAATTAGTTCTGTCAGCCTATACCTACTCACTGTCTTCTGGAGATGAGATTGAATTTCTGATAAAGGGAGAATGTGTGCTGCAGTGGGCAGAACTGACAGGGCTTGAGTAGCAGGGGCCTTGCAGGGTTCTCCAGTGTGAGAGGAGGACATGAACTGCCCTTTGTCAGTCCAGAAAAAAAAAATACTGTAGCCCACAGATGACCCATGCTGGCCCAAGGAGAGCCCCCAGGGACTGTGGCCCGCAGGCAGCCCATGATGGGGCAGGGACATGCCTGAGGAATTGCAGCCATGGGCAACCCATGCCAGGGCTCAGAACGTGCTCAAAACAGCAGTCAGAAGTTTTTGTTGGTTGGTAACAACTTAAATAAAATTATTTGACTCCAGAAGGTTTTGCACACAGCCTGATTCAGGTTTTCTCTTTTCTGCTTGCCTATGGTGGGGCACTTTGGAATGGCAACTGAGATGCCATCATGCATGTTATGAGTGGTATCGGTGGAAAAATTGCAAGCTATATTTCCCTCTTCAATCTTGGCATATGTTTTTATAGGTAAGCATATGCACAAATAAAAATATTTCTATAAAATATATCTGAAGTTTCTGCTTTGAGGAGTGTTTATTCTTGCAATGCCCATATTCAAAATTATAAAGAATCTGTTGTGTTTCATAATGTGCTTCATAAGGTTCTCCTACCTCACTCATTTTCTCTTCAGGTCTCTTGCACTGCTACTATTGGATGTATTATGGGTATAATTTTAGGTTAGTATTGATGTTAAAAACCCTGTTTGGATCTTAGAACAGACTTTTCAGCTTGTTATTGTAGACTAGTTAATGTATAGCTAATAAAATGGACAAGTTTCCATTGCTGTCTCCTTTTTGTTGTGAAGAATATTTCTGCCATCATTGGTTTTGCTCTAAAGACTCCAGCCTGCTGTTTTCAGCTTTGCAATGGTTGGAGATTCAGAGATTTCCAAATTGCGATAGTGGAATTAGTGTATGTTACAGAAATGTTGCAATCACTACCATTTCAAAGCAGCAGCTGAATAACCTCAGATATAATGAATCAGCTATTATTTGAATAGGCTAAGAAGGCAAAACTTTTTTTTTTGTTTTGGATAATATTTATCTGTCTTCCCTGTGGAAGGGGATCATAGAGCAGTCTTCACATGGGAATAGCATTCCTACAGCATTAATTTATGTTTTCTAGTTTTTGAGAGTGGACCAAGACAAAGACAGAGAATGCAGCCTGGACTGTGCAGGTTCCCCTCAGAAATCACTCTGTGCATCTGATGGAAGAACTTTTCTGTCCCGGTGTGAATTTCAGCGAGCAAAATGCAAAGACCCTCAGCTGGAAATAGCCTACCGGGGCAACTGCAAAGGTGAGCAAATCAAAATTTCTCTTGACCATAATGAAAAATAATAAGCTTTAACTAGTTTTTGAAAATGTCTGTGTATCGAAAACTAGGAGTGCTGTACTTGAAGAGTTGTCTAAAAACATGTAGCTTGAAATCCATCCTGTTAATTCTGTAACAATAGCTACATAAAAGATAAATTAATCATTATTCATCAGCAAAAATGAGACTCCCGTGCCCACTTACACTATAATAAATCACTATTAAGGCAATTGTATGGTCTCTGTTCTTGAAGGACCATATCATTGATAGGATCAGAGTAACTCTCAAGATTGTCATCTTCCTTCTGTTTCTTGTCTACTGTAGTTTAATGTTTTGAGTTAGAGATGGTCAAATTCAATTTTGTGTTTCCCAATTGCAATCCTTTAGTTGGGGGGGGGGGGGAAAAAATAATCTAACTGGTTACTGTTGTTTTGGTTTTTCAAAAAAATGTAATCCCCCAATGTAAGTATGCACAAATTGTAAGATTTTTTTAACGTAACTGAAAGTTGTGTAAAACTTTGAGTTTTACCCTCAAATAGTGTAATTATGAAATTCAGTGAATTTGCCCTCACAGAGCAGTCCTACTGACCTCATCCACTCTTTTACTTCATAGTTTAGAGAAACTGTGCAACACGCAATCCTAGCACTTCAGTTCTGATACACATAACGTATTCGCAGTTAAGTATTTTCACTTTTAGAGTAGCCTGGTGCTAGTGAACACAGTTTCTTATTGAAGTGTAGGGTGATTCCCAACATAATGATCTTCTTTCTAAAATGTAAGAATAGCAGTGGTCATAAAGATTTACTTTCCCTTTCTCTCCGTCCAAAAGAGAGGGGCAGGGGAAGAAAACCCCAGGGACCACACCAATTCAACCTCTAGGAGGCAATTTTCCACATCATCTCTCTCCATTAGCTCCAGCAAACCTCTGAAGCATCAAAACTGCTTCAAAGAGGCATTCTGTCTCATCTTCTGCCTAGATGAAACACTACGCTCATTCTTCAGCCCTTTCATAATAAGCCATTGTATTAGCTGATGGATCTATTTACTTTTGCGAACAAGGATAACATAATGAAGCTACCTGAGCCAAAGCTTTTGTTACACTCATGAACGACAGAGAATTATTGTGCACTTTGTATTTGTTCATTTTATACTTTACAGCATTATACACTTTTATGGAAACTTGTGTTACAGAGTGTTTTTCTTTATTGTTTTTTTCCTCTTACCATATTGACAACGTCATCTGCAAGAATTTTTTTTCCATAAGGATGCGTTGAATTGCCCTACTCACCATGTTCCTAGCAATGCTGGCAAATTTTTCTGCAGTCAACAACTACTATTTGGAGAAGTGCTCATTTGCCATTTATTAATGAGGAGTGTGTCAGTACAATTGCAAACTTGGAATTAGCCACCTGAGGCAGCTTAAGTATTGCTGATAGCAAGTATACATCATGCCCTCATCAATCAGATGCTTTTAATCTTTCAATTAAATGAATGCAAACATCACTCTCATGTTTAAATATTTTTTTCCTTTGATTGGCAACAGACACTTGATTACCAATAATATACTTTGTCAATATCAGCAAGAGACCAGTGCTCTTTTGATTTTACATTTTCATAGTATTTCTTATTTAGTCAAATCAGCCTTAAATTTTGAAGTGACCAGTGTCTGTTTCCTACCCATGGCTGCAATCGTCAAAAATATTTCAAGCTGTAAAAACAAGTTTTAGACAAGAAAAAGATTATTTGCTGGCCTAGCTGCAGTTTCAATTTTAGCATTGCTAGAGCTGCTTTTGATAGTTGCATCAAACATTCTTCTGAAAGAGCTAAGGAAGTCCTCAGATTAAGACCTCTTTTGAGCCAGTTGCTTTTGAGTGGTGAAATTTGTTGTTGCAGGTGATGCTTGACCAAAGAGCAGAGGGTTGTTTTAGTAGGGCTAGCCAAAAAGTGATGGTTCCATTTCAGGGCAACTTTCAAGGTTTCAGAACTTGTTTTCATTCCGTGTTGGAATGAAAGCAAATCCTTTTGGATGTGTTCATGTGTTCCCCTAAAAAACCAGACACCCCACCACACCTCCACTCCCCATTAAAACATTGTTTTTGAAGCAAGTTTTGAGGTTGCTAGTGCAGGAAAAAGGGAAAGAAACATGCATGCTTGCATGTGGAAGTTATGAAGGGAGAAAAGATGATTCCTGGTATAGGATTCACAACTTCAAATCTGTGACTGATATTCATCCATCATTTATCAGAAAAGGCAGTCTTAAGTCTGTGTCTGTCTCTTCCCCTCTTCTTCTCAGGTAAAAATCCCTGTTCACCTCACAAAAATATTTTCTGAAAATTAAATACTTCCAGCTACCATTTTAATTAGTTGAAAACATGGTGACCAGCTTCTTGTTCGGTTCAGTCTATTCAGTAGAAATCTAAATACCATGACAGCTCATGTTGACAACCTTTTTGAATACTTTTAAGTCCATAATTTTTTGTTTACATATTCAGAACTGTGATTTCTTTTTACATCCATAAGGCAGTTTGAACCACCACCACCACCAGAATGATGGCTGCTTTTTCTGTGTCTTTTTTTCCTGAGAAAGTCAAATTTAGATTGACTATCTTTTCTCCTCCTCACCTATTCTCAACATTTGTCTGATCTATTTGGTTTTGATCACTTAAATACTACAATTACAAAGGGACAGTTTGCTTGCTTTCCTTTCTTAACTTAAGTTTTGTTTACAGCAATAGTGCTCAGCCCAGGTAATTCTTTAGCATTGCAAAGGAAATCATTTTTTGATCCTGGATCTTAAAAGCGAATGACAGAAAACTGGCAGAATTTAGGCCTTTCTTATTTCTCACACTTCTGCCCTTCTAGTTCCTGATGGCTACAGCGGACATCAAAACAGCTGAAACAAACCTGAAAATGAATGGAAATATTTTTCAGTTCTGAAAAGCAACTCACCTATGTCAAAATAAGCATCGAAATAGACTGTTCTGATAGTGGGATTTTCTGAATACATTACAAAGGTTTATAATTTTTTTTTTTCAGTCCACTTCCAGGCAGTGCTGGAATCCATTGCTAAGCTTGGAAATACTATAAGAAGTTAAAATCTTGTAAAATTTACAGCCTGCTTTTGCAACTTCAAAGGTCTTAAATAACCTCCATGCACTGCAGGTGAATATCCACATTTTTGAATAGTTTTTCGAACAAAATCTAAACTCTGAAGTTCTGGAGATTTGCTGCTTGCTTGACACAGACATTTAAAGTGCAATAAGATTATGAATCTAATAAATAAATGTCTGTTGACAGCTGAGAAACATTAGTTGTGTTGGGGGGACTNCAGGCAGTGCTGGAATCCATTGCTAAGCTTGGAAATACTATAAGAAGTTAAAATCTTGTAAAATTTACAGCCTGCTTTTGCAACTTCAAAGGTCTTAAATAACCTCCATGCACTGCAGGTGAATATCCACATTTTTGAATAGTTTTTCGAACAAAATCTAAACTCTGAAGTTCTGCCACCTTCTTTTAGGGGCTTAAGGCATTTCAACCTGAGAACTGAGCCTAGCTACTCTTACAGGACTGCCCTGATATGTGCGAGGGTAGATTATCTCATGATAATGAGACTACCTGAAANCTGAGAAACATTAGTTGTGTTGGGGGGACTGTTAAAGCGTCACCTGTGATGGGGATCCACTACACACACATGCAAATGCCTCGTAGTAAATGTGACCCAGCATAGTCAAAGACACAAAACGTACAAGAAGTGGAAAAGTAACAGGATTGCTTTTAAGCTGGTCAGAAAGACAGAGAGGCTACGGTATGCACAGAGCCACCTTCTTTTAGGGGCTTAAGGCATTTCAACCTGAGAACTGAGCCTAGCTACTCTTACAGGACTGCCCTGATATGTGCGAGGGTAGATTATCTCATGATAATGAGACTACCTGAAACAAGTTGTTTTTGTTTTTTCATGGAGCATCTTATATGTCCCATGTGAAGAAGTCTGGCTGTTTTGTCTATTTTGCTTTCCCCTCCACCTCCTTCTATAAGTGTTCAGAATTACTCTGTAAAATTTAGTCTTATCACTGTAGAATGGCATTGTAGAAAGAATATTCAACTTTTCTATTGTTGTGAAACTTTTGCATTATAAATACAGAAGAAGGAGCAAATGCTTCATCTAATTTCTGCAGACTCCTATCAGTTTCTCCTATGCTAAATTCAATAGAATTTTTCTATCAGGTTTGCTACCCTACTTATTCCCCACTATTGAACAAGATTTTTTGCATGAACTTTGAAAATGTGAACTTATATTTTTCCTGCAGCAGTTTTCAAATAATTTTAGGCTTTTCAAATAGTTTTACATGACAGTAAATAACATATATTAACTTTTAAACCTGAAATTATGATGCTGGGTGGAGGCGTGTGGGATTGAAGTTTTTTTTTTCAATGAAACTGTGCCTTTTTTGGACATGACAACAAGCCTTAGTCCTAGCTAGGTTAGTGGAAGATTTTCCTGTGGGATCAATGGAGTTTTTCGGAGTTCCCCTTAGACAGCTTTTCATCTCCCATCTCAGCAACTTCAGGTCTCAAGTGTAGCAAGTCTGCTAGCTGCTCACATCTTGTTCAAAGCGAGCAGCATCTGTAGCAGGAGTGTCTAGTGACTAGGACTGAAGTTTTTCTCCACAATGGACCATCAAGCAAACAGTGACTATCTGCCAGCAGCAGTTCAATGTGCAGTTTAGCTAATGGTGTAAGGGTGAATTGGAACAGGTGGCACTGTAGTTCATCTGAGACAATTTGAACTTTATTTAAGCCCTTCTTGTCAGGAGGAAGGTGAAGAGCACACACAATGCCTGTGACTGAATTTTGGAGGTCTGTGGCTACTGGGGATCTTTCATCTGAACAACAAAGCCTCTATGTCCCGTGGAGATGTCTCTCTTAAAATTATGTAAGAGGAATTCCTGTTGGTTTAACTAGAGTTTGCCCTGGAAGTGGTCTGCAAGCATTGCAGGATAATGCACTCAAAAATACCTTTTAATTTTTTTCTTCTTCGTTCCTTCTTTTTGTCTTCTCGTTCTTTAAATACCATTAAGAATGCTTGTTCCCTTTCTCAGTTTGTTTTTAAGTGAAAGTACCAGGCCCATGATTGGGGCATTGGAGACTACTATTCTGAATGTATTAAGCAAGTGGCTCAGTAATAATATTTGGTATTCTGACGTTGTGATCAATGGAAAAACAAATTCACATGTACAGTCCTGCCAGCGTAACTCTGCCCTAGCCTACAGTTCTTGAAACATCCCAGTTAGGGTGCTTGGATTTCTTGGCTTCTCTACCAATACTTCACTAAAATAAGATTTCTGTAATGGTCAGAGGTTCAATACAAATTGTTGATCACTGTAAAATTGCAACTGCCAACTTGCATCACGTTTCCTTACTTCACTGTCATTGTGTAGCAGCAACCTGGGTTTATAGGTAACTGTTAAACTGGACTTGGGACACATCTCGGAGCGGTTCGTACTCAGAATGGTGATGTAAGGAGCTTTACACAGAGCAATATTTAAGTTGAGAGGCTTGGCAGTTAGTCTGGCTGGCACTCATGGTATGTATTCAGTATTTGCAGAGGTGGCCCCAGCAGGGCCTTGCTGCTTCATGAGCACACGAGGGATAGCCATCGCACACAGTGGTGTCATTGTTATTCTATAACTATGTAGATCCCCTTTCTCCATTGGAAACCCTAGATAGCTCATGTTTAGTTTAATTCATTTATGGTATCTTAAAGAGCCTAGCTGTTTAAAAATGCCATTCTTTTATGGGCTATCATAGACATAACAAAAGGTACTATCTTCATTCTCACGATTCACATAAAGAACTGAAGAACATCAAAATATGAGTGGAATTTCCCATAAAGAGGTATTTTACTATTTGCTAGTTACTTTCCTTAAAGAGAGAAACACTCAGCATTTGTGTCATTAAAATGAGGCTTTCAGCAACAGTGAAAAGTTTCACTCATTTGAACTATTTGTACAATGAGTTAATGAATGAATGAAGGACATGCTTAAATAATTTCAAATAGTATGAATTAAGGTACCTTTCTGTCCTTGGATAAACATTGTGATACGATTTTTCCCATTGCTAGAAGAAAGGAGGACATTGCTGGGCAGTAGTTGTTTGGGGCTCATAATTAATGAATCCAAGCATCCTTTGGGGAAACATTACTGTTGCCTCTTAGATAAAGAGCTGGGTTGTAAATGCTGGATGTGGTTTCTGAGCGCACACCTTGTCCTGTATTCCCACGGAGGCTGCCCTCAAGCTCAGGTTTGTCTGCGAGCCGGATGTGAGCTCGAGGTGTGGTCGCAGTGCCTGAGGACGTCCCTTATGTCAGCGTGTGGGCAGTGATGTCGGCTTGGCCAGTCCACCTGCTGCTGGAAGGCAGCCCTATGGACTGCCTTTGGGAGGCACAACGTGCTCCCGAGATGTTTTGTTTAGAGAGAGAAAGATGTAGTGAGTAGGTTTGGCTCTTTTCCTAACTGAAATGAGCAAAAGGTGTCAGTCTATGAAATAATCCTGAACACACACTGAGAGCTTACACAGTCTGCAGACTGAAAGCAGAGAAGTTTTCACTTGTTCTCACCTCTTGCTTTTCTCCCTTCTCTTTTTCTCCCTTTTCTTCTCTATTTTACAGGGGAAAAGGAAAAAAAAAAAAAAGAGAGAGATATGCAGGGATTTTTTTATTATTTGGGAAAAAAATATATTAAAATGAGAATGTATTGAGAAATGCTATCAGGTTTTTTTTTGTTTGTTTGTTTGAAAAGAAACCTTCTGGGAAAAACTGAATATAGGGCAGATTTTTGTCTTATAATACTTTTAGCTAGGAGGCTATCCCCTCCTTTTTGAGACATATTTTCTCACTGTAGAAACTGTGTTTAATCTGTAGGATGACTGCACGTTACCAGACTGTAATGCTGGGGATCCTGATACAAACACTGTTCAGACCCAACTTCATTTTGGTTTTGAGTCTTCATTTATGTTATGAGTCAAGCTGTTACGTATCAAGCCACTGTAGTAAAATTGTTAATTTGAGAAACAAAATATTCAACATCTTGGTAAAGAAAAGGTATCCACATATAGAAGTCATAAAGTATGTAGTCTCTGAAAGCAAGAGGAGTTGGCTTCGGTTATACTTTCTAGTAGGTATTTAATGGGGGTGAATAAAGTTGTAAGTATATTTGGTATATTTTTTGTGGAATATTCTTTGCTCTTTTAAATGTGTGTGCTGGTACACGGAACAGAGCACAAGTAATGCTGAAATAATATCCACAGTTTGCTGGAGGTGGATTTTATCTCTGTTTAAAATATTAAACTTTTCTTGATATATTTCTGCAAGCAGAATTTACCAAAGCCAGACTAGACAGAAACAAGGAATATAAGGGCATTTTTAGGAAAAAAAAAAAAGGTATCTTTTTAGATTCAAACATGCCTACTTCAATTGTATGAAAGTAATCTTTTTGTTTGTTTTGTGGAGTTTTCATTTCTGCTGATGTATTTTCAAATTAAGTTTCAGGTTTAATATAAAACGTACATCTTAAAGCAAGTGAAGTAGAAACTATTAGTGCTAAAGCAGTAATACTGCACTGAAGACTAGGAACCACAAGTAGTTGCAAGCCTTCTCAGATTTTCAGTGCAAATATTATAAATGGGCCCACAGTAGATTTCTCCAAACTATCAAATCTCTGTTCTGCTCAGAAGGCCTAGTTTGTCCTTTGGTATATAAAAAATCAGAAAGCTGCAACTTTAGTTTTTTATTATTTGGGAAAAATATATTAAGATGAGAATGTATTGAGAAGTGGTATCAGATTGGATTTCTTTGAAAAGAAACCTTCTAGGAAAAAAATTGAATATTTGATTCAGTTCTAGTCAGACAGTATCTCTCCAAATGTGACTGTTAGCATATCAAGAGAAATATTATTGTACCAAGAAAGAATCCAGCACAGCATTCCTTATTTTATCTTAAAGCTTAGCTATCTAAATTGCTGGGTGGTTGCAAAATGTTAAAAAAAAAAAAAAAACACAACAAAAAAAACCAACCCCCCAAAAAACCCCAACCAAAAAAAACACCATCAGAGAAACCCCACACTGCCTGCCTGTTAGATGCCAATAAAGGAGAGTTTAGGCTAAGATTGCTCTGCTGTTTTGTTTGAATCCAGAATGCAGCAATAAAAATAAATAGTGAAAGACTCAACCAGCCCTTGTCACGAAGGAGCAAGTCTTTATTTTACGACTGTGTCAGGCTAAATGTCTGTACTGACATCCTTTCCAATCCAAGAGGCTAATAATATCTGCATCTTTGAAATTGAAACTTTGAGCGTGTATAGCTTACTATGTGTTTCCTATCACTAGAGGCTGCAGCTATATGCTTGGTTGGTAGACACGATCAGTTCTTTTGAATATACATTGACCTAGGTCAAATATCATAGAAAATATTCATGTTATGAGTAGTTTATACCATATAAACCAAATCATGTCTTGTGCTCTGAATAAAACATTTTTGTGCTAAATTAACTACAAATTAAGACCATTTGACTTATATCACTACCAGTTAGCAAAAGGATGTAGCAGTAGGAAAGAAACAGAAGGAGGAAAAAAAAAATCTAATTCATTGTTAGGACAATTCAGTAAAGTGCTTAGGTGGATAGCTAACTTTAAACAGCTTGATGCACTGCATAGTTCTAAATTTAAGGGCAAGTAAGTGTATATTCTGCCATAGTGGAGGGGCAACAGGGGAAACTTACAGAGAAACAGAGAGATACTTGGATTATGCCTGTCTATACTAGGTCTGCTTGTTCAGATCTATGTGACTTTAGAAAAACCTTCTTTTTAGCGTAAGAACAGCTAAGTATCTGTGGAAAGCCCTCAAGGGAACTTTTTCTTCAAATTATTGTTTAACCACTTTATAAGTAGTTTTAAAAAAGTGGTAAATGTTTCTGATCTGTTCAGTGGGATATTCCATCTATAATAAAATAACTAAATAAACTGTGAAGTACATTTTATGCATAAATACATAACAAGCCTGTGTCACACAGTAATCTCTTTGAAAGCAAGCAAAGTCTGCTCAGTGTATTGGGACTGGGAAAGATACTTTTATTCTTACTGAAATATATATCAAACCAAGAAGTACCGGATGAACTAAATCAAAATCTTTGCTGGAGATTTATCTATTCTTTTGGCAAGCTGTTTACTTTTCCATGAGACAATCTGGGTTAGATCTCCCTGTGGAGCCCCAAAGTTGCTATAAATTCAGTTGTATTAAATGTCACTTTAGAAATGGTGTTTACACCCTTGACGAGTTTGTGTCATTGTTTCAAAGATAAACTTCTACTTTGCAGTAATAAACTTCTCTCTGTGTGATATATTATTCAAGGATTAGCCAGCGGAGTTGAAGTTGATGGATGTTTTCTTTATTTTTGCGAAGCTCAGTGGTTTCAGTGCGATACTGTTGGAAATAAGGCATAAAATGAGATTAGTTCCAAGTCGGGCCTGCGTGTTTGTGAGGCTAATTCTGTTTCCAGAATTTCCTTGGGTACTGCAATTTCCTGCTGAGTTTAGTGCTGTCGCAGGAAGTCCTGTGCTCCCAGGTGCCACATGTGGCAGCAGCTGGTTCTGGATCCTGCAGCAGTGGAGTACCGGTGCCACGCCACTTCATAGGTGAAAGTCTTCCCTGTTGCATATAGAAGCTTAATACGGAATTAAGATGGCTTTATATTTCACCTGTGGCCTTCCAGACACTGGTCTCCTCTGGAAGCCAGAATTGTCGTCAGGGCTATTCAGAAAGACCTGCTCAAACAGCTACAAGTCTATAATCTCCTCAGTTCTGTGTATTTCTGTCTACTCCAATGCACCCATTTTTGTCGTGTTTTCTTTTACACCCCAAGATGTATTTGTAGTCTTAAACCTCTAGCTGCCTTTGCAGTCCTGGTGCTAATTCACAGTGGTATAATTAACACTGTGCTAAAATGCATCTAGCCCTGTACCAAGCCAGTTTTATAGCTAGCTAATACAGTCTAAGCGAACTAATTTAAGGCAAACTCATGCCCCTTCATGCTCAGTTTCTATGCCAGGAGAACTTTGTTCCCAACAAGCTTCTGGGATGCAAAAGCCCATTTACTGGAGTTGAGAGGATAAAGTCTCTCTGAGACATTGATGTAATTCAAAATTTGCATACATATCTGCAAAATTAGTTTTTGCCATTGTCTGAGTACAGGCACATAAGGCCTTGTTTCAGCCAGCTTTTTACAGGTCTTAGAACCAAAAGATCTTTTCACTAGGTCACCAGATTCCAGCTTGAGCCTGCTGGCTCCTTTATTAATACTTAAGCTAGGGAGAGAAGTAAAATATAGTGGGAATTCTAGTCAGAAAACAGTAACAGTTTCAAGCCCCTTATTTTTCCACTAGATGGTTCCAAAAGTTTAAACAAAAGCAGATTTTTTTAAATATTAAAAAAAAAAGTTTGGGTTTGTTTTTTTTTTCGCACTAGAATCCAATATAACAACAGTGAAGCAGGGCTGACTTGTTCCAGCGATGCACAGCATTGCACAGTGCTTTTCATTCTTCCAGCACCTTGCAGACTTGGAGTCCCCTCTGCTCTGAGGTTGTTTGTCACCAGTGTGACACCGTTCACCCCAAAAGAGTCTGGCCTGCTTTGGTCAGGGTCCGTGATGATCAAAATCAAATCTGTGGACTGATTAATTAGCACAGAGGTACCACGTAAGTCCCACCACCTTTCATTATCAGTCTTAATTTCAAAATAATCAGGGTCCCTCCTGATCTGAATTATTCCTGTTCTAGGTAAAGAGGAAAGTTGAATCTGTATGTGAGAGACTTCACTGGTATCCCCTTAGATGTCATTGTTTCTATAAACCTCCTTCTGGCAAGCCACTTAAGCCCAGACTCATCCTACTCATTTAAGATTCACATCAGTTATCTTCATCAGTTACACTTGTGCAAGGTGCACAGAGGGGACTGTAGACAAGAATTGCCTGGGTGCACTCGCAGGACTTTGCACATTGACCCCAGATTTGGCTTCAGTGAGTGAGCAGGAGCAATGGCCATTGGAGGGTTCATTTTCCTGTGGATCAGGACCTCACCCGTCACTGACTTTTGCCTGTTAGGAGCTGCAAGGTCTGTCTGCATCCATGTTTTGTCTGATACTTTTATGTGGACTCATGTTTCAGCCTTTCTCCGATTCATGGCAAGAATTAATTCTCTCATCCTCTTTCAGCTATTATTTTACATCAACATGTAGCACTTAAATCTCTTGAATTCTTCTTTTCCTCTAGAAAATTTGTTTGAAATTGCACAGTAGATTTAGAAGGTATTGAAATCAGGACACAGAGGCAGGTGGTATAATCTTACAAATTTGTTATAAAAAGTATAACTGCTTTTGCCTTCACTGATTGGAAGGAATCACTTGGTTTTACTTGGAAGGAATTTAGCTCCTCTGAATCAATAATTTAATGTTCATTAGTATTCTGAGGAAGAATGTTTTTATATGACTTTTTATCTTGACCACTCTATTATGTTTGTTCTGTCAGGTTTGGACCCCATCTCTGTGTCGTAGTTATTCCCCTGTGGTAATACCTTGGTGAAACAAAAAACCAGAACTAGGAATAATGTTTTGGCTATACACAGTTTCAGATGCTTAACTTGATAAGAGATCTTCCTCATGGGTTTATTTTGGGTGTACTGAAGCACAGTAATACCCAACAGCTTTAAAATGTTTCCATGGTTATATAATACAAAATAAGGCCTCAAATGTGTATTTTATATTCCACTAAATTTTGTCATTGTTGATTTTAAAGCATATTAGATCATCCACAAATAGGAGGCCTTTAGAGCATCAGACTGTTTAGGAACAAGTGGTGGACAGTTTTGGAGAACTTCTCTTTCTCCTTGGCAGGTTTTTATGATAATTCAAATATTGGAGATAATTTACAGCATTGCTGGTACTATACCAGAGACCTTATGTGGTGGAATTTATATCACTTTCCTTCTAGACATTTAAACCACATGTCATTCTAGAAAAACCAGGACAGAGGTCCAACAAAGGAGTGATTTATTTTCAGTTAAAATACTAGCTACATTAAAACCACATGTTATTAAGTACTGTATAACCAAACCATACTCAGAAGAAGGCTTACGACACTAAAGCTTGCTTAAAATGTTTCTTTTTTTTTTTCCCCGAAAAAGTCTTTGGCAGTGCATACGTTAACAGACTTTACCTGAGCTGCACAGTACATTGGCTATAATTTTCCCTTGATGAAACAAGTTATTAAAGTACCAGAGTACAAATTAATTCAGTTCCTTATTATTTTTGTCACATTTCTAGATGGTTGAACTTTTCTGTCTATTTTAGGTAACATTGCATCTCTGTGAATATCCCTCCTGAAACAGCATACTACGATTAAGGTTGTTAAGACGGAAGCATAGTTTTTCAAAGGGAAACAACTTGTATTTTGGGCATTTTACCAACATGAACTCTCATAATGCTCCTGTGAGAAGAGTAAACTAACGCACAGAAGCAGTGCACACGAATCCAAGACCAGAAGGGAAATCAATACCAAGTTTAGAATTTAGGGGTCACGATTTTGTTTTCAAGATGCAGATGCTGAGGACCATTTTCTGTCCTCATTACGCTACACTTCCACAGCAGATTGTCTAGGACTTGAAGGGAATTTTTTATGCTAACGTTCTCAGGTGAGCTGTCCAACGCTTGGTGGAGATGACCAGTGGATTTGTTGCGTAGAAAGGACTTCTGCAGTTGCACCAAGCTTCCATGCTGGTTCTGTGCATGTATGTCTGGATAATACTGGCAGAGAGAGGGCACTTGAGGGGCTGCGAACTTAGCTGGCTCACCCGTATGCTCCCGGGAATTGTTAGATGACAAAACCCTGTCAAGATATGCCGGTATCAAATGGGGAAGTGTTATCGCCTCATTGTTCAGATTCTGTTCAATGTGCAACTGGCATGGACGAGAAAGCCTGTCCCCCCCATGCTTTCTAAGAACTGCATGTCCATGAATCGCCACAGCACCCCTGTCCCACAGGTAACTGCTGGAC
The DNA here is from genome assembly GCA_013400195.1 of Aramus guarauna. Taxonomy (NCBI): domain Eukaryota; kingdom Metazoa; phylum Chordata; class Aves; order Gruiformes; family Aramidae; genus Aramus; species Aramus guarauna. The sequence goes on from VXBL01007148.1 coordinate 505,171, forward strand.
GGTTTTAGCCCTAGAACGGATCTAGCCAGTTACTGTCAAACAGCCTTTAAACAAAGCAGGGATCAGAAGCAGCTGATTTCTCTGCTTGTACACTTGAGATCATTATAATTCAGATGTTACAGTCACATCTTGAAATCATTTATATTACCTTAAGCTTGCCTGGTATTCTCATTTGTCCTGAAACTGCTTAGCTCAAGCAGATCCTGAAGCATAGATTTTGCATCAGCAGCATGCTAAAATTTGTAGTGGCTTTAAACAAAAAAAAGTATACGGTATGTGACTTTTCTCACCCTTTGGCTGCCTGATTGAAATGTAGTGTATGTATTAATATTATATATTAAACTATAGAAACTTTACTGAATTAAAGCTGTATAGTTTGCTACCTTGTCTTGGATGCAGAACAGTACCAAGTAACACAGGAGATGGTGCAAGAAACCACATAGTTGACAAAGGACAGCTATGTGGTAGGCTTTGACTTGTGCCATGTCTAAATCATAAACTGTGACACTAAATTTTAGCATAATATGAATTAAGCTTGTCCAAAATTATTATTGAATCACCTCCCCAACAAGCCCCTCTGCTGTACAGTATGTTTTATTTTATTTTTTTTACCAGCCTGGTTGGCACACCTGTAGACACAGCTGAGATAGCTGCCTACCTGAAATGGTGTGTAAACTGACAGTAGGAAATACAAGGCAGCTATACTCCTGCTGCCTGCTTTGCCTTTCCTTGAAGCACTAGAACGCTGGCGCTGCCACTAGTACTGAAAGAATATTGTGGGGTACAAAGTGGCAGCTTCTGTCCTTTGGCAGCAGTTGGAGCAGCAAGGATGTCTCTCCAGACATCTCTCCATCTCATCTCCTCTCTGTGCTTTGCTTTGTGGCCTCTCATCTTTGTGGTGGCAAAATTTCAGTTTTGTCTATTCTGCTTGGCAACATGAGCATATTTGGGCGAGCTGAAAGAACTTACAGGTTAGACATTCAAAGGCTGGAGGAAGAACATGATTATGTTAGTGATTCACATATGATACTCAAAAAAAAAAAGTATTATCATGCAGGTCAATGAGGTGAATTAGGACAATATTGCCCAGAAGTTATTGTCATCCATAGGTTTTGTTTCCTAAAAAAATGCAAATGGTTGTACATTTTCCTGATTATAATTCCAATTCTCTTTACATGGGTCTCAGGGCCTTCTTCCTTTTTCTTTATTTAGGTTATCATCTATCTTTTCTTTATATTACATCATCCAACTGACTTGTCTTCTCCCTTTCTCTAGATGTTTCTAGATGTGTGGCTGAGAGGAAGTACACCCAGGAACAAGCTCGCAAGGAATTTCAACAAGTGTTTATCCCAGAATGCAATGACGATGGCACATATAGTCAGGTTGAAAATTTTTCATTCAGTATCTTGCATGGCTGGAGAGTCAGAATATGTGTGTTTGCAGAGGATGAAGACAAGACAAATGTAATGAAGTGAAATGTAATTTCAAAATGAAATGTAATTTGTGCTAACACTGACGTTAAAAAATGGAAGGAAAATTCATGTTTTTTGCCGAGTCCTTGTTCTTTTTTTTCAGAGTTGGCCAGCAAAAAAGCCAAACATTACTGTTGTTCATGTGATACACTCCCTGTTCTTTTAGGCTGAGGCAGCTGAGTCATTCTGGTACACCCCTGAATACTCATCAGATGGTAAAATGCTTGGAATTTCTGATCTGTTCCTGATCCCGACCAGAGTCCATATCTCAATGTTAAAGCACGAATCATGCAGGATTCTTCCCTATTCTCAGCTGGATTTCTGCAGGTCTGAGACTAATTTACTGAGGTTAGATCATGGAATTGAGAGGGATGCAGTTAGAAGCTTATCCTGTGATATATATTCCAATCAAGATCACCTTCTGCTGCCTCTGTACTGCATTTCACTTGCGAAGTTGCGCAGAAGACAATCCTTGTTTTAAGGGAAGTGATATTGGCCCTCAGGAAATATAATGCAATTGATTTCTAAGAGGAATTCCAAGAGTTTCCTTTTTGACAGCTTGGGATATGAATAATGCTGGCAGAAGCACTCTGTCCTGCTCCTTCAGTGGGTGGAACAATATGTTCTCTATGTGGAAAAAAGCTTGAGATTGCTTGCTTCAGGAACAGTTTATGTGTCCCTCGAGGAACTTCATTGTGAGATTTTCATAACACCTGCACCTCACTCTTCTGAAATAGGATGTAAACAACCACATATTTCAATAGTTTTCTCTTCCATTGGATTCTGAAGGACTTGCCACACTTTGCTTGAAATAAGCTCTTCTTTATGCTAAAGAATCACATTTAGTACTGAGATTAGGTCCATTATGGTTTATTGTTCTAGGTTCATCAATATAGTTTGCTGGACTACTCTTACACTCATGTGTCATGAATGCTGTGGGAAACAGACATGTCTGACAAACTGTACATGTTTCATGTCATTTCCAACAGGTTCAGTGCCATAGTTACACTGGATACTGCTGGTGTGTCACCCCTAATGGTCGCCCTATCAGTGGTACTGCTGTGGCCCACAAAACTCCCCGCTGCCCAGGTAAGACTTTGACTGGCCAGGTTATAGCATTGTCTCAGGAACAGTAGAGTTTGTCTGTGGCATCTGGTTAGACTTAAGGAAAAAAAATTCTTCACTTGAAGAAAGGTTCAGCACAGAAACAGGTGCTGGCTGGAACTGTGGATGCCCCATCCTTGGGGGTTTGCAAAACTCTACTGGATGAGGCTCTGAGAAAGCTGGTCTGGCTTTTAAGCTAGACCTGCATGAGTTCTGAGGTCACTGCCACCCTAAATCTTTCTGTGATTCTATGATCCATCTACTTTATTTTTACTATAATCTAGCTATTGAAGGTGTTTTCTGCAATGATTATTTGTACAATAGTTGTGTGTCAATATATGGAACCAAGCAACTGACTTGTCCTTTCTTTATGTTGAAACTCTCTTGCACGTAAACTCATTGCAAAAAAATTTGAGGGCTTTGCCTTTTCGATATTTTAAATATTTAGAGTATGGAAGCCTCCCCCACCAAAAAAAAAAAAGAGGAATGTAAATGTCCTGATTTGTAACATAGCCCAAGGAAGGAACTCCTACAGTAAACCCCATGAATGACCAAATCCAGAGGAGAAATAAAAATTAAACAAAGCATTAAGAACATAATGGAATCATTGTAGAAATTAATTCACAAATCAAACGCATTTCCATGTATTCTGTCCTCTCTCTTTCATCAGGATAATTAACAGATTCACTGTTTTTTTTAGGAAATTGTTTCTGACCCTATTCCATTGATATTGATAATAAATATAAAATCCCAGTCTATGAACAGTTGGCACAATGGCTATTCACCTTCCTTGAGGCTGACAGAATTGCACAGAAGTAGCTCCAAAAATAGTTCTATGTATTGCATTTCTGTTTGTGCTGCAGCACCATTGTCTGTCAAAGAATGAAAGAAATAGCTTTAAAACATTATGTAAATGGAGCTGAAGAAAAAAAGAAGTGATTAGGGCCTTTGAGGGAATTCACCTGGTCTGATCTACTTCAGTCATTCAAGCACAGTATTGCTGTTTTTAATAAATAGATGGAGGAAGGAAGAGACCACTGAGACAGTTCAACAAAGATTATAAAAAATTAATTCCACTTTTAAGTTCAAATGATTTGCAGAATCTTCCATGCATCTTGTCTGTAGGTGCGCTTTAGCCAGAAAGTACTCTTCAGCTTAATCCTCTTGATTCAGTCTGAAAAGTTGCTGTGGAATGGCAGTCAATTGTGAAAAATAATATAAAATGTTCAGAAGCCTTAAAATAGAGAAAAATGTGCATTCATTTAAAGGTAATTATTAATTATAACTGGATCACCTTTTCAGAAAACACATGGTTAGGATAGCATTTTGGTGCTTTTGCATATCCAGAGCCAGGGCTTCTCTGAAAGCGTACCTTCACTGCTTTCTCTGCACTAGCAATTTGTAGCTTCCTCTCTTTCACTGACATCAGTGAAAAAGGGGTTATGCTTATGCTGAAAGTTCAACAAGTCATTGGTTGGCAGATGTGTCACAACATAAGGCATTGTTTGGCTCAAGATGTTGCTGAGTTAGTTATTTCCTATTTGTATTCAGTATTATCAAGGAGAAGCTGCAGTGTAGTTCCAGGTTAATTAATAGGTTAATATGAGAATTATTCTATCTCTACAGGAACCAAACCCTAGTTCCTCTTGAAGGTATGTTCATATGCCTGTCATATAAACTGCCAGCCTGCTTCAGCTCATTTCTGGAGGAGTGGGAAGGGAAGTTAGTTTTACAGAAACGCTAGGAGAAGGTGAGAGTAGCACTTGATTTTAATTTTGTAGCTTAGAGATAAATAGACTGCTCCAGGGCCCAGGTAAATATGCAGAGTCTGATTTTGCTCCATGGAATATAACGGGTAATTTTCCAATTGTTATGACAACTGTTGGGATTTTCTCTGCACATTTTCTCCCTTGCTTGTATCGGTGGTCTCATGTTTTACGCTCACCACTTCTCCTTTGTCCTTCAGGAAAGAAGTCCAGCTACAGCAGAGTCTGGAAATAGATTCGAAGTACTAGGGTATTTTGCAGTGGTAGTGGCTAAGGGCTCAATTTTAAGAGGTCTGGAGACACCTTCTCATTCAGCAGAGAAGGCAGCTATGGATTGTGTCAGAAAGTTATGTGGTATAATAAGGCAAAATTTTGCTCTTATGTTGGAGAACGAAAGCCTGAAGCACAACTACACCCCTCTCCCATTTCCCAATATGTGTTCAAAATTGCCATCTGTTTAGGGTAATAGAGTTTTTTCTCCCCAGGACTGTTGATGGTTTCCAGATCACCAGTCATTCTCTTTTATGCTTTTTCTTTAGTACCACTATGCACAGGAATTGCGATCAAAATATTAGCGGTTAAACTGAAGTTAAGTAGATGTACTCCTGTCTTAACTAGTATTTCAGGGATGCCATTTCTTCCACCACTGTTTCTAACCTCATTGTAGGCATTACCTTGCTGGTTTTTGATATTGCAAGCAGATCTCCTGTAGCGGTGGTATCCTGACATCAGCATGTTTATGTATTTTCACTTAATTCCATGTATTCTGCAGGCATGATGCTACAGCTATTCTAAAGACATTAATGCAAATTTCTCAGTTTGCATGGGCCAGACTTTTTTCTCCCAATATCACTTTTGCCACCTTTTCCCTTTAGAGCAGAATGTGGACAGACAATCAAGATGGCAGGTAGAGTCAATTGTGAACGTGTTTTTTGTAATTATTGTCTCATAGGAAATGTAATACCATGGAATGTGTGAAAATTTTTCTTTTTAATGAAAATTTTCAGTATTTCTTTTCAGTCCTAGGTTAGTTCTTCGGTAACTTCAGATAAGATTTGAATACTTGTCTAATCAACTGTTCCTAAATTATGATATAATTTCTTACCTTTCATTTTCTCCCAGTAGAACCACCTTTGACTTTGGTGAATATCCAGAAATAGGAAAGAAGAGCATGGCAGCCTGGAAGAACTTGGATTTTATTAGAGGAAATATTGAGCAGAATTTAGGATGGGCCAGTTAGGAATTTGGTTTCCCAATTCCATCCCCTGTCTGTGGTTCACATTTACTATGTGATATTGGATAGATGAAACAGCCTCTAAGTTTATCTAACTGTTAATATTGGTTAGCTGCATAACAGGATGCTATCTCAGGTCCTGGGACAGGAGAGTGCCACATGTGTATTTTTTATGTATCTAAATAGCTATGTGTGCCATTTTTTACTCACTGTGTTGTTCTTGTCGCTCTTATTGAAGCTGCCTTTATCACTAAAGACACAAGTTGTGGAAGGATGAAGGTTATAAGCAGCATTAAAAAATGCAGGACTCTCCAACTGATTTATTTTTTTGCTTTACTTACTACATATTTACCTGAAAAAGGATCTTCCATCCTTCCCAGTTATTCCCACATCAACACTTGATACTGCTAAAACGCACATGATAAATCTCAGAATGCCATTCCACTCCATAGAAATAATCTCCACTGTTGCAGAAGCAGTGGTGAGAAGGAGAGTAAATCAAACACATTCCCATGACAGCATTAAAAAGAAAGCTCCTTAAAAATGATGAATGTCCCCCAATACTTTCACTAAAGAACACCAGACATAAGAAAGACATTTTTACAACTCCCCATCTCTGTTATCAGCACTGCAGAGAACTGCAGAAATTCCACAGACACAGAGTCCTGGGAAACGTGGCAAGAAACTGAGAAGCAGGTGTTAAATTATCATTGGAAAATAGAATGTTCACCTATTGTAGGGGTTTTATGCCATATTAACTTTTCTGGGCTTCTGCCAGTGAGGTTTCAGAGGTATGGACACATGGTTTATTGTTCCGTGAAGTAGTTTTGCTACCTTACAATTAAGATGCTATGATCCTCTTCTAAGGCCACAACACAAGTAGTTTTAAAAATTCAGAACTCTTCCTGTCTGTATAGTCTTATCATCAGATAATATGATGAAAATTAATATATTTAGGAAGGCAATACATTTTTTTAGTTTACATTATTTTGCTTTTGTTAGCTGGGAAAAATATCCATCCTTGAATTATCTAGTTCTTCTGTCCAAATACATAGTACTTTCCCTATAAATACAGACTCAGACACACAACGTTTCCGAAATATAGAACAGCACAGGAAGTTTACTATCCTGTTTCTTGATATCTGCATTCAGTGATTACATATCAAATATTCTTTAGCAGGGGATCAGAAATCATTATATAAACTGGATAATAGTAGACTTTCACCTTCTCTTTTAAAGCCTAGTCACGTATGATCAGAACTATAGAAAATGGATGTGCTAAAATCACAAACTACGAAACTTAACATCAAATTCCCTGGAAGATTTATTGTGCCTCAGAAGTTGTTAGACTGAAACTGGGCAGAATTGTGGGGTTTGCAATAAGCTACGGCATAAATATTTCTGCTTTTTTTTTTTTTTAATTCATCAGAATCATAGATGTATAGATGGATAAGGAAATGTGCAAGCTAGAATGGTACTAAAGTGTTATTGTTAAAATAATGCTGCTGAATCTAATAACCCTCCTTGCCTTCTCCCCTTCCATAAATGTATTTGGTCATTTGGCTGTTTACAGTGCACTGAAAACTTGGAAGCTGATTGTATTGCCTAACTTTTAGATAAGTTATAAGTTGCTATTTCTGTTTCTTGCCTAGCTGAAAATGTGGGCATTCGTCGTGAGTATTGAAGATGCAACTTCCTAGAAACTTGCAAAAGCAACTTCCTATCACCATTTAAGCTAGAAGTATTTCTACCTCAAATATATCCAGAAAATCATAGAAAAAACTGATACGAGCTCAATAACCCCTCCTCATGTCTAACTTGGAGTTTCTGCTGCATAAATTGAAAATATCAAGTGAAACTATGTGAAGGGTGCAGATTTCCCTTTGTAGGCAATTCTGTGAATATTTCTGTTAGCTTCCTAAGACTATAAAAGAAAATGTTAGCCCAGTGAACCTAATTTTCCTAGCATTCATTGAATTTCATAGTGAAAATAGATTTCACTATGATAAACTCAGCCTTTGTGAATGCCACTGTCTCCCTCTATCCATCAATTTTCCATCAAAAATTGAGGTTTAAAAAAGCAAAGCATAGAAAAAAAATTAAATTCTCCCTGAGTGTACATTAATATCATATAGTCATTATTCCTCATAATTTCACATACAGATGAAGCAATCTGAAGGAATCTTGCTGTTAATGAAATCTGGAAAGATTTTTCTGCTTTTGGTATAAGATGAGGAATATTATGTAAATTTCACCAGTGTGTTAAATTATTTATGTATAAACTGAATTTTAAGTTAAATTTATAATAGTGATTCTGAATATACATAAAGAGACAACACTGGTGTCAAACTGAGGTTTTACTGAACACTCTTTTGAGTGGGGATGGGCTATCAGTAGCAGTTCTTCACATGCATTCCCCATGCTGAGACCTCATTTCTATTAAAAAATTGGTGGTGTCATCCAAGCTTTATTGTGGATGACAATCAGACCTAAAATCTCTATATTTGCAAGAGAATTATAATTATACTCCTGTGCATCAAAATTAAATTGAGAAACCACAGTGTAACTGGATGAAATTTGAGCAAAGATTGGATGACTGGTATTTAGTGCAATTAGGAAAACCTGTAAATTTGTACGCAGTACTTCCTAAAACTGGAGCATCTTATTTGAGTTCAAGCTGAGCCTCTTATCAAATTCAAACCAAGCACCAAAAAGCCCAGATGTTCTGGCTTCAGCTAGCATAAATGCAAGAATCTGCCTCCTCTTCATAGTGAACAGCACAGGTTAGTATTGCAGTCCATTTAGAGGAAGGTACCCCAAACACCCTGAGATATAATTCCTACAGTGATGATGATGTTATGTTTCCTGTCTGAATTAATAGTAATGCCTCACTAAGTATATTGAATTTCTGGTGATTCAAACATGATACAATAAAAATATTCTACCACCAAAAAAGGAAACAAGTCTAAAGTAGAATATTCTTGATATGGAGCTATAAAAGCTGAATCCTTCGGAAGGTAATACCAGCTTGGCTGCATTATCATGTATTCTTTTATGCAGGCTTTAAAATCAGCATGCCAGATTTATGAAGTTAGCTGTCTTCCCTCTGACAGACTTCTGTGTCTAAACTTCATGCTGATGTAACCATCAGTTCAGCATGGTAAACAAGACCTGTGATTTAATGGGTTCTCTTATTTAAATTGTCCTTTTAGAACAGATTTATTGTGCTGCAAGGACTGGGTTTTTTTAATTATTTGTTTTAAACCCAGTGAATTTTGTTACTCCAGAGGGAAATAAATTAAGAAAATTAAGGCCCAAATTATTTCACACACTTCTGAGCATCTGTCAGATGTGGATTTGGTTTTGGGGTTTTTTTGGGGGTTTGGTTTTGGGTTTTTTTTCCCATTAATACAGGTGTATGTAAGAAGAGAGGATGTGGTAAGAATTCATAGACATTATGCTTTTTAATCTTCTCTTCAGAGAGAAAAATAGTGCTTTTAAAGACGGTTTTTAATATGTTGGTAAGTGGCTAGGAGCTAGAGTCATCCAAACGGTTGTAATAATGAGACATCAGTGAGCAATAAGGAAATATTTCTATTTGAAATCCTATGGACAGCTAGCTCTTGTAAAAACTACTGAGAAACTCAGTGGATTCTCCATTTCTAGATGACTTGGAATCAAGACTGGATGCTGGGTTGGAGTCCAGGCTAGCAGAATAAACTCTTAAAATACATCTCCTGCCAACTTCCTAAGTCCTTTCCCACCACTGCTGTTGTCTCCTTTCCTAAGGGCCACATCTCCAGCAACCAGCTCAGGCTCAAATCCAGAATTAGGCACTGTCCCTGCCTCCCTCAACATGCACGCTTTTCCATACCAGCACAGCGTTTTGGAGGGCCTTATAGGAGGTATTTAAAGCATATAGGGGCCGTTTTTAATCTGAGCCAGGACTGGGCTAGAGGCTGGAGAAGCCCCATGGAGCAGCTGAGGTGCACGGGCAAGACTGTGTGTGGAGGAAGGGTGCTGCCCTGCACAAGGAACCGCGAGGGAGTAGTGCCGTGGCGATGCATCTTGCTGCAGGACCTCTCCTCGCTGGGTCAGCGGGAGACGTTGACTCTGCAGCACGTGAGCATGTTCTTGCAGTTGCGTCTACGTAGTGTTTAATGTTATCTCTTAGGTCCTGCGGTGGCCAAGAAGTAGCATCTGAGAGTAAATTGATGGTACACAAATACAGAAGTCAGGCAAAGCTAAAATCTTTGGTTTGCAAGGGAAGAATTTGCTGATGTTTATTGCTGTAATAAACAAAAAATGAATCATTAAAGCTGAACTTAGACAACATATTAAAAGTGAAAATAGTATTTTTCTGGTTAATTCATTTTTTCCAATTGCAGGTTCAGTGAGTGAGAAGCTGCCACAACGAGAAGGTGCAGGAAAAACAGGTAAATATCTCAGTTGGCCTTTACATGGAAACTAAGATAGCTGTGGGATATACCACTGTGATTTTCCACAGGTTTAAATTATCACCATATATTTATCAGTTATTATATATGCATGTATAATACGTATACATGCATATGTGCTATTCATTTTATATCTGCATTGGAGATAATTACTAAATTTATGAGTGTAAAGTGTATGTATATGTGCATGTATTTGTCTATATATGCATAGACATTATATTTTGCTAGTCTCAGCCCTACAGACGTTGCTATTCTGTGCTCTTTGGAACATAGCTTTTCTTCCCATAGCTATACTCTGAAGTATTTTCCCATACTGTTTGCTTGCCCTGGAGGACAGATTATTCTGTCTGTTTGATAAAGACAGCATTCTACAGTCCCAAAAACTTGGGAACTGGAGTCCTCACTTTATTTCCATAGCAATCACTGATTGAATCATCTTGGACCCAGCACTGTGCTCTATATTGTGATTAAATCATCTGATGGCTTACATTCATGGCCAGATGATTGTTGTTAGAGATAGATCATGGTGTATATCTTGTTGGCAGGACAAAATCCGATGCTACTCTAACATAGCTAGTAGATTTAAATGAGGGAGATGTCTGTCCTTTAAACAAAATTAAAGCTTACACTCTCCAAACACTTAAAATAATTTTAAATTCAGCTGAAAATAACATAGTAAATGTTGCTGTCAGTTACAGTGGCATAAATTAATTTTAAAGTTACTCATATTTGTGCTAATGTTAATGACTATCTGTTTGGTCCACTGTAAATATAATTGAAGTATTTTTTTTTACAGGAACTTTTGCAGCTTTGTAGTATGCCACATTTAAATAAACTATTGTGCTGTTAGGTTAAGAAAAGCGGTACTTCTTTAAAGGCTAATAATTACAAAGTACAAAGGAAAACTGTTCCTTCATGTATTTCCAGACAAATTGTGGGTTCTGCTAACGTTAAGCTACCCATTTGCTTTAGGTCAGGACTTTCATTTTCAGCTTTGAACTGAACGAACTATCCCAAATGTAAAACTTGTCTGGAATCCTTTTTTTTTTTTTTTTTTGGTGACTGTGGCGGCTGAGCTGCTGAGCCCTGAATGAACAATCCTAGAACAAGAAGCTTAAATGTAGACAATTTATGAAGTCTCCCTTCGCATCACATGTATTCTAAAGTGACACGGTTGCATTTTACTCAAGCCCTGTTCTTATTCTCCAGCGCAAGCCTGCAGTACGAAGGGCCGCTGACCTGGTTCCCAGTGGTCCCTGCCTCTTCTCCGATGCTGCTAACTTCTCTCCCCGCTCTTCTTCCAGCCAGTCACTGCTGTATGCTTTAAATAACGCAGCGTTGTCAAAGACATCACAACCTGTTCAGAGACCGTCACGGAGTACTGAAGAGGATCAGCTATCTGAGTTAGAGCTGTGCTTCAGCTTCACAATCAGTGTAGTAAAAATATTTTGTAGCTCAGTTTGAAAGGGCACAGCAGCAGTTTTCAGAATAACCATAACACTCCCTGCTCATCTTTCCTCTGCATGTTCCTGTGGAATAACCAGGGGTGGCTGGGTGGGGGTACCTGCCCGTATTGTAACCCACTAAACTTAGGCAGGTTCACCACGTTCTCATGGCTGCAGAGGACATGCTCCAGACCTTCAAGTGTGGTCTTGAGGGCTCTACTCAAGAGACAGCATAGATTAGCCTGAGACAGTCTCTTCTTCCAAGATGTCCCACACATACTCACAGGAGAAGATGACCTGGCAGGCCGTAGCTGTAGAAGTTGTGCAGCTTGCTTTGGGTATTCCAATATTGGAAAAAAATTTCCAGCTGCAGACTTTGGAGGTCAGGAGCTTTGTTTGCAAATTTGCACATTAAATTGAAGAGGAATAAAGCTTAAATGATAATTCCTAATGTCTCTTCCCCAGTCCCCCAGTTCCCCCCTCTATCCAAGGAAAATATTCAGACTATCTGAAAAGCACAGACCTCAGATGGGATTGCATCCCTTTTTTTCTAATTTTTAGCTGACTGCTGGGCTATGTTCTTGGTGACTGACCTCTGATAGAAAACAGAATTGTTTCTTTTTAAATGTATGCACATAAGCACTGGTATGCATGTGCCAGCGAGGAAAACTTATGAAGTTAACCTGTAAGATACCTAATTAACATGAAGATGACCTGCTGTACTGTTGTGACTCTTTATTGAATGTTGTTTTGAACAGTGAAATGCCACATGCCTCTTTATTCTTAACACAAAATGTTTTTATGAAAAGATGATGTACCTGACAGAGTACAAACAGAAAATTAATGTGGATGTCTTCCTGCAGATTAAGGGTAGTTCAGGAGCTGTTGTAGCTCCTCCAGTTCTGGAATGAAGTTAGTACCTTTTAGATTATACAGATATCCTTTACCAAATGTTTGGTTTGTTCATCACCAAAAGCAAACTTCTTTCTTTCTTTCTTTTGGGTGAGTGAGACTCAAGGACAGTTTTATGACTCAACCATTAAACATCTGTTGAGTTTAAAAAAAAATAATAAAAAAAAATTGATAAACTGTTTTAAATGCAGCTTGAAAAAAGTTCAAGAGGCTAATTTTGCTTGGGCTGATAATCACTAAAGTTATAGCATTATATCTAAATTTCAGGTAAAAACATAAGACTAAATTTGTCACAAATTGAAATTATGTACTGAAAGATAATTAGAAAAATGTCATTTAAACCCAGAACTGAATTTCTAGCTGGGCTCTTGGTAATCTTTACCTACTGTAAGCTACCCTCTGAAATTCTGGGCTTTCTGAATCACATACTGATTGATGGTCTAAATGTACGTCTTGATTCTCAAACAGTAGGGTACTTGATGGCCTCTCTGAAATTAATCAATGGTCTTATTCCACCACCCAGAGGACACTACAAAAATGCCAGCAAAACTAATGAGAAGTGACAATCTCTTACAGCATTGCGCGGACATGAAGAATGAGCATTCCTAAAAGATGTCTCCTTATGCCTTGTTTAAAACATTTTGCAGTGAAAATAAGTTTCTGTTGCTGCTGCTTTGGTTTTGTGAAAAGCATGGAGGTTAGTGTTCCATGGCTACAAATTTGGTTTTAACTGCTATCAGTATTTACAACCCCCCCCCCCGTGATGGTGACAACAAAGAAAACAGAAGGCTGTTCTGAATTGCAGTAGCAGGAAGAAATGGAAACAGGTAGTGTGTTAGCCTTAAAGTTGCTGCTCACTGTTACCCTGGTAGGGCTTCATGCAAGAGGAAGCTTCTCAGTTGCCTTCAGTTCTAGCTTCTATGAAAATGCCAGGAAAACAATCTGGAAACTATGTTGGTCTGAGATCCAGTTGTGCAACTGCAATAAATGCTAATAAACCCCTTGCATGGAAGATGATGTTTACTGCAGAACATATTGGTCTTGGAGTTAGTTCCCTGCTACAGTGAAATAGCAATGACTGGGAAATATGTTCTAGCAAGGCCTATTAAGTCATGTTTACCCAACCAATTACCTTAAACAATTTTCAAATACAAAAAAGTTATCAGGTAAAGGATAGGCCTTTGGATACTGCTCTTTCTCCCAGAATGCTAACTTGAATAATTTTTCTTACTGATTTTTTCTTTTCCAGCACTACTTCCACTCTGTTTTACTGAACCTAAAATTACCCACATTCTGTTATAATTTCTGTAAATTTTCATGCCTCTTTTCTCACAGTGATGGTTGGTAGTGGATGGATGGAGACGGCTGACCAGAGGATAAGAATTATGCAAACATTATTCTGGTTCTTTAATCTGTGAATCTTGCTTATAAATTCAGCTTGACTCTTAAATAGATCCTGCTGTGCCAAAAGAAACTTTCCTTTCATTTTAAGGTGTCAACATGTCTGCAGCTACTCATTTGCCCCAGACAGCTTTTGCTTTCACAGGTCTTGCTCCTCTTATTCATTTCTCTAATTACTTCTTTAAAAATTTTGTTTTAATCAGTTTTAATCTATAGGTATCAATGTGCAGCTTTAAAAATGAAGAATTAATGTCCAGGGAGCAGTCTGATCACTTCTGGCCTCGTCAAAGACCCTGCAATCATTTCATCAGCCATAACCCCAAAAACCATCCATTTATAATCCGTAGTCTGTAGATGTAATATATCTATGCTGTGTAGTACCTATAAGTAATGTTTAAATTATTGTTTGTTTACCGGCCGGGGCTATGTGCAAATCATTAGTATCAATCATGTATGTACACTTATTTAGCTTACTCTCATAATTGTAGTCTCCTTGCAAATCTTTTCCATTCTGAATTCAGATGATGCCTCAGCTCCCGCGCTGGAAACTCAGCCTCAAGGTGATGAAGAAGGTGAGCATCAACAGGAATTTAACAGTTCGGCATTGAACTATGCATTACGGAACGTATACCACAACGTAAAATGCTACATTAGAGTCAGGGAAACTGCTGGAGCAGCTGGAAGAAATTGCAAGAAATTGAAAGCATCTGTACCTTTTTTGCAGATAAAGACAGCAAGCACAGTAGAGTCTTTACTTACAAGCAACAAATTTTCTATGACAGTTTTGGGATGACACTGTAGCTATGGAGTCTGATGTTAGCGATTTTAATTGTCACTACTCAGGTCAGAGACAGGTTTTAAACTTGAGCCAGAGTGCAGATTAAAACTGTACAGCCAAATAAGGAAGTTAAAGGGTAAATTCTGTCCTTAGCATATTGCCTAGTAATGTTAAAGTCGATGTTTCGTCAGGCTTATTTGCCTCTGGGGAAGCTCAGTACCCTGTAAATGGAAAGCTGAAGGCCTACACGGGATGATAGTCCTGTATTGTGGCTGCCTTACCGCTCACTGCAAATCTCACGGAATCTGATCTGAAGTTACTACATATTTTGGTTCCACACTGGGAGATTTTTATTCTGATTAAACATCATTTTAGTCTAAAAGTATTTATTTCAACCTTTTGTATGAACGGGATAAGGAAGAAGTTATTCGTGACACTGCGTGAGTGCAGGTTTTAATGTCCCAATACAAACCAGTGTGCCTTTTTTCTTTTTTAGATCCATTTATCTTTAAAACTAGCCACTTACGTTTCAGCTGCTAGTAACTTGTAACATTTATTTATTTAATTTTACATTACATGTAAAATTGTAACATTTACATACTTTTTTCTGTTGGGTTTTTTTGTTTGTTTTTTCCTAGATATAGCTTCTCGTTATCCTACGTTATGGACTGAGCAAGTAAAGAGTAGACAAAACAAAACCAATAAAAGCTCAGGTAAGAACTTGTGTTGTCCTTAGTTTGCAAAGCTCCTGTGAAGGCATGCATTTATCCTTGTTAAAACCGAAACCGTTCAAGTGAAAGCCATTTTAATAACCATTATGCTTCCACTCTTATCATATGATAGCAAGTTATTGATTTGCTTTGTGATGATTTTGTAGGCTCATGTGTCATATGTTCCTTTCGTATGGAAACATTTTTGGGCAGGCTTTATTAGGTGTAAATTGCCATTTTTGCACTAATGTCTCTGACTCACATCCGTTTGCCTCTGTGAGTGGATCTGACGTTTATTTTTCACATCCTCTTTAATTCTCTGTCTCTGTTATCTACTTGTATTTTCTTTTTTGGGGGGTGGTGTGGTGATGTCTTGCAAGAAGGTGCTTAGGAAATGACAGGGCGGGTTATATGTGTTTGGTGGTAAATCTTAGGAGGCAAACCTGAAAATAAGCAAACGCCCATCAGAAACCAGCTGTCAGTTAACAGGAAATCGGAAAGACAGTGTTACCTGTTTGTTATTGACAGACTGATCACCAGTTTAGTGTGGAATAATTATGTTGCCTTTTTTATAATTGTTAAATTTTGGCTTTATTTTTTTCACAACTCTTCAGAGTTGAGCTTTGTAAACCTGGACTAGGCATGTCAGGCGAATGTCTTAAGACTGAAGCCTCTGAAGTATTCAGATACATTCAGTGTTTTGGAGGACTGTAAGTTTTGATGCCTTCCTCACTGTTCCCTCCTTTCAGGGGAATAAACTTAGAAAAACTTTCTGAGTTTCCTGGTTTCTTTTTCTCAGGAAAAAAAATGTTTAATTTGAAAGGAAACATTAATGATACAGGCTATGACTTGGTAAATCACCCAAGAGCACAGTACAGATCCCGTGGAAATTGAGGTTGTGCTTTACATTAAGTACGGTGCTTAAGTATTTTACTGAGTTGAGACCCAAAAGGATTTAAAAAGACAAGCGATCATCATAAGACAGACAGACATATCCTTGCTAAAAGATTTACAGATTCCTTTATAGAAGCTATATTTAACATCAAAGCAATAATTGTTAAAACTCTTTCCTCTCCTTGATTATCCAGTAGGCACTTAAGGGAAGGACCTTAAACATGGTATAGACAAGAATTTGGAGCAAACACTTTTTGTGCTGGAGATTTATTCTATCATTTCTTTGGTCAGTGCTAGCAAAAACAGAATTCCTTTGTGATTTCTACCATGTAGCATATAGAAATATGTCACTTTTAAAAAGTGTTGATTTCATTTTTATGGTGCTAGAGACTAGCTAGATCTAAAGCAAGAATTCTTGAGTTTGCAGTGCAGCTGCTGGAAGTGAAAGCTTAAAGACACACACAAAAAATTAGGAAAGCGTGTAAGAAAAGGTGTGTTAACTACTGGGAATTTGTAACCTGCAGTCTGTCTAAGGACCTACTTACAAAGGAAAAGAAACCAGGAGCATAGTCTACGTGTTTTATGATTGCTAGCCCATGGTGCATTAGCATCAAAAGCGTGACTGCGTTGGATTTGCTAACAACAGGGCTTGCTCACTACCGCACTGTGTACAGAGGATCTCTGGAGGGCTAGCACATGCTACAGGCTGTGTTGCCATACCCAGACTAGCAGGAGTAAGTCAGCTTTGTGGTATTTTGTTGTAGCCAGCCTTCCTGTGTTTTGTAGGCACACCTGATGCGCTAGAATGGACAACTGCTCTCTCTGCTGTAACTTCTCTTGTATATGTAATATGACATAATCAGCCAAGATGAATGTAGATGCTAAAAACAGTGTCTTCACCAGGCTGTGCTATGCAGTATCTCTCTTCTAGACTCCAAAAATAGAATGTGTGGAATGTGACCATATATTTCTATGTTGTTTCAAGCCTCACTCATAATCAGTAAACCAGTTTTTTAAGGTCTTGAAAAAACTAGGTTATGTTTTCCCCTCATTACTTCTGAGAGAGGTGTCATGGCTTTTGGGAACATCCACAGAGAATGAACTTTGGGGTGCTATGTGTACAGAATAGGAAGGACCTTGTGAGTGAGTCCACTGGATTATAAACTAACGACCTTCGGACACCCATGGTTCAATATAAGGGCTAAATACAGATGTCTACTCAGTTTGCTTAGCAAACTCTGATTCAGACTTAGTCATACAAACACCAAAAGCTTATTGAAATGTATTTGTCTGAGTAAAATAAGGAGAATTTATGTCTGCATATGAACTGTATTTATAAAACAAAATATGAAACCAAATTTATTGATAAGGGGCTAATTTTTCCTTTGTTGTTCTATAGTAACCCAAGTGCTTTCAGAAAAATTCTTCAGGTGCAAATAACACTATGACCCAGCTGTGCCTGTAGAAAATAACTAAAGAAAAATAATAATGCTAAAAATTTCAGGTAAACTCCAAATATCCTACTTAAAAGCTGAGTATTTTAGTCTGTATTATTTTGGTTTTGTTTTGGGGTTTTTTTGTTTGTTTTGTTTTGTTTTTCTTTTATTTTCCCCTAGCTTTGACCTGAATATATAGTCATGGTCAACACGTCGTGGTAATAGAGAAACTTGTCTTGACCTGAGAAATCAATCTTCCTAGGAGAATGTTGTTGTGAATTAAGGAACACAAATGAATACATTAAATTTATTGTGCTCATCCTGAAATGGTTTGCTTTGCTACTCTGCAAATGACCTGCCAGTTACAATTATCCAGTAAAATCAGCATAAGCTTTTAGGTTTTGGAAGATAGAAAATAATAGCCCAGGAAATTCTAGTTTATATTAATTATCCAGTTCTTTCATTTGATTAAATCAGCCTAAATTAATTTAGCACAGAGTATTGGCATTTGGGAGACTTACAGATGCAGGGCATGAAATTACTGGATTATGTATCCATGCTCTATAATGACTTCTAGTGCATATTCTTTTTGTTGGTTCAGAGAAATAGGCCTTTGCTGCTGACTACAGACATCTGTAGAGTGGAATTTAACCTATTAGTTTTTGATGATAAAATGTTATTGCAGGCAAAAACCACATAAACATTGGATCATGTAAAAATGGCTCTGTTTAGCATGGAGGATATGGGTAGAATCATCTCCATTTTAGCTCTTCTTGTATCTTGAAGATGATTTTCAAAATTTTTGAAAAGTCTTTTTCATGCTAAAATAACATAGTGTTTGCTGAGACTGTGTTTTATGCATATGCCTTCCTTGGTGCCTTTCCAGGTATTTTGCTGATTTTTTGTTTCTTCTGGATTTCTTTCTACCCCCACACGCCTAATTTCTTCCTCTGTTTCACAGAAAATATTGTGGGTTTGCCACATCCAATTGACAAAAATAAGAATTATAACAACAGCTATCAAAAATAAACAGAAATGCATTGAAAACACTGAACATGGGACTATATGGGTTTTGATTAAGACATCAAAATGTAGCAGCCTACACGCTGCTGTCAGTACGTGACCTCAGTGCCTAAACTCCTGCTGTAATTGGCGGAGATGGTCAGCGTGGTCAGTGGAGCCTAGGGAGCAGCCCACCTCATCGTAAAGCCAACACCTGCACTTGGCCGGCTCACTAGATAACTGGACCTCACAGAGTGCGGTGGCTAGTTTAGATCTCTCGCCTACATGAAGATATTGATACCTTAGAAGAACTTTATCCCACCCCAGTATCAGCTGAAAATCTAGGTAGTATTCTGTTAGAGCTTTTGTGTTTTGTAAAGACCACAGGACAAAAGGGGTTTTGCCTTGAAGAAAGTGGATATTTTGGACTATGTCCTCAGCAGTTGCCAGTTACTGTAGCTTCTGGGCTAGGTGCAACCTTGATGTGAGTGGAGAGCTCTACGTGACAGTGCAGATACTTTCCTAACAGGGAAAATGCAGTTCCCTGAGGAGAGCTCAGGTTAGGCTGTAGGTCTCTCAGGTTCTCCTTGCTACATCTTCTCTACCAGCAGTTTATATCCCTGTGGGATTCTTGGGAACCAAATGTGACATTTTTCAGAGGATGTATGCCCTTTTTTGAGTTTGAGTATAAGCAAAAGAAAGGTAGTTTAAACCTTCTCACGACAGCCAGTGAAGCTTAGGATTCATTTTGCTAGCTTGAATTTAAGAGCCAAATTTTTCTGCTAGTTTGCTGTTGGAGCACCTCCGTGAAAAATACTTAACGTGACTTTAACTGATAATATTGTTAATGTTCAAAAAAAAATCTTATAGTACAGAGTAATTTCTAAGTACAGTCTGTACACCACACAAATGAGAATAAATAATACTCAGTATAAAATTTCATTAATTTTACAAATGCAAAGATGCAAAAAGTCATCCGTATCTGAAATATACTTACATATGTGCTTCAGGTCTTTAGAGATTCTGATGATAAAATAATTCAAGTTGAAAGAGCCAGGGATAAATAATGTATCATTGGCTAAGACACAGTACAGTTTCACATATTTACTATTCAGTTCTATTCTCTTATTATTAATAATTTTGTATTCTGTTTCTTTAAAGACTGAACAGTATGGCATTATTAGGACTAATGATTTATATGTTCATTGGTCAGTTGCGTATTTTATTTAATGAGCATTGTAAAGTGATTGAAAAAGTGATATTTGTTTTGTTGATAATCCAACATGACTGGCAAAATAGAACCCAGGAAGAAATTGTTGCATTTCTTTGTACTTTACTGAACTTGACTTTGATTCCTGTGTTAAATTTTAAAAGCATGAAATGAGTGGGTAGAAATTTAGGGCCCCTGGCAGTCAATGGCAGAACTCCCAGACAGTGGTTGAACAACCATTCATGCTCTGACTACATGCTACTAGTTCGCCCCGTAGTTCACATTTCGTCTGGATCAGGCGCAGACACGTGATGTAGTGCTTGTGCCAGCTTCGTGCTTTGTGCCAGCTTTATGCTTATATGCTTTAAGCAGGTGCTAGAGGACAAGCAGTACGTAATCCAGCCTAAAATAGGGTTGGCCCAGAGGAAACCCTGTTCTAGCATAAAACCTGCTGAGACAGGGTCAAGATGTCAAAATTCTTAACACATCTATGCAAAAAGTAGTGGATCATATGATTATGACATTTTTTTGTTCAGAACAAAGAACCCTAATTAAGAATTCATCGTCTCCTCAAACTATGACTTTAGTGACTTCAAGAGTGCCCAGATTTCAGCCACTGTACCTGGGTATTCTGGAGATGGAGAATCATCTTCGATTTCATTTCTGGCTTTGGCTGTGCACACGTGAAAGGAACACGTAGCTTTTTATTTAATTTTCTCACACAACGGAGTAGTGTTTTATTGCTGCCATTTTACTACAGACCATCAGTTTCAAGGCTTTAAAAATCTGTTACAAGATTTTATCAACTAGCCTCAGAGGGCTCAATCCAACAGGAGTTTCATTCTCAAAACGCCATCTGGGAGAACACTGGAGAACACAGTAATGTAGTGTAGACTGGCTGCAAATGTAAATGAAAACAGTTAGTACAACATCTACTGTAAATACATTCTTAATAGACTAAAATAGGGCATTTAAAGTGATAATGTAACCAGCAGTTATGTGTCTGTATCTATACCAAATATCTGCTTGCATTTGTCTGTCCATATAGTCTGAATCTGTTGGCAAAGTCGGCCAGTGAGACTGAGTAATGTGGCAGAGTGACATTCTAAGATCTGAATGCAGTTTTTATTGCCTTGTCATCTGAATGCTTTAAAGCGTTTGTACATATGAGTTTTTCTCACGCGGAAACTATGTTGGTTGTCAGTGAAGTTTCTGTTTTGTTAGATTGCTTTGTTTTGTTTCTCAGAGGCGATTGTTCCAGTGGGATCCCTGTGCACTGATCATTCCCTGAAAGTCACCTTCTTAGAAAGGACCAAGACAAACCTTGTTCTGTACTCCAATGCTCACGTTCATTCCAAACTGAACCTGGCTAATGTCCTCCTGCTATGCCTATCCTGGCAAAACTCAGCCCTGAGGTTAAAAAAGCCTGCATGAAAAAAAAAAACAAAAGTAGCAGTGAGAGTTTCTGTGTCTGCCCAATCACATTAATTCTAATAGCCATTCCTGTCTAAGCATAGGAAAATGAGTAACTTACAGGAAAATGAGTAACAGCTCAGTGACTTTGTATTTATTCTAATTAATTGTTGCATTTTCCAGATGTTGGTTTTAGTATTGACTGAAGATAAATTACGTGCGGTTGAAGATGTGCGAGCTAGCAAGAGAAAAATAAGATCCAGTTGCATGTTCCCAGTTACATATTTATTACAAAGCAATTAGAAGTTTTCTAAAACTATTCTGAAGTAGGCTTATTTTGCAATGTGAAGATTTGAGATACAAAACCAGTTATAATAGAAGGAAATAGAAATGAATATCGTAACAAACTGAGAAAAGAGGGGGGAAGATCCTGGTGAATCGTGTGTTGACCTGCAGAACCCTGCCCAACCTTCCATTCTCAAATTTGCTCGTATTCAGCATTAAAGGAGGGGCAGGTGAGGACTTTAGAGCAGCATATGCACCTATGTCCAAAGAGTCCTACTCACTCTGAATCCATTATGCCTATACTGGACACTCAGAAATTGAGTTTAAATTAATATATAAAATAGATTTGCAAGGAAAATATCCTGATTAGGAGTGGTTCATTAATTGCAAACCACTGAATTACATAGGAAAAACTAGTGTTGTTTTCCTCGTTATTACCTCATCTCAGCCCTAAAGACACTGTTTCCTTCCAACAATTGGTGAGATATCAGCCACACTCAAAGATAGGATTTGCATTCCCAAACTTGTGTTGTAAATACAGCCATTTGCTGTAGATGGAGAAACCAAGATCATGGGAATAAGTTGCTGAAATACAGGCATCTCATGCCTTCATATGGCCTAGGGTATCTGATGTCTGCATGGGCTAGGAGACATGACAGCCTCCTGGAAATCTGTGATGTTTTGGCATGCAGGTTTGATAGAACACAGTACCTGAAATGGCACTGAGTTGAGCTCTAAGAACCTCAATTCAAGCCATGAAAGAGAAGTGGAAGGAAGAACTATTCATTTTAAATAACTCTTGAAACATAACAACTGACTATTAAGTCCACATATGGATTTTGTCAATGGAAGCTCAGTCCATTACAGATAGGTAGTCAATCTCTGCTAAATTCTGGACAAGTTCAAATCCAGATATTATTAATGTGAACCTTATAGCTTGGGCTTATCTGCAGATCAGTTCCCTATACAAGAAAAGGCACTAGCATTTTTTCATGACATCTGCAGCTGAAGTCTGAATGTTTTGTGATGGTCACTGGTCTGGCTTTTGGGCCTTGTAAAATTTGTGGGTACTGGAAGACAACAGCTGGTAGAATATTTGTTGTTTGGCTTGTTATCTCAGCAAGTTGTGCATGGAAGATAGAGAAAAGCATTGTGAGGAAGTTAAGTAAATACTGATACAAAGGAGGACTGGAAGCTTCCAGGCCAACAGTCTTATGGTGTCCTCAGACTCTTTGGATTGGTTCTGGTTGCTAACTCACTAAATGTTCCCTTCAGAGTTCCTGAATGAACTCAATTACTTGGTGTGAACTATAATTTGTGATTTGTATTTTACTATAAAAACAGCATTGTTAAGAAACTGTTGGGGAGGGAGATGTGTGACGCACTGTCACGTCTTGTTATATCCCCTACTGTTTTATTTTTAAATATTTTGAACAGTAGGAGGTAGTTCTCTTTTCTTTCCTCCATTTTTTGTTACTTTCCTGTCAAGAAACAAAATAGTTTCAAAGTAGTATTCTCTTAGAATACTGGTTTCAAGATACTCCTTGGCAGCTGAAAAATAAGTGGCTTTGAAACCACAGACTGGTCACACCATTAGGGCCTATCAATAAATGGTTAACTTAGTTCCTAATGGAAAACTTTGTCTTACTTTTCAGTAGCAATTTTTAATGATATCCTAGTCTTGATTTAGCTATGACACAGAGAGAGAACAGTACTCTTCACCCTCTTCACCTGTAAAAGAAAATTACTCTTCATACTCTGGTTCTCTTCCCTTGCCTGGCCTTGCCTTTACTTTACTTGCCTTGCCTGTCCTAAATTGGTAAAGGAAAATTAGTTTTCTTGCAGTTCTTTCAGCCTCTTCCAAGAAGATAAAACTTTCCAGACCTCCTCACAGTGCTTGTATATTATTATACATTCTTAATTTGCAGGCTGCTGGATCATGCTTATTATAGTACTGTCCTATCTTTAACAATCCTTTTCACAAGCATTTTCATTTATCTTAATTTTAATTTTACATATTAGTTCAAAACCTTTATAAAGATCAAGCACTGACATTTCCAGTTTTTTCCTCCCACTACAGGGGAAGATCCTCCCATCCTAAACCATTAAAAAAAGAGTTCTGTTTTACATCCGATTGATGTTCTTTATGCTCAGGATGTTCCAGGGTTTTATTNTTTCTATTTTACTGCATGTGTTTAAATTGTATGCCAAAAGATAGTAATCTTTCCTGACCATTTTTAATTATATCACATTACTTTCTGCAGCAAGTAATAGTCTTGCTTGAAGTTCTCCTTTAGTTTTCAGACATGCACTTCCTCGCCTACCCGTAGCTTTCCACAGTTTACCAGTCATCAGATTGCATAATCATAAAAGCATCAATAAGCTTCATAAATCCTAAGAGGGATGTCATGCTAACAGGCTATATTTTAATGACAGATGCAAAAACCCCCACATAAATCATGTTAATACATAGAAACGTATTGGACTGGATCATATCTAAAGACATAATCTTTCTGGGAAATAGATAAATCTTCCAGTCAAGACAGTCTGAATCTGTCTATGGCTATACTATGATTGTCAGGCAGTGTATAGACGATAGGTCTTCCAAATTTTGCAGGCAATTAGAAGTCCAGCAGGGTTGACAGTAAGGCTGCCAGGCCTTCTGTCATCATCCCAATGACCCAATAGTTAGGAGAAAATGTCCATGTTCCATGCAGAGATGCCTTCCCTTCCCTCTCCGCCTACAGCCAACAACCATGAAAGCAATGAACATAGATGGTAACTTTTGCGTATCTTTTTCAATACAGTAAAAGCAAAATTTTTCTTGATTCCAATGCACTTTCTTGTGCAACAGGACCAGGTCAAGTGTGAACATATAGAATTAGGCATCTAAATTTGCAAACTGGCATCTAAACAATTGTCCGTGTTTTTTCTTAAATATTAAGAATCCAATACTACTCTTGAGGTCAAGCCAGTAAAAAAACATATTACAAAATGAAAGAAACACCTGCAATGTCAGAGAGCTCTGAGACTCCTATTTTCAAAAATTCAATAAATTAGCGGTTGTGCTCTTGAACAAGAAGAAACCCTGCTTGGAATATAGATGGTGAAGAAAGTTATTCCATCACTCCAAGGATATCCACCAAGCTCACTCCTACATTTTGCAAGGTTAAGAACTCTTTATGCCTTCATCTATGAGCTGATAAAACCTCTTGAAAATGCTAACATTGAGAAAACCAAAATTCTAAGTTTTGCTCTTAATTTTAATCAAAGTCATCCAGTGAGCTATTCTGGCAAGTTTATTCTGGTTTTATAAGACAGACTAGACTGTTCTGAGGAAAACAATTTTCTCTTTCTTCCATGAGGATGAGTCAAATAACCAACTGTCCGCCTTTCCAATAACTGAGTGTTTAAAAAAAAAAAAAGCCAAAAACAGTTATGGCAAAATATTGCCCTGTTTAATATCATATATGAACTGTGGAATTCTACTGCTTGATCTAGCCACATTCTTCACAAAAAAAACCTCTGACTGCTGTTAATGGCAGTACACGGACCATGGAAGGACTGGTAGCCATGTCATATGAATCAGCCCTGGTGGCTGGAGTCAAAGTTTTACCTCAGTTTCCTGTCAAGTACATTTCTAACAGTCTCAGTTCATTTCTAGATGTTCCCTGGTAGATCCAGGTTATGGGCGGTCACAGTGGTTTAAATTTGGAGGGACTTTTAATGGGATTATTTATCACATGTGACTTCCAACTTTCTTATTTGCCAAACCGTGTATCTCTGAACAAACTCCCTGAAAAGATTGACAGCTTGTGTTACAGTTCATGTATTGCTTAATTATTTTCCAATAAATTCTTGGCTTTTTCCTTTAATTCTTGAAAAAATTACTATGTGATGCAGGAAATTTTGAGGCTTCATCAATAATGTTAGCATTTTCCATTTGGTATGAAGGCAAGAGAAACTAAACTCTCACAGGGACTTCTGTGGGAGGAGTGGAATTCACTCCAAAACCTGTGCGTTGGCTACGTGTCTGCAATGCAGCTATTGCATTAGTCCAAGCCTTTGCTGCAGCGTTTTCTTTTATGGGCTGTTAAGGTCCCAGTCTAATGCTGTCATCCTTTCCCCTAGCCTGCCCTTAAAGCAATACACTGGCTTTTCTGTTTGGGACCGGTGTAGAGTCTCCTTTCCATGAAAAGCCACACCAAGGGTAATAATTAGCACAGAGGAACTTGTTCTAGTCAAATTACATTGCTAAAGTATGTAAAACCACTTTGAGATCATTTCATCTGCAAGATGCTGTATATACCCTAAGTATTGTATTATTACTGGCTTGCTTTCCATTTCACTCCACCCTGTCCATCATGTTCCGTCCTCTCTTGTAACAGACTGTTCCAGATAAATGCTAGGCACTATGTTTTTCCTGTATTCTGCACTGCCTAGAAATAACATTAACTATTGTTGCCATAATGCACTAGATTTTTGTGTTACTGGAGAAGAAGCAGTGGTTGAAGAGACAGACCGCTGTTTTTCATTAAGCTATTTTTAATACCTGTTTTAGTTTAAGAACAGCAGGCCAAGTATCTGCATTCAACCACAAATAAAACTATGTTTAAATAAGATTAAGGCTGTAAATTAAATTTCAGATCTTAAATTCTCTTGGTGCATTACAAAACACAAGAGAAAAGAGAGGGCAAAGCTTAATATACCAAACTGGTTGAAAAAGCAGCCTTCTAAGGAAAAAAAAAAAATGACTTCTTAGGGAATTTCTTTGAAAAGACATGCATTTTCAGCTACAAAATTGTATTTTCAAGATAAAAATTGAAACAACAAAGAAAAAAAATCCTTCAACAAGCTGAATAGCTTTAGCTCAAAACTGAGAATCTTGATTGGTCATTGTAATGCCTTGTGGGAGCTGTAATTTTGAAACTTCGTTAGTTCCTTCTTTTTCAGCTCCTCAGGCTGACTATACATGCAGGATATAGTGGTCTCCCCTTTTTAAAAACTCAGAGATACCTCAGAAAACTTGTAGGCATCTTGGATTTTGTGGTTGCCTGGGAAGTTCAACACAAAGAGACAACTTGTGGGTTTTTGTTTTGTTCTCGCTGAAAATCACAGTTTTTATGAAAAACAAACACTTTGAATTAAAAAAACCCATCTTTTCATTTAGAGACCTAGTCTTGCACCAAAGACAGTCACAATGAAATTTTTCAACCAATCCTATTATAGTAATAACAGGCTATGAAAAAAAAAATTATCAGCACTTAAGCAATGGGTTACCTTGTTCCATTGTTTCCCAGTGAGATCTTAATGTTATTTTAAATTACCACTTGTATTGTCCTTCAGTGAGTAAAGACAACTTATCAAAATGAAAGGACTTTTATTGTCCTCTATTTGGATGACTGCTTAGGTACCGATTTTGTTGGACTACAATGCATTATAAATACATAAATTCCTCAGATGTGGATGACCAGTAATGCCTTTGAATTGTTTTCCAGTGCACCCAGTTAGATCAGGGCAACAGACTGGTTGGTGTTTGGTCTGGAAGCAGAGGAGTATAAAGTCAAATTAATGCGTCTTGTGACCCCAAAAGCTGAGATACAGTTTTGGCAAGAAAGTAGAAAATAGTTCAGGATTGCAAGATCTGTTCAGGTTGAAATTGTAGGAAGGAGTGAGTGTCTGCAGTACTCCCCCTCAGTCTTTAGTCCAAATATTCAGATCTGTATTGAGGCAAACTCCCATTGATGTAAGGGCTGACAAGGGTTGATCCTGAGTATGTTTACTTGTCATTTAGTGAATTCACCCACAGACTCCATTAGGCAGGGGTGTGATTAGTCGCAGAGGTTCATGACCATCACACGTTGCAGTGCTGCAGTTCACCCTTCTTTCACATCACTGTGCCCAGTTATTCTAGCTGGTGAGGAGGAAGGGATCCTTTCTGTTGGTTTTTACTTGCCTAATTGGTTTGGGGAGCAGAACTGTAACTAACTTCTGATCTTGGATGTTTCCTCTCTGACTTTCCCAAAACTACCATCATGTAGCTAAAGCCATGATCTCAATAGCACTTACTGCCTCAAGGTAATGAGAGAATCATTCTAATTGCTCTCCTGTTTGGCTGAAAAAAGGCTACATCCCATCTAGCTTAAGGGACTTATGATTTTAGTGTTCTTGCAGTTTCTAATCAGGTTTAAAAAGCAATTTACGATCATTTTTAGGACATGATTTTTAGTTCCTTTGAGTTTATGCAACAGAGAAGCAGCAAAGCCAAAAATATCAGTATAAATGTTAGTGGTTTGAAAAGTCACTTCTCCTACTTTCCCTACCAACATCCCAAGTATGAAACAGTGACTTCTAATGTAGTCACACATCCTGTAGTTCATCCCTTAAACTAAACAGTTCAATATAATAATAGCAAATGACTGTAGGAGGAGATGGTTTAGTTTCAGCAGGCATGAAGCTTCATTTAACTCAGAGCAGTGTAAACAGGAGTGACTCCACTGCAGCAGGAAGGGTAACACCACCAGAAGTCTTATGAAAAGAGAGTCAAGCCTGGAGGTTTTTTTTTTTTAGTTTTCTTTTATTTTTCCTCTAAACAGGGACATTAGTGGTACAGGGCTGATGATGGTGTTATTTCCTCTCTTGGAAACACAGTGCACACTCATTTCTTTAAGTAGCTAGTATGTGGTAAATCAGTCTGCTGGATCAGTGATAACAGGACAGTCCACCCCAATCCTGCTGCGATTGCATAGCTGGAATTCGTCTCGACTTTAATGGATGTGCTGTCAGCACAAGGGCTTTGCTACTCCACTTGTATTGCCAGCTGAAAGAGTGAACAAAGTATTTCTCTTTATTACCTTTCTGTACAACTTCATTCTCTCCAGATAAGGTGATGTGTTTTGCACATTGAAGTCGTATTCAGAAGCATTGAATATTCATGAATACCTTCATGCATGTCTGAGAATATAATATCACATAACTAACCATCGTGGTAGCCTCAAGGACATCATGGTGCAGTTACCTTTTCAATACACTTGTCAAAATGAGCCTGTGTGACTTTTATATGGAGCATCCCCTGTCCACAGCAAGGCTAGAGGAAAAATGCCTTGCTTCAGATCTGCTTCCCCCCTGTACAATTCAGTAAGAAAGTTTATGGGTCAGAATACTATCTTTAAGCTTAATTCACCTTTTTTTTCACACCTGCTTTTACTGGAGCCTTATGCAATTTTACATAGTCTCTGTTATCTCTGGAATGATTAATCATCCTTACTGTTGGTTGCACACACAATTCCCTGTCCCATTTCCAGTCCTTTCTTTGCAGTCTGCTTTCTCTTCTGTCATTAGCTGATCTTCACTGCATATTTCTCCATTTTTGCATAGGTATCATTCTGCAATCTCAAATGCTGCTGGTTTAGGCTTTTCTTGCAACACTGATTTCTCATCTCTCTATTCTTCCACCTTCTCTTTTTGACAAAGGCCAGATTGGACACCAAAGAATAAAGGCTGCAGATCATGTTATGAATTTGCAGGCTGTATTCTGAAAATGCAGTGACTTCAAAACCAAGATGAGAGTTCTTAGGAGCAACCAGTTGGACAGTGCAATGGATGGGAGTGGTAGTTTGATTCCTAAATTGAGTAAGCATGGAAAGGTGTCATTACCAATCTGTGCAGTATTTCAGAGTCCATTTCAGAGATACCTTGTCCAGTTGTGGAATCCATACTGCAGCATACCAAACTCAGGGAGCAACTAGGAGTTTGATCCTAAAGCTAGTGGAGTATATACTCAGCATTAATCCAGTGCTTTTCTAAGTAAGGATGTTTCTATAGTCTGTGAGTTTTTTCTAGAAGTTCATTTGTATTTTTCAAATAAAACTCAATGCAAGTGTCATAACATCAACAGTGTTAGTCTGAATGACCAGTGCTATCAGATTCTTGGCCTATATTCCATGCCAATTTTACTTCCTCAGGATGTCATTGGGGAGACTTAAGCAGCCTACAAAGTATTGTATGCGCAAGCATCTGACGTCAGCTAGTGCAGAGAGACAGCGTGGTTTCATTGCTTACATTCGTGGCAGCTAGCCAGGAACTCCAGGGCTCTAACCCTGGTGGCTCAGCTTCTGGGAGGGCTGCTGCAGTCTGGACACATCAATGCAAGCAGAAGCAAAAGTTTCAGCAGAGAGATGGTTGAGATAGTGTCTAGTACAGGGCTGTTGAATACAATAAGGAGCTTTACAGTCTTCCATAGTATAGGAGGTGGAAGTGAAGAAAAATATATTGTACTGACCAGTTGAAATAGTTGCATTTCTCTAAATGAAAAGGCACAACCTAAACTCTTTCTCTGTTTCAATTTGGCATCTAGACTTTTGCATCTTGCCTTTTGTTTTATTTGTTGGTTTCTTTGTTTCAGTCGTGTGAATCATGACATTGGATTTTCGCCCTTTTTCCTTGCAACTGATTGACAACTTCAAAAATTTCTCCCCTTCTTTCTGCAAACTACGTGCCATGGCATGATTGCAATATATATATTTTATATATATGTAGAAAACAAGCAAAAAGAGGATGCCAGTGACTTTGGTGCAAGGGAGGGCCTGCATCTTCACCTCCATATTATCTTTATGTAAATGAGCCTATGTGTATGAGGCAAAATTTCTAGTACTTGTTATTCAATGGTACTTGATATGGGACTGTACTGTAGTTATTCACAAGCGTGACCCAAGGGAAGCAGGTTTGTAAATACACAGGCTTTTCCACTCTTCTTTAGCCTGTGTTTCTTCCTCCTGTTTGATGAAAACAAGTCCCGCTAAAGGCCCTTGTGGACTTCATTAATTATGCCAGTGGTTGATTGGTTTGGCACAGAATGCTTTATAACAATAGACAAATTTAATCAGCAACAGCTCCGGTTGCAACAGCTTCACAGCCTCCTGGGAGCATCATGCACTGAGCTTCCTCTTGCGTTGTTTTCAAGTCATCAAGCAACCTTTAATCTCCCCAAATTAAAAAGAAAACAAAGCATACAATGTATAATATGTAGAAAGAATAACAGAACTGTCTTCACATAAGTGATAATAAAAACGTTTCCTTATTAGGTGACTGAATGCCAACATTGCTGTTTCCTGTGATGCTGGTTATCTGGAAAAGTTAAATATTTAGAAACTGTTTTATTTGAACAGTTCTGCCAAAAACAGTCCTTTGGATTTTCTCTGTTTGTTGTAGAGATCTTCAAAATAAATGAGGCCTGAGGTAGATGTGCGTGTGTGTGTGGGGGGAGACAAGATGGGAGCAGGTCTGAAAGGATTGAAAATATTTGTGTGAAATGAGCGAAGCAAACACTTTGAAAAATAACACTTTCTGAAACCTGTTCTTTACTCTCACACACAATGGATTGTTGGGAAGTATTTATGCAAGGCTTATTCCATTGATAGAGGTCATTTGTGTGGTATGTTAAACACTTAAAACTAATAATCTTCTGAGCACTGAAAGTAACCTTGGGTTGTAAAGGATTAAGGATCATTAGTCACACTTCAAAATTCTAATTTTACTGGTTCAAAAAGTCTTTAACTTTGCTACTATGCACCATCTGAAAAGCCTTTAAAATTGTTCTGGATATGCTGGGAACTGACTCTTCTGGTGGTGATGCCTACTGTGTACAGTGGAATGGTTCCAGTTTACAGGACCAGAAATTGTGGCCTGGGATTTTAAATATGATAGGGAGTCTTCCATCCTTCAAAAGCATAAGGATGTTTCACTGTCACACCATATTTAGCATTATCTACAGTTCAGAGAACTGTAGCGGAATTAGCACTTTTATTTTTAATTCAGATTGCCCTTGTTTTTCTCCAAAGTTTGAAGGTAAAGCCAAGCCAAAGATTTGGCTTCGCTCTTGAAACCAAAGCACAAGCTGAGCTGTTTAACCATGGCCATATGAGAAAAGAAAAAAAAAAGAGCTACATAAAAGTATATTAAAAAGTTGGAGCTAAAAAAATTGTATTAAAATATTCTTATTGGCTTTTCTTCTTCTTTAGCTCATCCTCTTTATTGCACAGAAACCTTGGCCAAAATCAGTAAACAGTCTTGTGTCTGAATCCTGTCCCTCTCCTGTTGCGAATACTGACTTCCTATATGCTATATAGTGTGTTTTGGATACAAAGTGCTGGAGGGGGGGAAAGACCTGTACAGCATTTAATCTAAGATGAGCCTTCGGATTTGTGTGGGTTAAAGCAGTGCAGTTACCTTTTGACCAGATTTCGTGTTCATTTTATTTGTTGAATCTTACTGAAGACAAGCGTTAATCCATTCCGGGAGCAGTGTGACTCAACAGAGGATAGCACTTTACTGAATTTGCTTCTTGCTCTGTAAAAAGACTTTTCATTGCACAACACAGTTCTCGTCATTAGAGACATGAACAGTAATATGCTTGCTTATTTTCCACCTGCTTCCTGCCTCCTTTTTGACAAGATAAAGAGGAGCAAGTTAGCATAAAAGTGGCCAGGTTTTGATTAATCTGTCATTAATTAGCTTTTAAGGGTGCAATTATATTCTTTGCATTAGTACAAGTTTTAAACGTTGGGATTTTTTAAATCAAGTAGGTTTGAAGGGTACGTGTCTGGGAGCCCTGGGAGTGGAATCATTCTGCTTAGTTACGGAGGAGGCAGTGGGAATGATGCTAGCATAAAGTTTTGCATTATGGCTGTCAAAGTAACGCTTACCGAAACACTGAGGGAGAAAGAATGTCCATTTCAACAGCCTGTTTAATCTCTGTATTCCTGCTCAGTGTCAGAGCCAAATCCTTACAATTCTGTATGTAATGCCCATCCAGCCTGCTACGAGTTAGACAGAGGTGCATATTATATTGACCATTTTGTAAGATACTCTGAGACATGTAAGGGAGAACTACCTAAATGCAAAATAAAATTCTGTTATTCTTTGACTATATCTGCATATTTTTTAACTCTGCACCTCAGATCACATTCCCAGAAATCAGCCAGAAGTCCTCCTGACTCCTGCTGGCTTCTACAGCAGTAGTCAGGGTTCTGTCTGTAAGGTGGTTGGAAATGAGTTGATATTTAGAGTGTAGATGGAGTGCAGCCACTTCAGGCAGGAGTTACGCAATAAGGCTGGAAAACACCGCGTGGTGCAGTATCAGCAGCATGGACCAATGGCAGGAACTTGGCACAAACTGTGGCCACTCTACACTTCTGAAATTAAAATTACTTGGGTGCCTAAGGTCAAGTATCCAAAGTCATATCCAGGCACTGATGTAAGTATCTCAGTTTCCCAAATGGTGAACAGAGACAACTCCTGTTTCACTGAGGGGAAGCGCTGGGTTGAAAAACATTCCTGTAAGCTGGCTTTATTTAAGTGCCAAAGTATGAATTTAGGCACCCCAGTTTGCACATTTTGTTTTGTAATTTTTAGTAGAGCTATTCAAACAAATACTTACCCTCAGCTCACCTGGCAAAGACTTTCATTTTCACAGCTCTGTGGAAAAAGTGAACCAGCTTTATTTTCACTTCAAATATTTCTTTAAAAATGAGAGATTTTTCCACTGGCAGAAGACTAACATTTGCTGGTCAATCTACTCATAAAGCAAGAATGGTAGCTTTGCGCAATTTTGTTTAATGAATGAGCCTTTAGATTGCTATAGCAAACTGGCCAGCTAGCCACTGTTTGGGAAAAGTTAGTGATTTTAATTTGCTGTAATTTTGGGTGGTGGCTTTTTTCTTTGGTTAGTTTTGCAGTTTGAACACGATGGTGCTGCTCTGCTTTGGCAGGGTGAGGCAGCCATATCTAGCAATAATAGGAACCGACGTTTCCTCTTACATAGAAAAACTAGTTTTCATCCCATTTGGCAAAAAACTGCTTTCAGATGTATCTTTGCAGGATGGGGCTGTGTTTTGCAGGGTATCTTCTCTCATTTTAGGGGAGCCAGGTTAACAAGGTCAAGCAAGAGCACCTGGTGATGATAATCTACCTTCTCTCCAGCTTTGTAATTGAGTGAATGTCCTCAGCTCATTGAGCAAAAGGGGATGAGGGACCTGATCTCCTCAGAAGACCAAAAGATTTTTCACTCTCCTTGTGAAGCCTGATGTCATGTGATTGACTAGCTGGCTTAAAAGGATTTTTGATTTGTTAAGATTGCATTCAAAAATCCATTGTAGAGGGTTGGGTGTAAACAGTCCTTGGAT
This sequence comes from Aramus guarauna, assembly GCA_013400195.1. Taxonomy (NCBI): domain Eukaryota; kingdom Metazoa; phylum Chordata; class Aves; order Gruiformes; family Aramidae; genus Aramus; species Aramus guarauna. The sequence continues at coordinate 538,872 of VXBL01007148.1, forward strand.
CGAGTTTGGCCAATGCAATCCCCTTTGCAAAGGCTTGCTATCACTTTCACACGCTGCTGTTAAAGATTTAACAAGAAACATGCTACTCTTGGTTCACTGCTCTCTCATGTTTCATAGATATTATAATAAATGTTTGACTCAGGATGTTCAGGGTATACATTTTGGTGCTAATGGAAAATGTATCTTTGAAAAAACTCAGATTTATAATGTATACTAAGTTCATGTTTCTCCGTCATTTACGGCAGGAGTAAATGCTAATACTTAAACATTTAGAGTCAGATTCTGTCATGCTTGTAAATGAAGACTAGCTTCTCTGTGATTTTTCATCAAGTCAGTGGACTCGCACTACTGTTTTATTCAATCTAAATAAGAATGGCAAAATACAGAATTACCTTTTGTTTAAAAATGAGTAGCTAGTTTGACCCCTTATACTCTGTACCGTGACAGTGTGAGAACTCAGTAAAGGAGAAAAAGCAGTATAAATGAATAACTGAGTAATTTAAATTAGTTATCATTCTGTGAGAGGAGAAATTTGAATACTTACATAGTATTTCTCATCTCTTTAACCAAGAAGTTGGGCTAAAAATTAAACAAACAAGCAAACAAACAAACAAAATGCTAAAATAGCAAGCTTTTGTGGCAAACCAGTTCTTTTTCTTTTACACTGTTGTGGTTACAGTCTTTCTCACAGTACTGCTAGTATTTCAAATTCTAAAAAAACTAAAGAATTGCAGAAGTATATGCAAAACCTTCCCTAAACCAGAAACTGTTTTGAAAATTCCAGTAGACAAGTGGGTTTGGATTTTGGCTAAAGAGCAAGTCATCCTATTTTCATCTGAGATCTCTGTCTTACGGGCCCCCAGATTTTCGCCTATTGGTAGAATCAGATTTTGTGTATTGCATAAATCTTGATTTGGCATAGTGGTACTTGGCTATTCAAACCCAGCATAAAAGTTGAGAAAATCCTGGTGTATACAGGTAGATTAGATTGTCTGTGATCATGTTCTTTTCAGGTAAAGCTAAATGGTGGCTGATGGTCTCTGTGTTTTGGATCTTTGTTTCGATGGGCTCAGTGCATTTCCAGATGATCCTTCTTGTGTATTCCAGTGTCTTTGCATATGAAACCACATAGATAAATGAGAGCATCTGTCTGTGATTTATCCTGCTTTGTTCAGTGGAGTGAAGTACATAAATTAATCTTTAGGGCTGTGTTGAAGCCATGAGCTTTGTGTTTAGCCACAGTCATCTTCCCAAGCTCCAATAGTTCAAAATAGTGATCAGCTGTACATTGAGAGCACTCTGCAAATACACTCAAGGGGCCTGAAATATTTGGTTCCCACAAGTTTTCACAAGCAAGAAAAAAATATGAATAGGAATGTTGCCAGCTTTTTCCAGGCCTTGAGAACCCTCATGCTGATGCATATCTGAACCTAATGTAAATCAAAACATGTGGCGCCAGATGAGCATTAATACTGTAATTTAGTCTTAGGTTTGGTTGCCATCTAGATATTGGGACTAAGGTTGAGTGTTTGTTAATGTTACCTACTCCTTACAATCAGTACTTGGTCCATGAGCAAATATTAGGCTTAACTGAAAACATACGTGCGTGTGGATATATTCAGCTGAGGCCTGATTGAATTTAGTCCATTGAGTTTAGTGGGTATTTTTCCATGGATTTCTACTGGAGAAATATTGGGCCACATAAATATTCTTCATTTGAATTAGGTTAATGAATAGTCTTTATAAGAAGCTAGTAGCATAAGCAAATTAATTCCTGCATTTGTTTGTAGCATTGAGGTTCACTTGATTACTGTTAGAGTTGAGTTTATTTGAAATTGTCAAGAGAGGGCAGGCAGAAAAAGTCTTGGAAGAACAGGGTCTTCTTAAGAGTAATGTGAGATGCCCATACCGTGGCCATGAGGGATGAGGAAATAAAGGGTACAAAGTTGGCATCTTAAACCACGTTATACCACCTCATCTACATCTTCAGAGAAGGAATCTGTCATGCTACAGAAGGTCTAAACAAAAGCTGGAAACCCTGAAAGAATATGAAGCCATGGAGTTGCACCCTCCTTCACTAAAATGAAATAATTTAGGGAACTTTTGTCACTTGTTTTAGCTGTGTTTATAGCAGGAACAGATATGATGGATTCTGGGTGATAAAGCTGGTCAGCTACAGGTAAAGAACCTGCTAGTTTACCTGAAGATTCATATTTGCTGGAGTTAGGAATAACAGGGCTACTGCTGAAATGGGTCATTTTGCCATCCTGTCAATGTAAATCCCTCTGTAGGGAGAGCATAGCTTAAATAAAAATTGTCCCGCTTCCCACTGCCTTTCTAAAGCGAACATTTTGGTCATATGTGGAAATACAATTTGGTGTAGTGTAAGTGGAAATCCATTCAATGAAATTAAAGATTATGAAAACTAGTTGAAAATATAAAAACACATTGTAATCGGTTTCCTCAGGGCCTGTTAACTTCACTGGTTCAAGGAGGGTTCATCCTAAGCAAATGGATCAAATTCTTATCCCTGTGAGATGTGAATTTGTTTGAGGGTTGCGTGGGTGACAATAGGATGATTATTTATCCATCCTAATTATTATGGGTTTGAAATAAACTAGCAAAAAACTTATGTAAATCAGTACTTGAAGTGTTCTAAAGGGGTGCCTAAATTAGGCATAATTAACTAGGACAGGCAGATGATTTGCATAACATTTTGATTAGCAGAAATTGTCATAAAATTTAAGTCTCTATGCTGACATTTAGACACTAATATATTCTGTCTGTATATCCTCTCAGAAACATGGGAGAACTTCAATATTAACTGTCTCTAATGTTACACTGCACTCCTCCAGAGCACGCGTATCACTTTTCGAAGTATTTTTGTTCACAGGTTTCTTGTTACCTGCTTTATATAGAGGACATTGAGCTTCAAGCCCTAATAAAAGATCCCTTTACCCTGGAAACCAGGCTGTCTAAATTGTCCTTTCATGCCCCATTATGATAATAAGAAAAGGAGGGAGAAGGAACCAACTGAAAACAGAATTTCTTGGAATGGATTCTGTTTGTCACATACACATTGTGGGGTTAAGGAAATTGGAAGGAAATGTTTGTATAGTGGCAGGAAATGTTAAAGTAGCATACAGACGCCTTTGTAATTTTCTGCAGATTTGGCAACTTGTTTCTGCAGAATGTACTGAAATTTAGACATAAATACAGCGATCAACATTTAAGCAAAAAAACCCCAAAAAAAACCTTTGTAATCATGAAATTCCACATGGTGGGAGAAGCTGTGATAAGACACAGCACAACTGCCAGAATTTCTGAAACAAGGGCCTAAAACATCTCCTGTTACAAGACTAACAAGATGATTATCATAACTTACATAATGCGGTGCTCAGTGTTTTAGATGTGCTACAGACGAATGCAGTTACATGGTTTGTTCAGAATGACTTTTCCATAAAAGCCACCTCTTTTCTCCTCTAGGACATCCTCTAGTAAACATTAATTAGCAGTTTAAGTAACCCATCAGAGGTGAATAAATGGAGTCTTTCATAAATAAGAATTTACAGTGTTATACCCTACTACTATTGAGGTATTTTTCTGTTCATGTAAATTAACTTGATTTGTTAAAATCCAGACTGTTTTCTTAGGGATAACTGGCAACAAGAATTGACTGAAGATTTTCTAGGAAACATGAAACTAATCTACAGAGTTTGTCATTAGTTGTAGTATCTTTCTCCTTGACGGAAGCTGCAGCATTTCGGCTGGTTGATTGTAATGGACTATGAAGGCATCTTGAACCAGTACGGGAAAAGTATATTCAGTAACTAACATTTCAAGTAAAAAGAGAAGAAATGGAATAGCAATGTGACATAGGAAGAGCAACATACATTGCAGTTAAAGCAGGTTTTTAAACTCATTCGTAGTGATGAGCAAGAGTTTCACTTCCTCATTCCAAAATTCCTCTTTCAGAGCAAGTAGAGAGTCATTGGGTGGTACAAAGGCTCTTGGTGTAAAACTGGGCAAAAAGGTATATTACTTTACATGATTGAAATTTGTGTGTGGAATCACTAATAATTATGACCCTGAAGTAATAGTTTTGGGTAGAAACTGCAGGAAGTTTTATCGACCTGATATTAAGGATCCCAACTGAGCTACAGTGTGGCTGGATAACATGGTAGACTATGTAGAAAACACTTTTCAGCCATGTCTAACTATTTTATTGAACTAGCATGCTTGGAAAAGCCTGTCTTTTTTTCCAGCAGGACAAAAATGAAGAAACTAAGTGAAATAACAACAGTGTTATTTCATATTCCATGAAAAGAAGCTGGAGTGTCAGTGCTTTTCTCTTCCCAGAAAGAATGTTATTGCAGTAACACATTCCATAGAAAGTCTGATGCATTGTAATGATTAAGGTATTTATCCTACTTTTATTGTGGCATAGATCTTTTTCCATACTGTTCACTTCATGAACTTTGGGCATCCATCTGTTATGGTTCCAGATCATAGTTGTTGTCAGATTGTTTGGACAGACTGTCAGGCGTTTTCGAAGTTAATGACATTTATCACTGGTTCTCCTGGCAAATGAACATTTGTTGACCATGACTCTTCTGACATTACAAAGGCAGTTATTTGCAGCGGTATAGTAGCTCTGTGATAAGAGTGCTTAGTAATCACAGGGCTACAGTTGCATCTTTCTAGCACTACTGTTGTAAATAATTGAAAGAAAAGTTTGAAAGGGAACGAATGGTTCCGTCAGAGAGGAAATTACACAGATGACTAATAGGAGATGTGCAGCTCATTAGCCACTGTGTAAGGGAGGAAATTAATAAACTGTTCTGCACTTTTGGTGAATAAAATGAATGAACTGGTTCAGCAGATTTGTAATAAGGCTCGGTCATTTGACACATAGAGACCTGACAGACGTACTGTCCGTGACACTAGTTTATAATTTTTCCAATTTGTCAAAAATAATCTACATTTTATCTGACAACTAATTTAGGATGAATGATAAATTATTCTTCTTGTTACAGTTTCCCATCCATAGGGGAAGAGTAAGAAATTAAAAGTTCCAAGAAGGTGAAGTCCTTCCTGAAAATACCATAGTTTCTTTTATTTATATATATATATATTTTTTTTTTTTTCTTTTATTCCTGTGCTGATGCTGCTCTTTAAAGGTAGACTAGAGAGTCCTCTCAGTTACAGGACTTTCAGCTTGGTGTTTGGTATGAATCCTGCTTTTTTGTCAATTTTTCATAGACTACTGCCATTAAAAACATTCCTATTTAACTTTAAACCTTCCTTTGATTACTGTCATTGGCTGTCCTGTTTCCAGTCTCACTTGCAATGTTAAGTTCCACCAGCCTTGTGACTGTCCCTCCTAAAGCCACAAGCTGCATTTACAACCCTCCTTTGACATGTCTCCCATAATACTGCTTCTCTGTACCTCTGAGACTTTAAATCAGACATAAGAGAGAAAAAGGACCAGAACAAACCTGACCTATGGCAAAAGAGACAAATTTCTATCTCGAGCAGCAGCTCGTAGAAAACCTTGCCTCAGCAAGTCAATCAGGAGAGTAAAGACCATTAATCTGGGTCTGTAACACCTGCTCCTAAATTACCACAATGCAGGTGAGTGCACTGGCCCGTGATTCCAGTGGTTTTGAGCCAGCTGTGCAGCCCTTTGCTGGTTGTTTCAGTTGGTGGAAACTAGAGCTGCCCAGAAATTAGGTGGTGTAGCTTATGCTCACAGCTGAAACGGCCCATATCTGCTTCTGCACTGGGAATTCTCCATCGCACCCTCTCCATAGTGTCACATTTTGTCTATCTGGATGACCTGACTATGTAGTCTCTATACGCCAATGTATTTTCTAAACAAAGCTGAGACCATGAAAATGTATCGTTCCTGTGGGTTTGTGAGAGATAATAATACCTGCACATCTGCCAGACTATGTTGCTAGTTACAAGGATGTAAAAGGAGAGAAGGTCACAGTAGCTAATGGAACGGTCCCAAGGTTTATCACTATGAATGAGAAAAGAATTTAGTGGAGTTTAAAAAGGAGTAATGATTTCCTCCCTCTCACTGCAGCTGTTTCACCCCATTTGCTCCTTTTTGCTTGATTATATACAAAATGTAAAAAGTGAACAACTAAGCAAAGTGATGTGTTTTCCAGGGTTGTTGTACCTTGTAACTTGATAATCATCACAGTCCAGATTTACTGAGGGAAAGATTTATTTTGGCTAGTCTGAGAGGATGCTGGTGATGGAATTCTAATTTGTGAAACCATAGCTATTTCTGTGAAGGTTTTAACATGCAAATAATTAGCTATTTCCCTCTTTGAAGGAGCCTTTCTGTCCTCACTACACTGATTCTCTATGTACAGTTTATTATCTAAATACTGCTGCTTTGAGAGCTATGCAATCTTTGATTATGTCAGTGGATAGACCAAGACAAAACCAGGTAAAATCAATCAGTTTATTTAGCTGTCCTGCTGAAATACCATATGAAACAAGAGGCACAGGAAGAAAAAAAACAACAACAAAAAAACCCCAAACAACCAAAGAACTGAAAAAACACTCCGTCTGTGCCTTGTAATCAAGTTAGCAAGTGATATGCTTGGTTTTTAAACCTTTTATGTGGATTGGAACAAAATACATTGTTTTGGAAACCAGGCGATTGTGTATATGGAATTGGTGCCATTTAACGTATGAAGGTGTTTAACTTCCTGCCACCTTTTCCCCTGCAACAGAAGTCTTACTGATTTTGGTCATCTGCATTTGCAAGAAGCTAGCAAGGAGCATTCCGGACATAACTAGTGACTTTCTGTCAGTTTTTGCCTACAATTTGCAAAGCATTTTCTGAAGCCTGTGGATAAGAGTAAATGAGATTAGACTGAAGCTGAAACTCATTACAAATGCACTAGAAAATCCAGTCAGGAATCAGCTTGTTCTTCTGTGGGTTGAACTGTGAAAAATCAAGAAGTAAATCCTGCTAGAGATTCAGAGAATGCATGTCACTAGTCTTTAACTGACTTGAAAGAAGAGCAAATATTACCCACAGATTTATTTTGTAATATTAAAATGATTTTTCTTTAACTGAAGCGAGTCTTTTATTGATTGAAATTCTAGAAACTTTACATTTTCCTGTCAGTAATTCGTGTGTTTGTAGAGTGCTTATTGTGTTATCAACATTCTTAGTTTTCAAATATTTAATTTTTGTTCACTGGATTAGTTTGGGAATTATACAGAAGCTGTTCATCTACATTTCACATGATAGGAGGCTGACTTTAAAGTTCCTGCAGAAGTAATGTCTTTAGTAAATATCATTTTTTATCTCTGTGGTGCCACACATCCCAGCTTAGTAATGATCAAAAATCCTCAGCAGAGGTGGTTTTGTACTGATTGGTGTGAACTGACTGGCATTCTCAGGCCCTGGAGTTTCTGCTCTTTGCTCCTTGTTTCACAGACTTCACATAAAGATGTGAAGACATGTGTAGACATGTAAGCTTTTCTTATGTCCAGAAAAGATCTGGGACATTTTGTTAATGCAGAGATAAAGGTGTAATACTTTTTCTTATGGGTTTTTGATCTCCAGAGCAAATGATACATCGCCAGTACCAGAATCACCAGAAAAGAAGGTGAAGAATTTTCACTGTATTAAGAAGTTGTTCCAAAACTGGAAAGAAAGAGCAGAATATAAACCTCTAAATGAATATCTAGATGAATAATTCATATAAGGAGTTCTAAGTAGTTGTATTTTTACTGTTCCCTCTGAAAAGAATCAGTAGTTTAGGCACTGTGGAGTGGGTGAGAATTTTTTTTAAGGTGGCAGAGAAAGTATTTGATGATCCATGGATTATATCTAGTATAGGAAAGGAGGTGTCAGGATATTATTAGGACTGTATTATGAAGCAGCTGCATGAAAAGGAAAGTAAAGTTTCTAACAGTGTACAGCATAAACCAGTGTAGCTAGTATTTGAGCTGCAGCAAGCCTCTTCAAATACATTTCTTACATGCACTCACAGAAAGATATAAAACCTGTTTGATAAATCTAGTAGTCCTTTTCCATATAGCTTCTTCAGTATTTTCTATTTTCCTTCCAAAAGCATCATCATGTGATCAAGAACTTCAGTCAGCCCTGGAGGAAGCTAAACAGCCCCAGAAAGACAATGTGTTCATTCCAGAGTGTGCTCAGGGCGGCCTCTACAAACCAGTGCAGTGCCATCCTTCCACGGGCTACTGCTGGTGTGTGCTGGTGGATACTGGACGACCCATCCCTGGTACATCAACCAGGTAAGGGAATACATGTTCAGTGCTCAGAAGTTGTAGTGAGAAGATGCCTTATTGTGCATGTATTAGAATCCAGATTTCTATTGCTGGTGGAATTCTGTCCTATAGGTTTTTTCCACTATGAAAACAAAGTGAAATATTTCTAAGAGCCATCAAAGACCAGATAGCCAAAGACTGTTTGCCTGCAATGTCACAGGCAGTTTGCTCCCCGAGTCCTCTTTTTTACTTTCTATTTTGTGCTGGGAAGCCAAGGCTTGGAGCAGATAATGAATAAGCCCAGAGGAAACCTCACACTCCTTAGTCTGAATATAGCAGAACCAAGTAAGATGGTCTATGACAGAAACCACGTCCAACCTCAGAAATGTTCAGTTATTTTTCCAGCAACCTCCTCAAATATTTCATATGACTGGCTTTGATGGAACAACTGCTTGGGAACCCATAGAGAGGAAATATCATTTTAGTGTGTTATTAATAGAAGCTTGGAGTTCAGTCATCTCAGCTGAGCCGGATGCATGGTAAAGTGTTGTTAGCCACATAGAGCAGATGTAGGCAAGGCAAGTATCAGGTTCCAAAAGATGTTATTTAGGCTGGTTATTGAGGTTTGGCCCTTGAAGGAATTCTATAGAAGCTCATATAAAGCTGGCGGGCCATATGGGTATCTTGATGCAATCATAAATCTTTTCAAGCTTAAGCCAAAATAATTTTTTATCATTTACATAAGGTTTGTAAAAAAAAAATTATAAGCCACTTGCTGTAAAGTATTATATTCGTGGGGAGTGCTTTTCACTTATTCTTCAAGTGCTGATTTACTGATAGTTGTTTATACCATAGTCTAGACCATACCGATTACAGTACCAGCGGAAGTGAGCATGACTTAAAGTTACTGTTGATCTGCTGTTTCTTGCAAGTTGAGATCCATAAACTGTCAAAACATGTCAAAATAGTCCACATTTGGTCCTGAAACTGTAGGATCAGTACACATGTTGTGTGAGGACCTAGAGATGTCCTTTAGAGATTCCAGAGGCTCCCTTTTCTGCTCTTGCTCTGTTCTCCACCTCTAGGTTTATTCACTGTTTCTTGGGTTTAGTGCTAATCCTTCTTTGTATTATAGTTTAAATCATTTTATGGAGCCTTAGTTCCTATTCTCTACCTGGAGTCCAAATCATCATTTTGTGCTCATCAAGCAATAGGGCTTCCGCTGAGGTTTTTTTTTTCTAGTTGTTCTTTATGAGTATCATTTTATAACAGGATCACAGAATAGTTGAGATTGGCAGGGACCTCTGGAGATTCTGTAGTCAAACCCCTCCATTCAAAGCAAGGTCAGCTAGAGTAGATTACTCAGGACCATGTCCAGTTGGGCTTTGAGTGTCTCCAAGGATGGAGAGTCCACAGCCTCTCTGGGCAGCCTGTTCTAGTATTTAATCATCATCACAGTTAAAAAAAAGCTTTTTCTTAGGTTTAAATTAAATTTCCTGTATTTCATTTTGTGCCCATTGCATCTTTTCCTGTCACTGGATATGACTGAGAAGAGTCTGACTCTGTTTTCTTTATTTTCCACCCTTTGGATATTTATAGACATCAATAAGATCCTCCCTGAGCTTTTTCTTCCCCAGGCTGAACAGTCCCAGTTCTCTCACTCTGTCCTTATTATGTCAAATGCTCCAGTCCCTGAATCACATTTATAGCCTTTTTCTAGACCCACTACAGTATGTCCATACCTCTCTTGTTTGGGGAGCTCAGAGCTGGGCCCAGCACTTCAGATATATCTCACTGATGCAGAGGAGAGGGGAAGGATCACCTCCCTTGACTTGCTGGCAATACTCCTCCTAATGGAGGAACCAGAAGGTTGTTGGCTGCCTTTGCTGCAAGGGCACGTTGCTCCCTCATACTCATCTTAGTGTCCATCAGAAATCCCAGGCTCGCAAAGTTGCTTTCCAGTTGTTTGTTGCCCATCCTGTTGTGGTACAAGGGGTTAATCTTTCCCAGGTGTGAGACTTCTGCATTTGCCTTTTTTTTGAACTTTATGAGATTCCTCTCAGCCCATTTTTCCAGCCTGTTGAGGTCCCTCTGAATGGCAGCACAACCCTCTGGTGTACCAGCCACTCCTCCCAATTTTGTATCATCTGCAAACTTGCTAAAATTGGGCTCTCTCCCAGAATCCTGGTTATTAATGAAGAGGTTAAACAATATTGGCTGTAGTACTGAACTCTGCAGCACTCCACAGGTGACCGGTTTCCAGCTGGAATTTTTGCTGCTGATCATGACTCTTTGAGACTGACAGCTCAGCTAGTTTTCAACACACCTCAACTGTTCATTTATTCTTCATTTATCTAACCCATACTTCATCAGTTTGCCTATGAGAATGTAATCAGAGACAGTGTCAAAAGCCTTGCTAAAATTAAGATAAACAGTATCTTCTGCTCGCCACTCATCCACTGAGCAAATCATCTCATAATAGAAAGCTGCAGGCTTGGCCAAGCATGATTTCCTCCTCATAAATCCATACTGACTACTCCCAATCACCTTCTTGTCCTTCATATGTTTTGAAAGAGCTTCTAGGAGGATTGGCTTCATCACCTTCCCAGGAATTGAGATAAGGCTGACTGGCTTGTTATTCAGCTCCTCCTTGCCCTTCTTGAAGACAGAAGTGACATGTGCTTTCTTCCAGTCCCGAGAAACCTCCCCCAGTCACCAAATATAATTGAGAGTGGCCTCACAATGACATCAGCCAGCTCCATCAGCATTAGTGGGTGCATCCCACAAAGTATCATGGATTGTTTGTTCAAACGATCCCTGACTTGATCCTCCTCCACCGAGGGTTAGTCGTCCTTGCTTCAGACTTTACTAGTGGTATCAGGGACCTGGGATTCCTAAAGAGTGGTTTTACAAGTAGAGACAGAGGAGAAGAAGGCATTGAGTATTACAGCCTTCTCCATGTCCTTCATCACAAGGGCCCCTGTCCCACCCAGCAGCAGGCTCACATTTTCCCTAGTCTTTTTGCTGCTGCTATGTGTGTAAGAAGCCCTTCTTGTTGCCCTTCATGCTCCTTACCAGATTTAGCTCCAGGGGGCTTTGGCTTTCCTAACACCATCCCTGCACACTTGGACAGTGTCTACATATTCCTCCTGTATCACATGACCCTGCTTCCACTTCTTGTATGCTTTCTTTTTATGTCTGAATTTTGTTAGGTGCTCCTTGTTCATTCGTGCACGCTTCCTGCCACATCCCGCACGTTTGGATGAACCATTCATGAAACTGGGGGTGGTGATCCTTGAAAATCAGCCAGCTCTCTTATTTATACTGTGCATGCAGTGCATATGATTTTGGCTTCTACTGTCACATCGACTGGAATTCTAGGTCTTCCCAATACCTTGGTGAATCACCTATGGATCTAGAATCTGTCTCTGTCATCTTTTCCTGTTTGGTCCGCAGGCCTTTTGTGTTCTGCAGCTACCCAGTAACCCAGCTGTGGGAGAAGAGGTGGCAGGGAATTCTTTCACTGTGCTGCCTGTCTCCTGAGTTGGAAGGCTGGCAAGTTGGATTCGATCTCAAGTGTACGATTTAGACACAAGTCTTCCTTTTGCTTGACGAGTGCTCTGCCTGATGCCTAGTACTCAAAAGGTCAGCTGCTTGTGGTCTTCTAATTTGTTCAGCTTTGCTGGCCTTATGGGGAGTCCTCAGTGGAGCTCTGATGAAGTAATGCTTCGTAATATCCTCAGAGAGAATATTTCTGAGCACAGATGGGTAAGTAGAGTACTCAGTTTTAGGAGTTTCATACTAAATAATGACTAGCCTATTTAGGAATCTGCAGTCCTGGTAAACAACCAGGTGGGATTACTCCTGGAGTTTAAGAGGAGTGTCTAGGCCTCATTTCTCAGAAAGATTTAGGTGGGCTGGAATCCCATTAATTATTTGTTTTTGATTTTAATTTTTTTCTTCTATGTTGATAAAATTCAACTTTTTTTCCTTAGCAGAGGGAAGTAAAAAAGCGATCAGAATATGATGAGAAATATGCAGTTGTCTTTTTGTAATTATTTCTTATAGAATGGAAAGGGTGAACATGTGAGTCTTTCATAGTGTAAAGAACCAGGTGCTCATGCAAAATGGTGTATGCTATCTTCTAGCTTTCCACTGCAAAATACAAATTAAAAGAGTAGCTGTTAAAACTCTACTGCAGGCAATGACAATGTCAGTAGTCCTGGTAGCAAGACGGATGCATTGCATCCTGGAATCTCTGTTCTGCAAATCTGGATCTAATCACTAGGGGACAACAGTGAAAGGACAGAAAGATCTGGGGAGCTGTTGCCAGAACAGCTTAGCATTTGCATGTTGTTTGTTTTGAATACATTCATGAGGATTAAACTTGTGTCATCATCAGGCTCTGAATACTACAATAAATAGTAATCCCATTAAATTAGACCTCCAAAATGAAGGGAAGTTGTTAATACTCATTGACCTTCCAATGCCTTGTCATCTGAAGCAAAGATAATTCATTTGTCAGTGAGGGTATTCCAGAAATTATATATAATTCTGGAGTTAAAGATCTGTGAGTGAAGCACCACTCTAGGACATTTAAGACAGTAAAACTTACAAGAAATATGCAAAGTTGTAGTATAAAGCTAGGTTTTATGAAAGCCTTGAGGAAACATCCATTTGACTAGAAGGAGGTAATGCATTTAAAGGGTCTAAAACCATTCCCCTGAAAGTCTATCAGCATGGTCCTTGCCAGCTGGCTCACGATGCCTCCTGGACAGCATAGTGTGATGCTCAGCCTTTTTGCTCAGTAGGGCCATAAGTCTGTGTTCTCCTATGTGACTTTTTAGCAACTAGGATCATGGGCAAAGTAATGCCCAATCCACTTGCACAAGATTCTTCAAACTTAAAAAAGAACATATATCAGCTGCTTCATGAGGCTGCCCACCCTGTAAAATTCTTGTGAAACTCTCCATCCTCCAGTGCTTTGTACACCTCAGTAAATCTCAGGGCTTTTCAGCAGACTGCTCAGAGGTATAAAGCAGCCTTCGTAAGCTCTTGACGACTCTAGATATACATTCACTGCTAGGGATTCTTTCCCTTTTAAAATTCAAAGGCGTAACTTGGGATGTCTTTTGACTACATTATTTTTAACTTGACAGTGCTCCATTCTGATGTGCTATCTCTTTCCCACTCTTTCCCACATGAAAATATTTGCAAGTGTGTTTTTCTTATCAGTTTTTAGCATGGCTGTGCCCATGTGGTAAATTTCTAATGATTCATTTCATCTTTCTTCATTTCATCTTTCTTCAGTTGCTTTAAGGAGTTAAGCATGCACTTTTCATATGATAGCATTTTAACACCTGTCAGACTTTAGCAGATTTAGTTTGTATATGATGAACTACATGTGTATTTAACAAAAATATAAGCCAAAAAGGTGAAAGAGTAGAGACCAGAAAAGAAAGTGGAGGCACAGAGCCGTAACAGTAATGGAAGAGGACGAGGAGAGTGCAGAGTCAGGTATCAGATTAATCGGGGACCAGGCTGGTTGCCAGATACTGCATTAGTGAGTATTGCTCAGAGATTTCCCTTTCACTCTTTTCTTGGCTGATTGAAGTGGTCATCCATCAGGTATCTGAATCCAACCCGTGCTATCAAAGCAGCTTCTATTCCTGCCATTCTTTATGGGGAAAAAAGTGCCTGTAGCACTCTCATGTTCGTGAAACAACACTGTACCTTCTTGCAGCAGCCAAAATTGGATGGGCCAGTGGGTAGTTTCATTAGATGATGTGGAAATAAATTAAGCACTCAAAGGAAAAAAAGTTGAATTTTTTTTATATTTTTTTATTTTTTTTTTAATTTTTTTTAAATTCTGCCTGGTAATTAAGGTCTGAATACTTAGGTATGGTTCTTAGGGGCAACCTGGCCTGGACCCAAGACACTTTCAAAACAAATATTTTGTTCCAAAAATTTGGATTAATATATTCGAATTGGACATTTTAGTACGCTACTCAGTAAATGTCATTTTGGAGAACTCTAAAATAGGAGAATTTCAAAGAAAGAAGAGCAGTTATGTAAAATAGGAAAGAATGAACAGGTATGTATGTGCAACACATGTATGTGGACATGAGTCATATTACTAACTGGTTTTAACTGGGAATTGAAACTTTCTCTGAAATGCTGCACACTAAATTCTGCAACTTCAAGCTACTGTAGGAGAATGAGAAAGTAACATTTCTCAGAAAGAGATTCTATCCAGCTGAGTGAAAAACCACCATGCATCAACAGTGGCACTGTGAGAAAAATGAACAGATTCAGCAGCAGATGCTCCCATGCCTCCCAGCCTTGCATAAAAGATATTGCTAGTGGTGTTGCATAAGTCAATGTTTGTTAGAAGTACACATAGCACAGTGTTTCTTCTTACCAGCTGGACTAACAAAGTGGCTTTAAGTAAACTTGGAAAGCATAGAGGAACCAGAATATGCCAGTAGCAGGTGGAGATTCAGTCTTTTTCCCCAATCCATTTCAAGCTGTTCCAGCCCAATTCCTTTCCTTCTGGAAACCCTATCAGTTCTTCACTCTTGTTCAAAATGTCAGCTGTTCGTGGCTAGCCCTTCTTATGTGAACAGACTTTTTTTTTTTTTTTTTTGAGAGGATACAGTAGCACATGGCTTTAGAACTGCAGCAGTAGCTCACTACAGTATCTGCCATACTGTGTTTTTGAAATTGCTTCTCTGGTGTTTCCCAACATGAATACCATGTCAGATTGCAGAATTTGTCATATTGTTTATGGCTCTTTGATTTGGTAAGTGGGAGGAGAACCTGACTTCGGTTTTGTATTTTTTGGTGGGTTTTTTCTTAATTATTTTTTATTGTGTATTACATTACAGCAATTCCCCACAGTTTTCTCCTTCATCAGTTTTCCTCCCTGTAGAATGGGCTTTGGAATATCTAATAATTTTTTAGTTTGGTATCAACCACAGGAGAATAAAGATGTGCTGTCTTCTTTGAGGTAAGTGGAAAATAGGCAGATGAATTTGCATTGCCCTTTGTGAATGGAAAACAAGCTTATTCCATGAATAAAAGAAGGTACAAGTTTAATTTGGACTACAAAATTGGAAATAAATTAGTTCTAAATCAAATTAACCTTGGCTTTTTTATTCTCTCCCTACTTGTTCTTTAGGTATGAGCAACCTAAATGTGATAATGGTGCCAGAGCTCACCCAACTAAAACAAAGGATTTGTACAAAGGACGCCAGCTTCAAGGTCAGTGAAACAGATAAATTTGGTTTCATGCATTCCAATGCTTTGTTTATGCACTGCAATAAATTAGAAAGCAATTTCTTACCCTATATCAAAACAACGTATCTTTTAGATATCATTATATTGATTTGCCACTGACTGAAGTCTTTGACTTTGAAACAGTATATGTAAATGCGGGTCTTGGGATGTTGTCAGAGAAAGTAAGGCTCATTTTTCTCAGTAGTTTAAAGGCAATCACATTTATTTACTGCAATTATTTCTTGCTGTTGTCATACCAGAGAAGTCAGCAAATATGTCCAGAATAACTTGGCCCATACTTCATCAGCCTTGTTCTAGCCAAATGCATGGGAAATTGGCCTTTATCCTCAAATCAGTCTAAAAAAATGTATCATCTACTTACGTTTTTCCAAGAATACCCTTGTCAGTTTATCAAAGAATAATATTACTTTGTTCTTCTCTGCTGTAGGAGCAAACCTTGGTGTTTATTAGATTTTTCATTTTTTTCACATGTTTTATAAGGGTGTGAGAGATCTTATCTCTAGATAGTTGAGCTACACTGAAGTCAGTAGACTTTCTTCATTTTTTAAATGGCCTTTTAATATGTGTGAATAACTCGAGGTGTAGCAGGGTTAGTGATATTGCCCATGTTATGAGGGAATTATGAATCACTTTCAGCTATTGTAAAGAACCAGAAATAAGTAAATAATGTGGGCAGATTTTTTTTCATGAAAAATATTTCAGTTTATCCGCCCAGAGAAGCATCTGGACAATAATTCTGAACTAAAAGCACCCATTGGTGTTGAAATGCATATTGAATGAAGTGTGCATTAATATTCTCTGTCATGAAACAAATTTAATTACAAGGTATAATAAAAAAAGAAGAAATATGAATAATATGTTATTATACCATATATAATTATATGTTGTGTTGTACATAGAAAGAAGTCAATCATAGGATTAGCTATAAGCCATCCAATTATTGTGGCTGTAAAAATGGTGTGTGACCCAAAACCGTATCTAGCTATGTATAATGGGACAGACAGACAGGAACAGGACAGACAAGGAGACATTCATGCCATTTTAGATAGCCCTATTATTTTTTGTGGATTTTATCTAGAACCATTCTGGTCATCTGTGTTCGGGAAAATGGATACGCAGGAGAAGTTAACTAGCACTAATGTGTCAGGGAAAGCAGCTACTTTCTGAGAGAAGGCAGCTAGCATTTGCTTCATGTAGACAAACAAGATGAAGTCCGGATGGGATATTGTTCCTCTGAGACCATGAGGAAGTGAAACTGCTTTCCTCAGTGACAATTTTGGCACAAGAAAAATAAGTATGAACTACCCTGAATGAATTTAACCTGGGAGCTGTAAAGTGGTTTCCAACTATTAAAGCAGTGAGACAACAGCCTTCTAAAGGACTAGTAATGGGGCAAAAAATCTGGTTAGTTTTTTAGGTAGATCTTGATTTCTTTATGAAAGAGACAGTGGGAGACAGGGTTGGATGAGTGAAGTACTCCACATTAAGACTTATCACTTAAGATGCTGAATGTGTATGTATACTAAGAGATGAAAAGCTGATATACACTAAAAATCACCTTGGAGCATGAATTTCACAGATCTTACCAAATTATCTCCATTTCTCTTCCTTCACAAAAGAATGGATGGAGCATGCCTGACTTGCAGTTTCGCTATTTAGCTGCTCACAGAGTTCAGCTAGAACTACATATGCCACTTAAATCCTCAGATATGTGGTAAATAAACCTCTGTTGACAGTCAAATTGATGATGTTTATCCGTCATTTTATCACTGAGTACTGTCTTACAGAAGTTACTTACTGCTGTTGTAACTTCAGGGAAGTTAGCAAGTATTTCAGGGATAATTTGGGAAATATTTTGGACCTTACTGCAGCCTTTCAATACTTAAAGGAGGCTTATAAGAAAGATGGGGGCACATTTTTTAGTAGAGCCTGTAGCAATAGGACAAGGGGTAATGGTTTTAAACTAAAAGAGGGTAGATTCAGACTAGATACAAGGAAGAAATTTTTTACAATGAGAGTGGTGAAACACTGGAACAGATTACCCAGAGAGGTGGTAGATGCCCCATCCCTGGAAACATTCAAGGTCAGGCTGGATGGGGCTCTGATCTAGGTGAAGATGTCCCTGGTCATTGCAGGGGGGTTGGACTTAGATGACCTTTAGAGGTTCGTTCAACTCAAACTATTCTATGATATTTTACAATCCTTACTCAATGGAAACCAACGAAAAATTGGCCATCTTCAACAATTTATTTCAAACAGCATTTGCATAGTTACAGACTTGGATTATTACTTGATTTTGTGTGTTTTTCTGAGTGAAAAGAACTTGCACTTAGAAGAGAGTATAGCAGAGCGGAAGCTGAAGAAACAAGTTTTGCACTAAAAGATATCACTTGCTGGTCACTCCTACCTTTTGCTAAAGATTTTGAAGAAGCATTTGCTAGCTGGAATATTGGAGGATGGGCAGGTGAAGGGTTCTAAGCTTTCACACATCTATTTCTTATCCAAACTGGTAGTACAGGAATAAAGATTTATCTAAAGTGAAGATACTTTGCCAGTGAAACAATTAACAAGAACTTTCCATGCTGTAAACTCCTACCTGATAAATTCATTTTCATTAAATTGGTCTTTTGATTTTCTACTTTATGGTATTTTGCATTATGTGAGCTTTAGTCCAACAAACCACTACAGCAATGTGAGCTCATAATTTTCATAAATTAATATATATGGCATGGATTTGCTCTCACATATCTTACATTGCTTAATCTTTGACTTCCAAATGCTTTAGATTATTTTAAAATAAGGCAAATAACAAAATTTCCTAACATTTCTTAAATACTTATGGATTAGCTAGAAAAACCTCTCTCTTCTACTCTGCAGCAGCATAAAGTAAGTACATGCCTATAGAAGTAACAGGGAGAAGAGGTTACTTGACAGTTGCAGTTGTGTTAAGGTATTTATTTTTCTTTCTCTCTCTTAAGGCTTTCTCTTTTCTCTCTCTCAACTAGTCTATTAAATGCCCAAATCCTCAGCTGGCAAATTTCTGTCTTATCATACAAATGCTACATCAAGTAAAAATGAATTGAGTTTACATTAGATAGTTTTTTGAAAAAAAGGAGGTTGGAGGAGGAGGTTACACAGGTGTGGCTAGTTGTTAACAAGTAATGTAAAATTGCACGAATGGCTAATAGGAATCAACTTTTTAGTAGAAACAAGCCACTGTTACTCAAAGTTTCTCTATTGTAAGCAGTGTTGCAATAGCATGTTTGCATTTGTGTTATGTAAATTTAAATACAGCATCTGATTACTGTGTGGTGCCAGGATTGAATTAAAACAATGTAGGTTAATTGTGTGCTTACTTTCAAGGAATAATACATTTTTGAAAGGATGGGTTTGCTTGATTTGCATCTTATACCCACAAAAATGCAGTAGCCCTGGGTGAAACCACTGTGACTGCCTGCCATGTAAAACCAGGAAGATTTAAAAACAATAACTTTACTACTGTGAATGATCTTAAATAGGATAAAATGCACTGGTACATCCTCAGGTGGGTTAAATTGGCATAGTTCTGCAGCTACACTGATTTACACCACCTGAAAATTTGAACCAATTACATGTTAAGCCAAATATTTTGAGCAATAATTTGCAAATAAATCAAGATGCAGTTTTTGGCAAACACTGGTATCTTGTTAAGGCAATATTGTAGAAGGTAAGGGCCTCTTGGAGTCTGTGGCAAAATTCCCACTGATTTAAATGGAGCTAAGAATATATACTTACATCCTAAGGGTAACTTAATATAAAGCATATGAAATTGAAGGCTAATCTAATGTTTGTAAGAACGATCCAAGCCACCTGTATCTGTTAGATTGAGCTGGAAGTTATATAATAATAATTCTTCCCATTAGATTTCTAGTCCTTTTTTTAAAGCCAAAGCATTTTTCTGAGGTTACTTGTGGTTTTGATCCTTCTCAGAAACTAGTTATTCTGAGATAATGAAAATGAACCCAAAATGGAGTCTAGAGAATGTCACATACTGAGGAAACAGAAGGGTTTCTTAGTTTTCTCACGGTCAGTTTTCAAACGTTTGCAGTTTGACCTTTTGTTCTCCTCTGTGTTACACAGTAAAATGGAAGCCCGGTGATGAACTGGCATATTCTGCAAAGAGTATTGAATGGTTTATTTCAAACTTTTGATTAATGGGTGTGTTAAACAGAAATTCAGTTTTCTACATAAGCTGGTCAAGAGCATTTCAGGGGTATAGAGTATAGCATGAAGGCTAGTTAAGTTAAACCTATATTATGATGGAATGAGGTGTAAGTGCCCCTGCATTTTCCTAAAATCATGGTAATAGGTCAAAATCAGCCATGCTGAAGAAATATCAGTTCCTGGAACTGTATTTTTTTCAGGCTGGGCCTATGGGTGAAGGTATTATCAAACATTATATTCAGCACACACCCTCAATAGCTGTATATGTTAAGTACATTGTAAAACATACCCAAATATAGAAATTAAAAAAAGATAAAATAAAGATGAAATAAAAACTTTAAAAATGTTATTAGTAGTACAAAATTTTCTTTCTGCACTCCAACTGATTCTCTTGTGCCCCTCACTGGGGTATGTAAGCCCCACTTTGGAGACCAGTGCCTTTGACTGTGGATAAGCTACCTGTTCATAAAGCTAGTCTTGCCTCTGCTATAAACAACCTGGAAGAAAAGGACTTGGATATGTAAGAGAGCAAGACATGATAGTATATTGAGACAGTGCCAGACCACTCAGCTAATTTCCCTCAAGGGCAAATCTTTTTCTTATTTAAAAAGTATGCATCGAATGCAAGAAGGCTCTGTTTCAGGCTCCGCTGTGTGTGAGGGCTGGATAAACTTTGGATAATCCTTTATATAGTTTAAGATTTTTGTATTATTACTTAACCTGGGAATTTGTGTGTTTTTCCTGTAGTATAATTTTCACTACCAAGACCTGAAATTTGAAAAGAAAGTGGAAAATTTTGAAAACTATTATGGGAAATGTGATTTTTCTCACACAACATTCTTTAATCCAAATGAGTAAAAGGCACACAAGCTTGAGAGAGGGACACAATGTCAAGTTGGATTTTCAGACTTTACTGGGTTTCTATAGTTTTGTGACTTTGAATCAGACCATTAATTTCATTGACATTTCATTTTTGGTTCTTTTAAGTTTCTATTTTCTTTAGTACAGTATGTTTTTTGAAGTTCCTATGCTTGTGATACTTCCTTTCATACAAAAGGATAATTTGGGAGGGGAAGCTGTAGTTTGGAAAGGACAGTGCCTTATAAATCGTAACAATAGTATAATCCACTGACTTGGGTGAATAATAGAATCATTGTAGAATGGTTTGGGTTGGAAAGGACCTCAAAGATCATCTAGTTCCAACTGCCTTGCAATAGGCAGGGACACCCTCTGCTAGACCAAGTTGCTCAAAGCCTCATCCAGCCTGACCTTGAACACTGCCAGGGAGGGGGCATCCACTACTTCTCTGGGATACCTGTTCCAGTGTCTCACCATCCTCACAGTAAAAAATTTCATACTAATATTGAATCTAAATCTACCCTCTTTCAGTTTAAAACCATTACCCCTTGTCCTATCACTACATACCCTTGTAAACAGTCCCTCTCCAGCTTTCTTGTAGGCCCCCTTTAGGTACTGGAAGGCTGCTGTAAGGTCTCCCTGGAGCCTTCTCATAGAAGAGGTGCTTCCAGGAGGATCTGCTCCATGATCTTGCTGGGCACAGAGCTGAGACTGACTGACCTGTAGTTGCCCATGTCCGCCTTTTTTCCCTTTTTAAAAATGGGGGTTATGTTTCCCCTTTTCCAGTCAGTGAGAACTTCACCGGACTGCTACAACTTCTCGAATGTGATGGATAGCGGCTTAACAGCTTTATTCACCAGTTCCCTCAGTAGCCACAGATGCATCTCATCAGGTCCCATGATCTTGTCTGCCTTCATGTTGCTTAGATGGTCTTGAACCTGATCATCTTCTACAGTGGGTGGTTCTTCACTCTCCTAGTCCCTGCCTTTGCCTTCTGCAACGTGGGTGGTGTGGCTAGAGCACTTGCCACTGAAGACTGAGGCAAAGAAGTCATTGAGTACCTCAGCCTTCTCCATATCGATATCCTGGGTAACCAGGTCTCCCATTTCCTTCTGGAGCAGGCCCACATTTTCCCTAGTCTTCCTTTTATCACTGATGTACCTATAGAAGCTTTTCTTTTTGTCCTTGATGTCCCTGGACAAATTTAATTCTATCAGGTCTTTAGCTTTCCTGACCTGATCCCAGGCTGCTCGACCAGTTTCTCTGTGTTCTTCCCAGGCTACCTGCCTTCCACCCTCTGTAGGCTTCCTTTTTGTGTGTGAGTTTGTCCAGGAGCTGCTTGTTCATCTATGCAGGCCCGCTGGTGTTTTTGTTCACTTCCTCTTGGTTGGGATGCATTGCTCCTGAGCTGGAGGAGGTGATCCTTGAATACTAACCAGCTGTCTGGGGCCCCTCTTCCTCTGCAGATTTGGTAAGTCCATCTACCAGAAGTCCTGACAGTCTCCCTTTTCCATTTTCTCAAAATAGCATAGCTCTTCACTGCTAATTATTTCCTTTTCCTGAGATGTTGATCTCAATTAACCCAGCTGGAATCCAGTAGAATGCACCAATTGCATTGAAGATACTGTAGATTGCTACTGGTGAAATAAGAGCAGCATGTCACTCTTATTTTTGTCCTTCCTGGCAATCCTGCAGCTCTCTGAAAAGTCTCACTTCAGATGCTTCTTATTACAGTTTTCGATCATAGAGCACTTCTCCAAAAAGATGAGTATTTTGCAGTTTTGATAGCACTGAGTTAATAAACGTCTGAAAGGTTTCCATTTTTGATGTCTGGAGTTTATTCAGTGACACAAGAAGGATCCGAATTAGAACAATTGGGACCTTTGCTCAGCCTCTCTGAGACAGATTTAGATTTCTCAGTTTGAACAAGAGTATAGACCACTGTCCCCTCCTCCCCGCAACCCAAAATCAAAAACCAGTGCTTTCCATCCAAGGCCTAAGCTCTGCTGATCACTGTGTTGGTACTGTGATGGTCTACAGTTTAAGTCAAGCTAAGAATGTTAAAATATTACTTAATTGAAATGTCTTGATGCATGTCCTTTGCGTAGTCAATCAACGTACTTAATAACAAAAAATTCATCTAAAATTCTTCCTTAAATATGGTTGCATTGAGTTACAGGTTTTTTATCTGATTTCACAGCCTACTAATGAGTGTGTTCTCAGCTATTGCTTTGTCCTACAGATCTTCATAAGCTTAGTTTAACCTTGGCATCCAAGTAGTTAATATTTTATCCTGAAAATCATGTGTGAGAGCTGTTTAACTTATTTGTTCATTTCACATTTGTATTAGTTAAGAGAAACAAAAGTATTCTAACTGCACAATTTTCTTCCTATTGTAATGGGTTTATTTACTGTATTTCTGATGGGATAATCCAGCAGTGACCCTGAACAGTTTATATTTTGTGGAGCAAAACTCATGATTTAAGCTATGGGCGAATTATACGTGGATAAGTACAGTTTGCTTTTGGTTGTTGGCAGTGCATTTTCTTTTTCCAAAGTTAAAGAGAAATAATCGGAAATGCTCAAACCACAATGATGCAAGACCCACAGCCAAACAGTCATGATATAAATTGTCTTACTTTAAAAGCATCTTTAAAAAAAATAAAGTGATAGAGGCTTAACTGCTTTTCCTTTTGAGGTATGTTCCATTATACTTTTACAGTTGTTCTGCTTTTGAGTATGAGCACATCAGATTTCATAAGGTATCAGACTGTTTCTCAGCTGAAATGCTGAGGTACCACCACTGGTCTACCTAATCTTGCTTACTGTAATTTTACATAATTCTTTGCTTTCTCTGTGGAGTTTGGTACCAGCACTGAGTAGAAAATAATTTTACCTTACTACATATTTTTAACATTTGAGTGACTAAACCTTTACTTGTTTTTAAAAGTATCAGTTAAGTAATTGAGTATTTCTGATCATAATATAGATTATATACATATGCTTGCCTTCCCATGAGATTCAAATTATTAGGTCAATTGGCACGTAACTTTCTCCACTGAGCTGTGATTTAAAAGGATTATATTTTTATGATGTAACTAGCTTTTTGGCTGCATGAGCTAATATTTAAAATATCCCTTTCTGCTGTTGAATCTTAAAGCTCTGAGTTGTCAAACAACTATTTGAAGTTGCTGGCTGTTTTGAATGAGCCTGTAACTATTGCCCTGAGCCCTATACTGCTTTATTTACCAAGAGATACTTGGCAAGAAGGCTCTATGCAGAGCAAACCTGCCTGTTTAAGTGTTTGAACTACGACCAGGAAATGTTGCTGAAAAGCCGGTCTGAACCTTCATGGCAGTGATGGCAGAACTGAATGCTGCGTCGCAAGGATGAAGGAGGGGGCCTGCAGGGAAGATGGGAGAGGTGAGGCTCAACAGCGAGTTGCAGAGGAGTGCTGGAGGGCCAAACTTGCTCCTCCTCAGCCCCATAATGCTGGGAGAAGCAGGGGAATGACTGCTTCCCCTTCCAAAGCAGCAGTTATCTTCTCTAATGTATGGGCCTGCAGGATTTTCCAGCCCTCTGCTATCCTGAGCAGCTGGATGCCTTCCCAATATCATAGGCTTCATATAGGTTAGTGACAGCTCAGTGAAGGGCCCTTTCCACATGTTACAGTCCACTGCAATTATCCTGTGCTGGCATCTTGAGACAGGGGCGGTGGAAGATGCTGACTGTGCAAAGATGTGGGTGTTGAAGAGAAGATCTGTGTGTCCGCAGTGCTGGTTGATGCCACACCAACTCACTTGATGGTTGGGAAGAGGTGGGTGCATGCAGGGTGCAGGCTGGTATCGCGAGCACTGGCTCAGTCAGGGTGCGCACTCTGTAACACAAGAGGTTGTTTGAGTAGTGATGGCCTGGGGAGGATGTTGGGCTAAGGCAGTACTTCTGAGTTACTTCTGAGCCACCATCCCTGGAAGTGTTCAAAAAACGTGTAGACATGGCACTTTGGGACATGGTTTAGTAGACATGGTGGTGTTGGGTTGACAGTTGGATTTGATGATCTTAGAGGTCTTTTCCAACCTTAAAGATTCTATGATTCTATGATTCTCACAACTACATAGGTCTACTGGTCAAATCTCCGTATAAAGGAGGTCCACAGGAGCACATCCTGTGTTTCCTGAGGCCACTACAATGGCTTCAGAGCAGCTGAACCTCCAAAGAGGGCTCTGTCTCTGTAACCTACAACAGTTTGCTTGGACTTTTGGATTTAGTAGCTTCAATATTATTACCCTATTGTCTGGTGACATGATTATATTGTAGTCTCTCAGCAGGCAGTTTTGCTCCAGAGGAAGGAAGGCCTGCAAGTTATTTTTCAAGGCTCTGCAGATCACATTTATTTCCTGCATACCCTCTTCTGTCCATCCTGTCTTTAATTACTTATGGTCTGGCCACACTTCTTCATATTGCTTTATTTTTGCCTCAACTTGTAGTAATTTCTTAACAAAACAATATTTTCCCTCAACCTAAAGCAGAAACACTAATATCTGAAACAAAAAAAAAATGCTCAAAGACATGACTTAAGAGCTGCCGTAGCTTCCAGTTATGTGTGAATTTGTGTAAAAAAAAAATCTACTTAAAACATTTGAGCTACTAGTAAAGTGCCAGTGAAAGACACAGCTGTCACAGCTAGCAAAAGGAAAAAGCTGGCTAATTAAAGGTGATGCTACTGGCTCAGCAATAGCATTTCATTCATTGCTCTATTTAATATTAACCTATAATTTTATGTTTATTTTAAAGGGCTGTATTAGGACTAATAAACACTGACTTCATTTGCTTCTCAGCATTAAAAGAAATGCTGGAGGCTATGCCAAAGAATATAAATTCTGTTTCTCACCTCACTTGTTGCTGTCCTCCCTTTCCAGCCAAATCCCTTGTTAAGTAGAGCAGCGTTGCCTGCTGTGCTGCTCCGTGCCATTGGGTCCTGCTCTCAGTGGGAGCTGAGGAAGTGCCTGCAGTGGAACACCTCCAGGGGACACATGCCCAGAAAGGGAGAATGTTCTCCTGTGTCTGGCTGGCTTCCCAGGAGGCTGTCACCCGGCAGCTGTACAGGCACTGTCTCTGCACCAGCACTCTCCAAATGAGTTTCTGATTACGTTTTTTGTCTTCTGGGCCAAAGAATGATTACGTCAGAGGATGCTTTTCCCCCAGAAAAGCCTTTTCTAAATCCAAGTGCACAGAAAAGTTCCACTGACCTTCGTGATGGTTATCCCATCGAGGGCGTAAATATGTAGACAAATGCTGCCTTCTGCACTTGATGAATTTGCCATTGATTCTGATAAAGATGAACCCTTTTCTTCCATCTTTACTAGGGAAAATGGTTGTTTTGGGGTGAATGTATATATACATACATATATATATATACACACACAAAAATACACATGCATCAAAAAATACTCGTTTTCCTTCATAAGAAGTAATAAACTAAGTGAACCATTCATTCTTACCAATTCAATCAAATGGTCATTTTTGTAATATCCAAAGGTAGAATGGAGATTTTGATATATAAATATTCCATGAGTTCAGATTCTTCTGCTAAAATTATGTCTCTGTGTCTCACTGGTATCTGGTTTAGATTGAATCTCTTTCTGGAAGGCCTGTCTCCGTTGACTGTAGAGAGAGCAAGTATGACTAACACCAATGGTTGAATATATTTTGATAAGTTAAATGACATAATTCCCACCTTACCTGAGCAGATCATGAAAAGGAACAGCTGCGATATTCCACAAGCAGTGAGATACAGCCTGGCTTTGTCTCTCCTGTAGTCAATGGTAATCAGCTGAGACTGGATCATGTAGAAACGTTTTTTCTTGCACTGTTCCACTCTGAAGTGCTTTTAGCAGGAAAATAAGTCTGACAATACTAATAGGGTATGAAAGAATCTGTTTGAAAAATGGCATTTTTTCAGATACTCCTTTATCTCACTTAAGCATTTGGAATATTACCCACACTGTGGATATGAGGTCAGGGGGAGGTGGAGAGGAATGACTAATGGCTCCCTGAAACCAATTTAGTCTAATGAAATCTTAAATTTCATTCTCCTTAAACTAGCACTTCATGTAGAATACCCAGCCCTGCTTACTGATGACAAGCCCCGAGCCTCTGTGCGTGGACTAATGCTCTGTACTTCAAGAGATTTCTGTTGGTCAGCGTTCTGCTGCTCAAAAGCACGTAGCATTGAGCCCTCCCTGGGGATAAACAGAGATGGTCTAGAATTGAGAGCTGAGAGCCCTTTCTTTCTACTGAACATTATATTTACTCTCCTTTTATCTTTATTCTTTTTTTCTAATACCAAAACATGAAAAGGAAATGAATTTATGTGAAATGTTTTGATGCAGAGATTAGCCTAATCAAGAAATCTGAAAGAAAGTGCAAAGCGGTGCATGTTAAACAGCTTTGTTTCTTTTAGCAAGGGCTCTGCAGATATATGAGTATTAAGGAAATCAGGATACTTACTGTCTTTTAAAAGAAGTCTTAAGTTTACAAAGAAAATACCTCAGACCCTTTTAAAACAGCTGCTTGTAAGTACATGACTATAGATACTGAGGTATTGTCTGTGCCCAGTATAAAATCCTAGCATAAGCAGAGTGAAACTTTGATCACATTGGAACCTAAAAGGGATTAAAATATTTGCCCTCATTGAACAAACTTTGATGCTGTATTCCTAAAGCTACTAAGCTTCAAGAAATGCATTTAAAAAATCTTGAGATAATTTCTGGTACAGTGAAGACATGGGAGAGGTATCTCATAATAACTTGGGGCAACTGGGTTGGAGTTCCTGGGTGAGGAGTAGAAAAAACAACACAAGAAGAGGGGAAGATTGATGTAGAATAAACTCAGCGTTTTCTGCCAGAATGCCTGCAATCATTATCATCTCACAATCTGAAAGATGGCAGGAAAAACTCATATGACTGAATGGAAAAAGCAAAAACCTTTTAGTCTGCCAGGGCTGTAATCATAATGAAAAATGACACCTGAACCTTATCATGACAGTGAGTGGAAGTCACATAATAAGACACTATTTCCTCTAAGACGCATACTATGGGGCTTCTCCTTTTTCATCTGATATAAGCTGAATAAAAACATGCCATTGATTTGTAAGGCTGTTCTCTGCAAAATGGATGTCTTGCTTTATTGTGTTTTCATACTTGGATACAAGTTCTCCTTGATTATCTGGCAGAAACAGCTTTAATGTTTAATCTGTGGTCAGGGAAAAATAAATATTTTCATTTCTGAATGAATATATATCTGCAGCTATATTTTCAGGAGAGAACAACAATGGTTAGGCATTTATTCTTTGCATGTAGTCACTTGGAGAAATGTTCCAGTTTTCAAATAAAATGAGCACTTAGTTCCCAGTGAGTTCAGTGGGATTTTCAGTTCCCAGCAACTTTGAAAATACCTTGTACTCATAAACCACCCTCATAATTTTGTGTTTTATATCAGTGACTTTTTGAAATCCAGGCAGTGTTATGAGGTTAGGGCTTGTGACAGATGGGGTCTCTCTGTCAGAGAAGGGGAAGAACATCTTCAGTCACAGGCTTGCCAAGTTGGTGAAGAGGGCTTTAAACTAAAGTTGCCAGAAGAGGCAAACCTCAATCCATCCCACTCCTACCAGTTTGATGCCAGTGCCAGCAACAGATGCCCACAGCCAGGAGAAGGATCACAAGTCAGCAGGAGAGCACCTGAAGTGCAACACAAAGGAATTCCAGCCACTCCAGCCAGTCAGTTAGCTTCATTGGGGACCCAACTTAAATGCCTCTAGGCAAACGCCCATAGCATGGGGA
The DNA here is from genome assembly GCA_013400195.1 of Aramus guarauna. Classification (NCBI taxonomy): domain Eukaryota; kingdom Metazoa; phylum Chordata; class Aves; order Gruiformes; family Aramidae; genus Aramus; species Aramus guarauna. The sequence goes on from VXBL01007148.1 coordinate 567,341, forward strand.
ATGAGCAAGAGGAGTTAGAGCGTGCACCTACAGGGCTATGATCTCATTGGTGTCACAGTGATATGGTGGGATGGCTGCTATGATTGGAGTGTTGGAATGGAAGGACACAGGCTCTTTAGGAAACAGGGAAGGGAGAAGAGGAGGGGGTGTCACTATGTCAATAACCAGCTGGAGCGCATGAAGCTCCACCTGGGGATGGATGAGGAGCCAACTGAGAGCTTATGGGTCAGGATTAAAGGGAGGGCAGGGTCACGTGACACTATAGTGGAGGTCTGCTACAGGCCACCCGACCAGGAAGGCAGAATGGATGAGGCCCTCTTATAGAGAGACAGAAGCAGCCTCATAGTCACAAGCCTTGGTCATCCACCTCAGTATCTATTGGAGGGACAGCACAGCAGGGGATAAGGAATCCAGGCGGTTCCTGGAATGCATTGATGATAACTTCCTTCTCCAACTGACAGAGGATCAACAAGGAGAGGCGTCATGCTGGACTTCGTTCTCACCAGCAAGGAGGGGCTGGTAGGGAATGTGAAGCTCAAGGGCAGCCTTGGTTGCAGTGACCATGAAATGGTAGAGTTCAAGATCCTCAGGGCAGCAAGGAGGGTGCACAGCAAACTCACTACCCTGGACTTAAAGAAAGCACACTTTGGCCTTTTCAGGGACCTGCTTTGGTAGAGTACCAGGGGACAAAGCCCTGGAGGGAAGAAGGGCCCAAGAAAGCTGGTTAGTATTGAAGGATCACCTCCTCCAAGCTGAGGAGCAATGCATCCCAGGAAAGAGAAAGGCAGGCAAAATGCCAGGAGGCCTGCAAGGATGAACATGGAGCTCCTGTACAAATTCGAAGGTGCAGTTTAACATCTTTGTCAGCAATATGGGCAGTGGGATCAAGTGCACCCTCAGCAAGTTTACCAATGACACCTAGCCGTGTGGTGTGGTCAGCACACTGGAGGGAAGGGATGCCATCCAGAGGGACCTTGACAGGCTTGAGAGGTTGGTCTGTGCAAACCTCATGAAATTCAACAAGGCTAAGTGTGAGGTCATGCACTTGGGTCAGGGCAATCCCAAGCACAACTACACAGGCTGGGCAGGAATGGATTGAGAACAGCCATGAGGAGAAGGACTTGGGGGTGTTGGTGGACAAGCAGCTTAATATGAGTCAGCAATGTGCACTTGTAGCCCAGAAAGTCAACCATATCCCAGGCTGCATCAAAAGAAGCATGACCAGCAGGTTGAAGGAGGTGATTCTCTCCCTCTACTCCTCTCTCCTGAGACCCCCACTTGGAGTACTGCGTCCAGCTCTGTGGCCTGCAACATAAGAAGAACATGGAGCTGTTGGAGTGAGTCCAGAGAAGGGCCATGAAGATGATCAGAGGTCCAGAGCACCTCTTCTATGAGAAGGCTCCAGGGAGACCTTATAGCAGCCTTCCAGTACCTAAAGGGGGCCTACAAGAAAGCTGGAGAGGGACTGTTTACAAGGGTATGTAGTGATAGGACATGGGATAGTGGTTTTAAACTGAAAGAAGGTAGATTTAGATTCAATATTAGTATGAAATTTTTTACTGTGAGGATGGTGAGACACTGGAACAGGTATCCCAGAGAAGTAGTGGATGCTCCCTCCCTGGCAGTGTTCAAGGCCAGGTTGGATGAGGCTTTGAGCAGCTTGGTCTAGCAGAGGGTGTCCCTGCCTATTGCAAGGGATTTGGAACTAGATGATCTTCAGCCTGGAGAAGAGAAGGCTCCAGGGAGACCTTATAGCAGCCTTCCAATACCTAAAGTTGTAGCAGTCCAGTGAAGTTCTCACTGACTGGAAAAGGGGAAACATAACCCCCATTTTTAAAAAGGGAAAAAAGGAGGACATGGGCAACTACAGGTGGGTCAGTCTCACCTCTGTGCCCAGCAAGATCATGGAGCAGATCCTCCTGGAAGCACCTCTTCTATGAGAAGGCCCCAGGGAGACCTTACAGCAGCCTTCCAGTACCTAAAGGGGGCCTACAAGAAAGATGGAGAAGGACTGTTTACAAGGGTATGTAGCGATAGGACAAGGGGTAATGGTTTTAAACTGAAAGAGGGTAGATTTAGATTCTATACAAGGAAGAAATTCTTTACTGTGAGGGTGGTGAGACACTGGAAGAGAAGTTGTGACACTGGAGAGAAGTTGTGGATGCCCCCTCCCTTGGAAGTGTTCAAGGTCAGGCTGGATGAGGCTTTGAGCAACTTGGTCTAGTGGAAGGTGTCCCTGCCCATGGCAGTGGGGTTGGAACTAGATGATCTTTGAGGTCCCTTCCAACCCAAACTATTCTATGACGATTCTACAAAAAATTAAGCTAGTACAAGACTTCCCACTTTGTAACATTTTGAGTAAGTTAATGTATAATACAGAAATAGCATCATTTTTTGGCTGATGAGTATATACTGAAAATGTCAAGCAATGAGGTTAGCTCAGTTGTCAAGGAAAATGAACAAGATGTAGAGAAAATTGTTGATACTCTGATCTCACATCAGTAGGTATATTTTTCTGAAGAAAGTATTTTGATTTTAGCCTGCTGCAGTAAACTTTCTGTTCACTTACTTTTGAGAAAAAGGCTTTCTCTGACAATCAGGGGGTATATTCAGTTTTCTGGATACTAGCATGGCTTACCTGAGAAGACCAGTGGAACTGGTCACCAGTGTAAGAGGCAAAATCATTTGCATGCTCTTACTGAGTTTGGTTTTATTTTAGAATGTAAAATACCAATATCAAGCAGAGTTTCCAGCTGAGGCTCAAAGGCAATCCCAGGTTATGTCCTCCTAGTCATGGGGGATCAAAGACATGATTGATGATACATGCTATGTCTTGGTAAGGAAGTGCTTCAACCGTGGCGCAGCCACAGATAGAGGACGGCATACCTGCTACTATTAGTATGGAGAACCTGGGACCAGAACTGAGCTTGGGAAGTCTCTGTGCTTAGTATAGTTAATTGTTTCTAACACAATAGTTTATAGTTTTACAGTCTGTGATTCCAGTGTTCTGGGCACTATGCAAACACAGAATAACAAGATGATGCCTGGAAAATTTGCAATCTAGCTGATTGCAAAGCCACTTGGACAATGGGTGGACAGATGCCATCAACTGAAGAGGCAGTGAAAGTTCCTGCCAATTCCTCAAAGTGCTTCAGTCTGCCAACATGTGTCACCTCTGTTTCACACTGGCTGAGTTGAAGCCAGCTGGCTTTCCTCCAGGTCTCTTGTTGCATCAGGTATTTAGACAGTAGAGAATGCATTTCTCTGGGCTCAGTGAAGAGATGTAGAACAAATATTCTTGTTCACAAAGATGACAGTGTATACAAGACTATCTCAGTGGTTTTCAAATACATGATGTTATTCTTTGGGTTCAATGCAATTTGTAGGCCTCCACAACTGAGGGCCCTTGAGGAGGAAATGAAATTACTCCATACAGACATCTGGGAATTCTTTCAAAGGATTCAGAATGCTTCACAAGTTTCAGAAATTTGCTTCTCTATAGCTCAGCAGGAGTGCTACTGTTCATGGATTCCTGATGTTAACATATGGCAAAAATCCATGAATAATTTGGAGAAATAAATTATTCACAATTTCTGACCTGTACACTTGTGAAGTTCTTGAATTTGTTTGCTATCTAGAAATGTCTTTTGGTAAACCTCTTGCTCTGTACGTCATCCACAAGCAATTAATTGTAAATATTTCTAAAATTTAATTCATGACCTACTGAACCCTGATCCTGCAAACACTTACCCACATTCTTCTGGTGATTAGTTCCATTAAAATCAAAGGAACCTTTACATGTGGTTGTAAAGTTAAGCCCAGGCATAAGTGCTTGTAGGACGAAGGTTTAGGTTGCTTCCATAACCCTTGATATTTTATGTGCTATGTAGTCTCTGATTGCTAAATGAGATACTGGCACTCAGAACCAGTGGAAAGTCAGAGTTTTTCAGTCCCAGGGTACTACTCCTATTCCCTAACTGAAGAGTTACAGAATCTATCCTTACGAGCCTGAATTTTGGGTTCTTTGAGTACATAATCCAGATTTGCTGGTAGTGATCCAACTTGAAATTAGCTTTGGAACACAGTTAAATGCAAAGCAAAGGTTCCTGAATCAAATTCATTTAAGAATCAGAGTCAATATTCATTGGCTTTTTTTATGACATTCATCACTACAGACCCTTCTGTGCTGTGAACTTTATAATGGGGAAAAGTACCCATAAACAAAGAGTTCTATGTTTCATAGCCATATACAGTTATAACAGAAAATGTTTAGTAGAGCTAAGCAGATTGGTTCACAGAAAATAGACCTGGAGTTTGAAAAATTTAGCTAGCTCTCTGAAGAGAAAAGCAGAATCTAGGCATAGCTATTGACTGGTGTATTCAGCTATGTAGTTAGCTGTATTGTATCTACTATATATCTGGTGGTGAAAAGAATAGACTGCATTTTGGATTTAGCACATAAATTGCATTTGGTATTCAGTTCTACAGTCTCACTCGCCATTATTCCTATGTGTCTCTCATTTTCAACATTTCAAGCAGGAAGACATCATAAAAAGCTGTAATAGTTGTGTATGTATGTGTATACGTGTGCATCTAAATAATTATCAGTGACTAAAAAGAGTCCTTCATGTATGCTGGAGAAGTCCATCCCCTTAATTTCAATTCAGAGAAGTAATATTTAAATAGTCATGAAACAACATCTCTGAAGCACTGAAAAGAGAAGATTCCTGGTTTTCCATTAAGATATGCAGTACATATTTCCACCCTTGGAATTTTTTCAGTATTGTTGGTACTTGATCCATTAGGCTTTGAATGCAGAAAGTCAATTTTAAATTATTTAGAGAAGTATTTTATTGGAATTTTTATCTCCCTCTGAGATCTGTATATCTGAATTCTCAGTATCAAAGAAAGAACTGGAAGGATACAAAAATACTGATAATAAAATGTTTTAAAACTCTCTAAAATATTTATGCAAGAGAGTTTTGGATTCTTTTTCCCCCAGATAACATGTACTTGCACAGGGTTTATGAAGGTGCGTTGGAGTATAGTTTCTACTGGTATTTGTTTGGGGTGATGTGTGCTTGTAATTTCACCATGCAGGAATGATGTGTTTATGATTTCTGTACATTAAAAGCTTTTATATGATAGCTTACATAGCCCTAAATTTAAATCTGCATTTCTGCTAACACGCACATGTGTACACAGAGATCCTCTTATGCCTCTCAACTCACCCACCTATGAAAGGGTCTTCAACAGGTTCTGCTTATGAATATACTGAAGCCAGCTCAATAGACAGTTCTCTCATGCATTGAATCGAACTGAACCCAATCTGTGAGCTGTATCCTATTTCTGCTTTTACTATTGAACTATTGTGACATCAGAGAAACAAATTACAATTTTTCTTAGCCTCACTCAAGTTGACTGTACTATTCCAATGTAAGAAAACAGTGGTTTTGCTATCAGAATTTTAAAATTTGTTGGTTTACTTTATTAAGAATAAGAAAAATTAGTAAATACATATTATGCCAGTACTTCCTCTAACATTAGCTAGTATCATGCAGATGATCATAAAGATCATCTTGAAAGTAGATGAAAGTAAACTTCTTGAAAGTAGCTGTGTAATTGACTTAGTAAATAACAGTTTATTGGTATGCTTGGCAGTTACTTGCTCTAAAAAAAAATTTATTTTATTTAATCTGTAAAACTACAATTCAAATTCTGCCACTAATTCATTGCTTTGAATTGAAAATAATCTCAGTGTAACCAATTCTGTTAGGGTTTAAAGCGGTACAAATGACACTGATAACCAGGACAATATGCCTACCGATCCCTACAAAGAGCTCAGTCTAAAGTGGAGAACTGTTTTCATTCATATTTTTTTTGCTTTTTATTTCACAGAAGGGCAGAAATAAGTGAGGTTCAGTAGCAAAGGTTTTCAGAAGGTTTCAAGAGGTGTCAGTGTTACAATTCAGGTATCTCTCACAAATACTTTTTCTGGAGAGTGGTGCTGGGACCTGGAGTGTAGATGTCATGTCTTCTGCTCTCCAAGCATCTGAGTGGAGGTTCACTCCTCTGCTTCTGCTCTCCAGCTCTGGAGCAAGGCAGCTCAGATGCCAGACTCTGGAAGGGCTGCAGGAGGTGAGGTTGGGGTGACACCAGCTGTGTGCACCCCTGTGCTGAGATGAGTTGGGACAATCAACTCCTTCTGCATGTGGCAGAGGCCAGCTTGCTCAGGCATGAGTCTTGGCTGGGGGTGAGATGTGATGAATGAGCTCTTTGTGTCTTTTCCTGTCAGTGAGACCGAGCAGGGGTTTTGAACTATTTCCCTACTAGAAAAGGGATGAGCTGCTCTGGCCAGCCCACCTTTCCTGTAGGCACATGTATGTGCCTGCATTGCTTGAATAGAGCTTGTTGTGTGACACATTCCTCCGGGGAAGAAGAGTTGCTCTGTGCTTGTGTGGTGAGCTCAACAGCCTCAGGCGATGCCGGGTTCACTGCACATATGATGTGACTCCTTGAGCATGTCCACACTCTCCATTTATCAATGATTTCCATGCATCTTAAAGCTACTGAGTGGTAGGTTACCATGTGCAGCACTAGAAATGGCCATATTTTTCACCACTTTGTATCTGCTCTGCGTACTTATCTTTCAGATTTCTCATGCAGGCTTATTAACAAATTGGAGTCTACTTAAGCATGAGAGAAAATTTAACTTTCCTGCCCTTACAACTGTGTCTCAACATCTTATCTCTTAGAAAAGCAAGAAGATTGCTTCTGAAAAAATATGATTGATGCATCTTATGCTGTATATATTTCAAAGGACTCGTTTCTGTGTACAGTATGAGGTTTTTTCCCCTGGCAAGCCAGGTCACTTAGTTAATTAAGAACTTTTGGTAAATATCTCTCTTCCTCCTTAATTGTTTAGTGGAATCCAAGTTTTCCTATCTGCTTGTGCAGCGCATACTTCAGTGTAATTAGAACACCAGCTGGGCTGTAGAGGCTGGGATTATCTAAACTACTAAACAGCACCTACAGAGAGTTCATGCTCTAGACGTCATTGACATTGCCATATTGATTTGAACCAAAGTCATGGATAAAAATAATTAATATTAGATACACAATCCCGATGTCAGATTTTGAAAGGAAGTATGTTTTTGTGACTGAACTTAGTCTGGTTCCAACCGAATCAAAGGAAGCTAGTCTCTCTAATAAAAAAAAAGACTGTTTCCTGAATTACTTTAGTTTTTACATTTTTTAAACTTACTGAGCTAAGTTTATTTTTTTACAAACGCTAAAATGCCAATCTGTTATGAGCTGTTTGAAATCATATTCTTTGTTTTGACTGTCCACTTTATTTGACACAATACTGATTTCATCCTTTGTCTGCTTTGTTTCTTTTTCCCTTGTTCATGCTTCTTGATTAAAAAGTCAAGGCAAACAGAGCCACAACATCTGTCTCTCACATGTCTACAAAACCATTTCATTAATTCTATGGGCTGTGCAGGTTTTATACGTAGCATTTTGTTCACTAGATGTGTTTGTCAATAGGAAAAGTTTAATCCAATAAGGATTACAAAAAATCATTCATTTGAAGGTCCTGTAAAAAATCAATTTTTGAGACAGGTATTTTGACCCCTGTATTAACAGGATGCACAGTTCTCTTGGAGCTAAGCTCGTGGTTCAAGGAATGCATCACACAACCTCATTGCAAACTTGGCATCTAAATCAAGGAAAGAGATTAATGTGCAGTGCAGTGGCTGGACATGTAAGATCCAGGAATCAGGCTTTAATTTACAGTTCCCAGTATAGCTTGGTAAAAAGGAAGGCACGCTGCTGTGGTGCTGGCATTTCCGATGTTTAGAAAAACAGGGCTCACTCTTCATCGCAAGTTGTTTTTACTTTTGAAGTTCATTAATTTCCCTGACATAGGCAGGTGGCTTGGTGAAACCAGGGTTATTTGGGAAAGCAGGACTCTTCTGGGAGAGTAAAAGCTGTATGGTTTATTCTACAGTGAAACCTTGTTTTGTCAAATTCCTCAGCTGCTTGAGCTTTAAGCTTGGAGACCTAGCTAAGTGTTTGGGTGAATGCTTTGTTGTTGCTAGCTCTCGTTCATATCTGGCTGTGGGGTATCTTGCGGGCAGGCTTCACTTGATAGTCGCTGCATGGGGAAGGCTGTGGGGGAAAGGAGGAATGTGAACAGATACACACTGCTCTGATTCTTTGCAATCCTCTCAAGGAAGGTCGCCCTGGGAAGCAGGTCAGAAAACTCTGGTTTATGTGAGAGGAGAAGCATGCATTTCTTATCATAAAACTATTACCTGAATGAATCTATTAAACTTGGACTCCTCATTCCAAATCAAACCTGGTTTTCTGGAGGGAGGGTGAAAAATAAACCACAGTAGACCCACCGGATCTTGCTCTAACCATAATGTTACACCGTTTTCTTAATTTAGGAAGATATGGCTGATACACAGAAAGTGACCTCATTGTGGGGTACAGTGAATGTCTTGATGGTGACGTTTTCCTTCCTTCTACAATGAATTTCAGAAATTGTTCAACTGTGTGGAAAGAGAAGGGTACCTTGCATGCCTTATATCTCAGATGGCACTTGTAAGTGGGCCCATTTTCAGTCCTAAGACTGAGGAATACATTCATTTTTTGAAGTATTTACAAATGTATTTTATATTAAAGTAAGGATTCATACCCTGTGCATAGGCTCAAGTCAAGTTTCCTCTCACAGATTTATTTTCTCTCTCAGTTGTTTAGCTTCAGCACTTTTCCTTAGTAACACTTGTAATTTGGAGACAAGTAAAAATTAATTGGGTTAATTTGCTTGTAACCAAACCAAAATTGGAATTTTTTCAACAGCAAAAGATTCATTACCCATCCCCTCTAACCCCCAGTTGCCTTCTTTGTGTTTTATCTCTGTTTACAGCCCAAGCAGAACGCTGTTACACAGGACAGATAAAGTGAGGACATTCTATACTCATTATATTTTCAGTAGAGGCTGCAGATAAATGCCTGTCATAAAGAAGAGCAATTTATTCATAAAACGTGCTTTGATAACTAGGCAGTTATATTCTTTTGCAGTGTTTCCTGGTAACCATTTCAAAACACATCAGTGGCATTAATGGAATCTTTCAAATACTTGAGAAATGAAAAGTGATGCTTTTCATGCAGAAAAAACAGAAAACAGAAAAAATAAAGGTCACTAAAAAATTATTGTAAAACTTGATTTTGGAACTCCCATCCTCTCCCCTTGTCTTGATGGATATTTCTATCTTTATACATCCATGAAAATCATAGATCATATTGATTCTGCTCCAGCAGATCATAGGCATCAGAATGACCCAAGATACGCTTAATATTACAGACAATCCTAGGCACTTTACTAAGTCATGTCATTGAGCATAAAGTGTGGTGATGTTTTGGAAGGTACTGTGTGAGAACCCTGACTTCCCTTTCTATTTAAAATTTAGACAATTGAATGAAACCTTTTTCATTAAAAGAAAAAAGGCAACTGAAATGAAGCTTGTACTCTGTGTTCTGAATGGAAATATAACTATCAAATTGAGATAGAGCCACTGAATTACCCTATGCTTTCTGTTGCCTCTATGAATGATCTTTCCTTTTTTTGTGTTCTGTCCCATGATGTCTGAATGTTTGATTCCGTCCAGCTCCCCTATTTTTTCCGCTGTGCTCTGAATTCAGCTTTATCCCACTGGAAGTTGTATTGTCTATCCTTTATGTCTCTTAAGTGGAACATTTCTTTTGAATAATAGACAAGTTAAATACTCAATTTAAAATGGAATGGATTTACAGTTAGAAAATAAAATTCAACAGACTTAATGAGTTCCTATATCAAACAACAGGCTTCTCTTGTGTATATGCACTGATGAAAAAAAAATTTAAACAGCGGCTTATAGTATGGCAGAATGGGAAAGTGCTGCCTAAGCATCAGTTCCCACAACTCTGTTGTTTGGTAAGGCAGAAAGCCTTGACTCCAAAACATGCAAGGCAAAAAACTTATTTACTGAGATTTGGACTCTTCAGTGTGAAAAGTGCAGTGGTCTTGATCCAGAAAAGCACTGAAGCCTGTGCTTTTCTTTAAGCTCATGAATTCATTTGATCTAGTGAGAACACTCTGTTCGTTGACCTACTTGCCAGGCTTTTTGGAAGATGTTGGTTGCATTTCTCTACACCATGCAGGATTAAGACCTAACTTAAAGAACATGCTGTTCAGTCTGATGCTATTGTTATTTTTCTGAAGAAAATGTTTTAATGTAGCAATAGAAGTGGTTTCTGACACTCTCTTTGTTCTGAAGAATTTGCTCACAACAAAAGGAACCCTTCTGTGGACACACAATAGCTCGATGATTAGAGCACTCAGCTGAAGAGGAAAGGACGTTGGTTAAAATCCCTGATCCAAACCAGACAGAGCAGGGAATTGAACCTGACTCTCCAGTGTCAGAGATTAGGGTACTCTGTTGGGATAACAGCAAGCCAGGTTTCAACTCCCTGCTCTGTCTGGTTTGGATCAGGGAGTTGAACCTCTGTCTCCCTCATTTCAGCTGTGTGCCCTCATCACCAAGCTATTTGGCCAAGATGGGATGGGGTGTATGTTTTTTTCTTTAAAAAAACCCAAAACAACAACAACAACAACAACAACAAAAACCACCTCATTCTGCACCAGAGTAAAATCTAAATTACCCAATCCTGACACTTTTCACATGATGGAATTGTTATTTCCTGGCCAGGCCTAGAGACATCTACTTCATGGTCACATACCAAGAGTGCCAGAAGCAATAGGCAGATATAAAACCCCTCTGTCTGTGCAAATGCAGCTGAAGAGGCAAAGAAACTCAGCCATGTTATCCACATGGCTTTGGCAGAAGCAGAGAAAACAAAAGCACTAGAAGCTTACTCTTGTGAACGCCAACACTATCTCAGTGAACTACAGTTTTGTTTGGAGGAGAATGGGGGAGAAAGATTAATAGTCTATCAGTGTCAGTGCTGTCGGAGGTGTCTGTGTCAGAGCACAGGCTCTTCATGTGAGTTCGCTTGAAACGTCAAGCAGCTTTTTTCCCCGCTGGTTTCCATGCCTGTCTTCTCTCCCTTGACGTTCTACTTGGTTCTCTCTAATTTCCCTACTTATCTCTTCCTTTCACTACCCTTACCATATATTCATGTCCTGCTTCCCATAAATTGTTCTGGCTTAAGCTTTGTTCTTCGTGATGGCACACATAGTGGAACCCTGCTGCAAAACCCTCTGTGAATGTGCTTATATCGATTGACAGAAATGAATAGGTTTTGTTTATCTTGTCCTTGTAATCCACACACACATATTGAATTTTTTAATCTAATCCCAGGCATTTTTGAAGGTTTAAGGATCTTTTTTCTCATTACCTTCTCTTCTGCCTTCTGATTTTAACCAGCAGTAGACCACCTATTGATTTTTGACAATCTAGCATGTGAACCCTTTTACAGCCATCTGCAGAGGGCTTAGTTTATTCCAGTCATATAAAGTTCATGGACTGAAAGTTTGTGTCTCTTGGAATTTGCAGTGTTGGGTATCTCCACGTATGGAGTGTGGGCCTCTAATTTTGAATAAGAGTGCTTTACATTCATTCCCTTGAGATGGAAAATGACTGCTGTTTACTAAATCAACATTAGAGTATGCATATTTATACCAAAGAAGTATTCACAAGAGAGTTAGAATGGAAATGCGGGGTGTATGAATTATAATCAGAGTCATTATTTCAGTTCCATTCACCAACAGGCAAGCAATTACTGTTGCAAAATGCATGGCTGGCAATCAGGTTATTATACATGCTGTTGTACGTTCAGATTGTATTTTCCTTTATCCCCTGCAATGCCCAGGGCACAAAGATATAATGTGATGTCTTGTTTCCATCTCTCTCCATTTACACAGCAGCAGACAGCAAGATGCATGAGAACCTCCTTCATGTGTTGCTGTTGCTGTGTTATCAACAAATGAGATTTCACGGTCTGCTCCAGAAACAGGACACACACAGTCCTATAATTGTGTACATATGCTCAGTTTTGCAGCAGTCCATGTCATGTCAGCCTGTGTATAAAATGGGGTCATGGATTTGGGGACCAAACCTGACTGCTGGAGGTGTATGATAAAGTATTTCTCTCTGTTTCCTCTCGAGTCCCATGGTCAGTAATCCTGAGATGGTTTTCACTTTTCAATAGCCTTTCTCCTCAGTCCAATTGGTTATTATGTTTTAATACCAAGTGACTGACTCTGGGCAACCTCCTTAGCATGAAACTCCACGACCTCTGCTGAAGTTGACAGGGTGGGCTTCTGCACAAGCACAAGGAAATCCAGGCCCTAGCACGGCGGCAGGATACTCCTAGCTGGGTTCCTGACCAAATGCAGGACATGCAGTACACGAGAGAAACCGACCACAGTGTACACAATGAAACTAGCTAACATTGGAGTGGTCCAGTGAGGAAACCATCCTCACAATCCATAATGGAGTGCTGTCATGTAATTCCCTGCTGTGAAAGGACCGAGGCACTTTGTAATCAAACTGCACACTGTAAACTATTTTACATGAAGTCAGCTTCATTGCATCCTTCCTGGCAGACACTCTAGAACCATAATTACATTCATCTCCATCTTTAATTTACTCCATTGTGCTTTTGTCATTGCAGGATTTTTGCTACCAAGCACAATGTGTTCATTTCCTCAGTGCTCACTGTAAATTGCAAATTAAGGGTGGCATGATTAAATCTGAATTGCCCTGCTTTTTGTGGGATGAAGTCAAGCTCATCATTACTTGAACATTGGTTTATTGTGGTTTAATGAGGTACACAGTATTATATTTGGCTTGGGGGATCCATTCCAAATAGAGGTCAATTTGCAAAGAAAGTTGTTTTGGAAACCTGCTGTAGCTACAGAGATCTCTCTCTGTCAACCCTGGAGAATTGAGCTGGGTCACAGTGAATTAGGAGTGGACCTTCATCTTTTAATTAAATGAATAGTGTCTAATTATTAAGGCCTGAGCCTTTTGTCTGTCATAGTATGCCCACTTCCTTCAGCAGGAATTAAAGGAATTTAATTCATGTGTAATATCATATTTTATAAAAGTTTCATATTGAGGAATTTTAAGACTATATTTATGCTTTTGTATTAGTCATTTTACAACTTTTTTATTTAACGAAGGATGAGCCAGTGAGATTTGAAACGGTATTTGCAGGGGAAATCTCTCATGTTTAATGGAAAGTGTCCAGGAAGGTAACACAACTGCCAATCCCAGATTAAATACTACATAAAGAGAGAAATAGATTTTCATGATGCCAGGTTTCCAAGGACTGGTTCATTCCATAATGTTCAAGTAATGCTTTAGTGGTTCTTGCTGACTCTTGTTTCACTTCAGTTACTTCCAGAATTTCCATTTTATAATCCTTTTTTAATCACTGCTGTAAAAACTCATTCTGAGTTAAAATTCAGTATATAGTTAATGTTCCCAGAAATAGCCATGTCTGCCTCCCCTTATTACTAGCTCCCCTCGGTGTTGGAAATCTGATTTCTGAATCATTCATTTGCCAGTTATGTGAGGGAGGGAGAGAAAATAATCAGGTAACATTGATGAAAATTTGTCTCCTAATTCACATTCACTACTTGTAGGTATCTGTATAAGCAAAATAAAGCATAGGTAAAGATTCTGATACTTCACCTGACTGCTTGCAGTATAGCTAGGTCTCCTGCTTCCTTTCCGCTCCTCCCTTCCCCATCTCCTTTTCCAGCTCACTCTACACCATCCAACAATATGCTTTGTGCCCTTGTAGTAATGACTTAGCTTCGTAATTGGTGGTTCTGCCACTGCTTTCATTTCCAGGACAGAGAGACACCAAGTCACTGCATCTGTGGGACTCCCTGTTTATGTGCCGCAGGTCAGGGTTGCTCTGTACCATCTACAATTGGATTAAAAAAAAAACAAACCAAAACCAAAAAAAACCCCACAGTGTTTCAAAGGTGCGTCTGAAAAAACCCATCATGTATGTAACACTCTTTGAGGGACTGAAAGGTATCTTTAAGGAGTGCTGGCCTTGCATCTCCATCCATGCCCTGTTACGACAGTGTAAGAACCACCGACTGGCGTGAAGGTTCTGCTCTTCTCTCTGAAAACCTGGTACCACTCTATGGTCAGGGACTCTGTGAAAATAGCTTTCACATAAATGTGTCATGCTGGGCCAACAGTCTCTAACTCACCTCTGAATTGCCTTCACCTTTTGCTTTGATGGCCACTGGTTCTTAGTATCTGAATAGAGAGCTTGTTTGTGGCTTTAGCTGAGAAGGGATGCTTTGGGGATTTCCAGCTGATGCCTCTAATGGTAAAAGTCTCAGTAAGAAATATCCAGAAAGGTTAAAATGAACATCAGTTTGTAGAAAAGACTGTTTTTCATGCACGTTTCTGAGAAGCAGGCTGCTTAGATTAATTAAGTGATGTAAAAAACATCCCCACTAAGCAAGTCCCCATAGTTCAATTTTTCCACCAGGAGACCAGAATTATGCACCTTATTTCTGAGGTCACTTCCATAATTGCAACAACATACATTTTTTGTAATAGCTTTTCCTTTTTTAATGTATATTTAAATGCAGGTAATTAAATATGGTTATTTCATACACATCTCCTGAGAGGAAACATAACAGCATGATGAAAATACAAGTGAATTGGAAGTAATAAATGTCTACTAAAAAGGACTGCATTTTGACTCCCTAAGTAATATAATTTTCTAATTGTTAAGACTCTCAGAGTGATAATGTGGAGATTCGGGCGCCTGCCATACTATACAAAACCAGATTCCAAAATATTTCAATTTAATAAGCTATTTTTGAAACTGTTACTGCAGTCAGAAGTACCAGCTGTATATCTCAGGGACAGGCAGTCATGAAATATGGTATGTAAAGCACAAATATCACCTTTTGAAAATCGGATCCAGTTGCTTTTCTCTTCTGGACCTTTTTTAGGCCCCCTTTCTAGTCCTGAAACTCTTTTCACTGTGCCCTAATCAGTGTGCTGATTGACTCCTGTCACTGTGCCAACACTTTAGTCCGACACGTTGTGTTTCTTACACTGGAGCTGGACCCACGTGGCTATACTGCAGGTCACGTTAAACGTAAGGCGACAAGCCTCTAAAGGTTAAGAGTCTGCATTGGCACAGGCTGAACCTAAATGCTCAGAATTTCAGATTCTTCTCAACATACTGAAATGTCTTTGGCCTTCAAAACTGGGATAGATGTTGTGTAGGCAGTGATTACCTAATAAAAAAATCAGCTGCCTTGTGTCCAGTTAGGCAGCAAAGGAGCAAGATCTCCTTATCATCTGAGTTTTCAGACCTTTCTCCTGTTCCCAGTCAAAACTAGAAAGGTAAGAGACCACAAAAGAGTGTTTAAAAGAAAGAAAATAAGGTCCACAGACCTTCTCAAGTTCTGCTTTGAGTTTTGGATGGCATGTGAGTGGATTACAGTGTTCTAGCTGGTTCATCCCTGACTGTTCTCACAGGGACATCTCTGAAGTGTTAGCAGCAAGAACTTTGCTTCTCAAAAGCTTTTCAAACTCTTATGGAAGAAAAAAACTAAAAAATGGCAATCAAAAGTTAGTCATTTCACATTGCCTGTGTTATGCTGTGGTGTTCTGATTCTCCTTTTTGTGTTTAACAATAATATTACAAGAACTGAAATAAATATAATCAACTGCTTTTCCTATCAACAAGTGCCCCAGCCTGACTAGTCACTCAGTTGCCTGCGAAAACCGTTTATAGGATCATATGTGTTTCTGCTATGAACATTATCTCCTCCTTACACCATATTTACCTGAAGAATAACAGAGTAGTTTGAGCCTAAATGAACTTACAAACCAGATACTTATAGAATTCATCACAAGCAGTTTTACACCACCTGGGAGTGTAAGTTAGCCTGTCTGGGCTTTCTCAGTAGTTAACAGGGAAGAAGAGATAGGTTTTAAGGGAGATCCTATCCTATTCTAAGAAAAAGTCCAAGGTAGTTGGGATGAATGCCTTCTGAATGTGTTCCTTTATACTAAGCTTAAATAACTGTTATGGGTGAGACACTTCATTTCAGCAGGCTCAAGTTCAGCAAATCCCACTCAATGCTCTTTGGTATGATATGAATGCCTGGGATTGAAGGGTAGGGCCTTGGAAAAGTGTCCTTTGTTAAGTCTTTTGTTCCTCTGCCCCCTCCCCGCCCCAGTGAAATTAGAACAGAAAGATCATTTTAAAATAGTAAGAAAAATAAAGTTAAATATATGTGGAGAACTGAAATCTGCTTCTTGCCCTTCTCCAGAAATAATACTTCTTGCATGTAAGACTTAGAGATCTGGGGCTACAAAGCAATGGATCTGTAGCTCCCCTCCAGCTAACATCTGTTCTATTCTACTTTATTATTTCTGAAATTTGGGTAAGCACAGATAAAAGAGAATTTGGGTCTGAGTTTAACTCAGTTCTTTTAATTGGTAAGAATATTTGAGAGAAAAAAGAAAAGAAAAGCAAAAAGAGAGTAATACCTGAGGGATGTTAACAAGGAGAGATGATAATTTCCTCAACCCCTCTAGGACAGAGAAGAAGAGGTAGATAATTACTGTTTGTGAGAGGTTACCAGGGGGTGCAGTGAGGGAAAAACTGCAGTGAGCCATAAAACCTATGACTCTATTGAGGTCATGATTTTTAGTCTCCAGCATAGTTACAAATTTCAGTTTGCAGGCTCATCTTTTGAAGGGCTTTTTTGCTGGAATGGGGCTCAGGGAGAGTTCAGGAAGTCCTCCAAAAAAAGAGGAGGGATCTCAGCATATCTAGACAAACACAAACTTGTGATTTATATGGATCAACAGAAATAAACTCATGAACTACTTATATGTATGTATAGAATAAAAGTCCAAGAAAAAATATTTTCCTTGTATTGTCTGCTCTCCCAGCATAACCAGTAGCACTGACAAACTTTGCTAAATTCTTTTCTCCTGTATACCACTATGTTTCAGTGCAAAGCTGCAAAAGAAACATGAATAGTTGTGATCATTCTGATTTTTGGCAGATAAAATCTTATTTATAATCTTCAGAGGTATTTCAGTGGTCATTGTACCTGAGTGCACTGCTAAGCCTGATGTTCATATTAACAAGTAGGGAATAAAAAAGAAGGTTTAGATTTGCTAATTGGAAGTTGTCATTCCTTCAATTACTTGAGTGACTGACTCAAGACAGTTTCCTCTCTTGCAGGAAGATTAATGTAAACTCCTTTTTAAAGTGATTAATCTTATCTATTGTATTCACATTTTTACAGAAATCAACAAAGTACTTTTCTAGCCATGACTTCAGATGTGCTGTAAAAGATAATCTTCCAAGATTGACAGTAGTAGATTATTATCAATGAAGCAGGGAGCTACAAGGCACTTGGGTACATATTTTAGAAGGTTTATAGACAAACTGCCTCACACATTTAACTCCAAAAATCCATCCTCAGTACTAAAGGTAGATATATTTATAGAGGCACATGCGTACATATGAGATGTATAGTGTATAATGATGATTCTTTGATTACATTTATATTATAACTGAAATGAGGTGTTTGTATATTCCCGTCATTTGTGGTATGTATTTGTTGGTCTAAGGTCTACTCTGGGTAAAACTATCCTTAAAGCAAACACTCAACTCTGTGTTACGTCTCTGAACCTATAGGTTAAGTCCATGTGGTTTCAAATTCAACCTTTTAGCAACCAATTATTATTTATGTAAGCTGTCAAATCCACACAGGACAAGCAGCTGCAGAAGAAGAAACTGAAGCACATAAACCTTAGTGAGAAGCATAAGGCTCCCATAAGAGACTAGTCTTTCCCTTTCTGTATTCAGTCCAGTAAGAGTGAATTATTCATTACAATCAAGCTAAAGCTCCCCCGGTCTTGCCATTTCATCCACAAGTTTGTTGAAAATTAAAGCTCAGCGTGAAGCCTCCTGAGAATTATTCTGAGTTAATAACACCTGCAAAGAACAGAGATTTCACTGTGAGGTAAATTGCTGTGTGATTGCCCACACATCAGCAAAAATTATAATTGGGAGAAACTGAATATTTGCTCTGTATTTTACTGGTGAGGATTTTGTGGGGTGTCATTTTACTTTAAGTAGTAGAGTTATAATTTAGAAAGTTTCACAGCAACTGATTGTGTTTGTTTTAACAGCAAGATTTCTTTTCTATGAGATTTCTATTGCTGTCAGCTGCTATTGCAACTTTATGCAATACACATTTAGAAACCTTTCTTAATCTGAGGGAAAATTATCAGAGACAGGCTTTAAACTATGGAATTTTTTCCCTGTGATTTCTTGTGAATTTAGAAGTTGATACATTCTCCTACCTGGCCGTTTCTCATAAATAGCAAGCTAAGTCATGATTTTGATCCCTACATCTGTAGCGTATGCACACTCAGCAGCTCCCTGGACAGCAATGGAAACTACCTAAAGCATACATTTTTTGTTTTTCCAGATGTTTCAGGAATACACTCATAACTAACATGAAAAATTCAGGTGGAGCTCCTAAATCAATATCAACATTTTAATCTATCCAAAAAAGGACAGAGAAAGAAAAAAAGTCAAATTGTCTTGTCTCCATATTGCGCTGCATTGTTATACACTGAAATATTATTGTATACATTTCCCACGAGCCCAGTATCAATTCATAACTCAAATTTGGAGAAGGATTCAGGCTTCTGCCTGATGACAGTAACACAACCCCAGCACAAAATGGATAAAACTTGTATCATTCAAGATAGGTCTCCATGGAGAGCCTCGGTCAGACCTCTTTTTGCCTGTCCTTTGACGAGAACCAGCTCTGGTCCACAGGCCAAGTATCCTTGCTAGCGAGATGTAGTGCTGAACTCAGTAAGTTGCTCAGAGGCTGAGTTGCTTGATTCAGGCTGGTCGCCACGCTGACACGGCTGGATGCGCCTTCCGCGTGGGAACTGCTTGGGCTCTGCCTGCTCATCTCTGGGCAAGTGTGCTTTTGTGACTTGCAAAGTTACGTGGCTTCATTTAAATCACAATGCACTATTTACTTACATGGTTGCAGTGTCTGAGCCTTACTTACCAGCCAGCTCTTTGCTCTAGAGAATATACTTTTGAATATGCTCTGAATGCTGCCAGCAACCTGTTGGTGTAGTCCTCTGTCCCTCCCTGTTAATCTCTTGTCATCCTTCTCATTTCTGTGCCTTACAGAGAAAGCTCAAGTGCTTGTCTTGCTGAACTCAGACTTAGGATTATAGTCATATCTGTTGGGGTTTTTGTTTTGGTTTGGTTTCTTTTTTCTCAGTTGTAACGGGGAAAAAAACAACTGGTTAAAGGCTAAAGGAAGAGGAACATATCTAGAGAGTGACAAATGGTTTCAGATGTGTACTTTTAGTGCAGTGAAACTTGCTTCAGTGAATTCCCATTACATGCCTTTTACAATTACTGGAATAAAATGTCCCTGGTGCTGAACGCAAACACATGAGACAGGGAACTCATAACTACATGAATGTGTTAGACAATAATATGTAGTGGGTGCTGCTGCTATACATAATAGCTGAGCTATTCTTACTGCAACACAGCTAAGGGCTAATATAACACTGGTTCATTTCCTTGAATCAACATGGGATGTATTAAAAAATAATTTGCTGGGCAAGATGAGGCTTTTCAGGCTCAGATAATCTTACTGCCTGCTCCAGAGGTCACCGAGAAGTGTAATGAAGTAACAAATCCCTACTGATTGACTAATCTTCCTTTTCCACAACGCTTCAAAGTGTTTCCCTTTTTCACTTAAGAACAGAACTGTGGGTAAGCAGGCCTTTAGCAAAGAATTGTCTGTGAAAGTCCTGTCATGGGCTCAAGCTTCAACCTTGTCATCCCTATGTCACTGCTCGTGGATCATCCTGGAGTTTAACTCAGCTATTATGGCGCAAGGGGAAGACCTGGTGTTTGGCTCAGGGCACTAGGGAAGAAGAGAGGAAGCAGGTGTGTTGTATAAGCAAACCTCCATGTGTCAACATCCATGCACTTGTCAGATGAATTTATCTGCTCCAGCTGCACTGCTCTAAGAGTGGATCTTTCAGTATATATTTATATGACATATTATGTGTCTGAAATTTGCTGTCAGTTTCTTTCAGAGAACTTTGTGGCATAGGGAATGTAATTATGAGGATGATCTAGCATCACTATAGGATCCATGGTATGAACCAAAGTACCAATTAACAGCATCTGACTAGGCTAGGTGCTGTATAGTGGGAGTTAACCACTGTCCAAGAAAAAAGTGAAAGAGGCAAGGTGTTGACTGCCATTTTACAGAGAGGAAAACCAATGCATTAAGAGAATGTGTGTTGTCAAGTCAGTGGTAGTTCAGAGGAGCAAAAGTGGAAATCTGAAAGAAGTGCTGTGCTATGGGCTTCTAGTCTGTGTTTCAAAGGGTCTGTGTCGTATACAACTGTTGTTGTACAACTTCTGTTGTTTCAAAGCTGTTCAAAATGTGACACCCATAGAAAAAATATCTTAAAGAAGGGGACCCAAGGTATGCAAAGCAGATGCCCACTTGCTTGAGTTCAAAAGGATGCTTTTCTATTTCTGCTCTATGTTACAGATATGTACCTGAATTTAGATGCTTGTCTTGAATTATGTTATGAACTTGTCCACATATTGTGGGAATTTGTGTAGAGGAAGTCACATCTATCTATAAGTTTGAACTGTCATCGGTATTGAAATGTTGTAAAAAGAGAAAACAAGAGAAGAAAAAAATTCTGTTTTTCTAGGTTGTCCTGGGGCCAAGAAGAATGAGTTCCTGACTAGTGTTTTGGATGCGTTGTCCACGGATATGGTGCATGCAGTCTCTGATCCATCATTGTCTTCTAGCCGGTGGGTTTCAGATCCTTTTTGTGTGTCTTTAAAAGGATTCTAGCAATGATGAACAAACTGTTGAGGGCTTTGAGATGTAATTCTTCTACTGCCTTCACAAAGGGTAAATTTCCAAGAACCGATCTAGGAGAGTTTACTTCAAAGTTACCACTGTGCTCTATGTCCACTAAATGGAGATGCACTTGATAGCTGAATTCTTAGCCACAGCACATCTTAGAGTTTATCTGTAGCTGTTGGTGCAACTGTGTCTGTCTTTGTTCTCATTTCAGGCTTTACTTGATGAATGCATGCTACATTCCTGATTCATATTTTGCCTAGTTGCTTGTAAAACAAACCAATGCTATCAACAGTCACAGGTAGAATTAAAAGCGCATAAGTGGTGTCAAACTTTGGGTGTCTGTGGCTCAGGTGCTTATCATCTGAAGAGGAGGTGGCATTTATTGTCATAACTTACTCTGTAATTCAATACATTTAGGTGTTTTATCTCTAAGAGCATCCATCATGGGTTGTAACTGGAGCCTAGGTATTTGGCGATGCTGACTGTTGACCTACTTTAGTTGGGTTTATTACGTGTTTTAATGTGTCTGCCATCTATGAAACTGTCTTTTTCTCTTTTATTTCTCTCTCCATTTTTCTCTGTTTCTGGAAATGAAAGGGGAAAGCACTGTTTTCTGAGTACGGTGCTGACCTCAACACAGTTTCAGAGAGTTAACTAAGAGCAGATTCCAGCCCTTAGTGTAAAATTCAGGGTACGGTTGGCCAAAGTGAAAAAAGAGGGATTCACTACAAGAAGCTAGTGGCCAAAAGCAGGGAGGTTTATGTAACAAAGCATCTGATAGTGATTTCACTATTCTGAAAAAAAGGTATAAACTGAGGTTTATGTATCAGAATTAGGACTAAACTCTTGTTTTATGTTTCAGGGTTTCAGAGCCTGATCCAAATCATACTCTGGAAGAGAGAGTGGTCCATTGGTATTTCAAACAGCTAGATAAAAATTCCAGTGGTGACATTGGCAAGAAAGAAATCAAGCCATTTAAGAGATTCCTAAGAAAGAAATCAAAACCAAAAAAATGTGTGAAGAAGTTTGTGGAATACTGTGATGTGAACAACGATAAGTCCTTGTCAGTTCAAGAATTAATGGGCTGCCTGGGAGTAACAAAAGAAGAAGGTAAAGCAGAAACAAAGAAACGCCATAGTAAGAGCCTTTTCTAACTATATTTTCACTAGATTCTTCAAAGCTGATGAAGTCTGGTGTTTGTATAGTATTCAAAATAAAAGCATACACCTGTCTGTAGCTAATGCAGCTGTTGCTTAGGGCAGGTGGCAGGAAAGCTGCTTCTGTGTAGGCAAATCATCACTTTGCTCCAACAGAATCAAAAACTTCCCGTTGATTCTGACCATTTAATGTATTACAGTATGAAACCTAAGAGGATACGGTAACATTAACAGTCATCAAAAGGCCAGTTTAATGTTATTACAGTATTATGTCCTGAATGAGTAGAAGTATCACACCTGTGCTTTTTGGATTCCTGCTGGGAAGGAAGCACATTGTTGAACTTTCTAATGGCTTCTTATTTCTCAAATGTGGTTTAGCGATACAGAGAGGAATGTGGTCATCTGCCAAACAGGTGGAACAACTGCTGGTACACTGCTACCTTACCTTGCTGCCAAACTGGTAGATAGGGGAACAACTAAGTATAGTGTATAATGGTCCCTGCAGAGTTCAATCACATGATTCCTAAAAATGAGGAAGACTTGAAAAAACCAAAAAGTTGTAAACAACAACAGTAGATCCCCATACTGTAAGAAGTAATAGAACATGAATATAGGCAAATAGTTTGTTTTTCTTGGACCTTAAAATGAATCCAGGGCAGTAAACCAAAGGTGTCATTGGAAATGAAAAGCAAGTCAAGTGGGGAATGCAGTCAGAAATAAAATGGTTTCCACAAAATTGGTTATATTCAAGTCTAGAAAGTGAATACTGCAGAAAGATGAAATCACTCTACATTGTACTAATAAAGTAAATTGTCCATGGCTCACAGAAACAGATCTCTTAAAACAAATATATCAAATCCAGGAATTTTTTTTTCTATTATTTTTGTGGACCTAACAATAATACCTTGCAATTTTCACTTAGGTGATGGAGGTAAAAAAAAAAAAAGTATATGAAGATGGGTGACTTGTTATCTTTATGCTATAAATGTGGAAACTGAAACATAACATCTTCTTTTTCATATACAGTATTTGGCAGACTAGTGTTTTAAAGTGCAGGCCATTATGGTTACTTCATATGTTATCATCCATTTGAAGATACTTCTGTCCTGCTACAGCTGGCACTCCTTGATCTAAATTGAAATTTGGGTCTAAAATCATTGCCCCAGGACATAAAGAAAAGCTATAGCAAGATTCAAAGAAAACACAGTTTTTCCTGTACCCATTCCAGTGAAAAAAAACGAAAGATTAGCATAAACTTCCTGTTTTGGAAAAGAAAGTTGTAAGATGCATGAAATTATATGAAGACCACACACAGATTTAGCTAAAGTAAAAACTACATTCACAATAACTGGAGATTTTTTAACAGAGCTTCTCCAAAAAAATGTAGTCAATAATGCGAACATTCATTTTTGGAAGGAAAAAATATCTCAGAACTTTTGCATTGAAAAACTAATGCCATCCAGTTGGAAAGAAATTCTAATCAAATAGTTTGGTTGCTTTCCTAGAAGTTCATGCAAAGACAAGACAGAAAAAATTACCTCTGTTTTATTTCTCTTGCTTGATAATTAAAGTTTCTTTTCTGATAATCCTTTCAGATGCACAAAAGAAATCAATCGCCACTTCAGTACAGGTAGAGTTATATTTCTAGGAATAGGTGAGACCCTGTCACCTGAGATAAGGAGGTGGCTCCATATCATTCTGTGTGAGTCCCAGGTGTCTTGTGAGAACCACCTGAAGCAATATAAAAGTCAGAGAGCTGCAAAACATACTTTTGCAGGGGAATACTAGTTGCTGCAGTATTTTTCAAGGTCCAGTTTTTTTCCCCTTTGTCCCAGTACATGACTAGCAAACTGACATGGAAAACCAAGAGAGCGAGTTCCTTCCTAGCCTCCCAAGTTTGCTTGTAAAGTTGAATGAACCAGCAGACTCATGTAGCTGGGGGTTTTTTTCCCCCATTTAGAGCTCTGTCTTGGACTTTGCCACTAATAAACTTAAAAAACAGTGATAATCTCGTTGTTTTACAGACTAAATATGAACAATGTCTTTGGCTCATAGAGCTATTCCTGTGTAATATCTTTAAGCAAAGTGAATGCTTTCCAGACAGTCTGCTTCTCCATGCTTCTTTCCCACAAGGGATAATAGGCTATATTTACTACTAAAGATTTAATAAGTTAGAAATGCTCGCTGTTGACTAGATGCAATCTGTCCTAAGCAAATGTCACATATTAACTGGCATGAAATGTTGTCATTCAACTTTCATATAACTCCACGAAAGAAGCAACACCTATATTGAGAAAAGAAAAAAGCGGATATTTCAATGAAAGATATGAAATATTTTATCTCATTTATTGAAAGCTGTGCAGTTACCCTGCTTTAAAAAATACCCTTTCAGAAGGAGGGCTTCAGTTCTTAGCGATGCTACATATAACTTGCAAACCATATTTATGTTTTCTTTTCTCTCCTTTAGCAGCCCCTAAAACCAACACTGAGAGCACTTCATCCAGCAGGCAGGTGAGTATTAAGGAGAGCAAGATCTCCATTCCTGCTTTGCCCAGTTGAACTTCTTTGGGTTTTAGCAGATATCATTGCAGCTTCAAACCACATTTATTTGCCATTCTACAGACCTGCCAGGAAAATGCAGAGCAGTATCAAAATTAACAAATTTTTGACTTAAGTTCTATTTAGATTAGAGCTTATTCTAATATTATACTTATTATACTTAGTTCAATTTCCTTAGGGAAAGCTGAATCAGTGAACTGCAGGTGCAGAATAAATATGCATAAATGCAAAGTGGATTAGGCCTGCATATGGATGTTCCTAGTAAGGTGTAAATTGGCGTTTAGGTTAGTGATAATTAGTGAGTGTAATTGAGCCCTCATTTGAGTCTTCTGCATTCCTGAGTGACAGCATTCCCATACACTTTTAAATATGCACAGCTTTATCTTCATTTACCTTTTGCGTTAACTGAATTCCGTTAACTTTCCTGTGTGTCACGCTATAGACACAAACTTACATTGATTGAAATTACTCTTTGTGAACAAAGCCATGCATTTCCCATGCCCTTTTAAAATCTAAACATTTCACAAAGCCCACTGTATTATCATATGGTGGCTTTAAACACCTTTTAAAATCTTAGTGTAGAGAAAGGAACTGTCACTTTCGAAGGCCTTTGCTGGCTGAGCAAAATGATGCTGGAGAACTAGGATTTGCATCAGTCTGCTGATGTATGTTAAAATTAAAATTGGTTATGTCTGCAGAATGATTGTAGCAAATAAAATGTCAAGTGTCCTGACAACATAATCCGTGATTTGTTTTTGCATCAGTTTTCTGCAAAGACTTGACTGTGTTTTTCTGAATAACACCAGTGTATGTCATTCTTGGAGTTTTGGCTATTCAAGGCATTCAGAGCTACAAAAGGCACAAAAGCAGAATTTTTAAATCAAGGAAAGGTACACATTGAAAAGGAGGGACTAAAGTGGAAGCTCAGGAAAAAGGCTAAAAAAGGGTTTCTCATTTGTGTCCGTCTATTTTTATAATTATTAATCCTAAAGATTCATTTTTCTGGACAACATGGACTCAACTTGCTAGCACTTTTGCAGGGGTCTGAAGCAGGACTTGTGAGTCTGCCAGTTATTTGAATGGTCTAGTGACAGACTCATCTTCATGCCATTCTTGCCTCACTTTTGTATTAGAGGAATTAAATTAGTAATGCCCAAAAAAGCATCAGTAAAGGATGAATTGTTTTAAAAAATATTCATATAAAGATATTAAAGGACCAGATCAGGTAACCCTGCAGCTAGGAAAATAGGAATTTGGCTAAAAATATCTCAAAACCATAGTTGTGGTTAATGTCTTCCCATCTGTCAGAAAGCTAAATCAATTTGTTAAAAACTGAACCCAGGGTGAACTTCTCCACAAGCCAAGAGAAATCTTCCTCTCATTGTTGCTAGTCAATTTGTTACTTGCTTTATCTCTGATTTGTTTGATGTTAGGTTCACACTTCCTAAGGCAAGCTCAACATTGGTTGTGGGTTCTACCAGAGACCTCCTACATACCTTTGATGGAATATAAAATATTCTCACAGCTAGAGGGATGTGATAAGTTTCTGTTTGTTTAAACAAAAGTTTGTGGCCTTTTCAAGTTCCCCCCACAAATCACTTAGGCTTTAAACAAGGCAGCCTGAAAACAATTATCCAGTCGGAACTCAAAAACATTCAAAGGGGTTATTTTAATTATATAATGGCAATTACTGGCACACGTGCATTACACTTGAAGCATGACAATCCCTCTCCCCTTTCTTGTAATCTGACTCTGACTTGCAGAATCTCCTAGAGCATCTATGTTTTTTAATTTTGTCCAATAATTTTGCTGACTCAGCACCAATTATTTTAAAAGCTGTTGCTGACAAATGATAGCCTTGAATTAAGGCTGGCTCAGCAAACCATCTGTTGGCAGTTTCATACTCAAACAATACAAGGCTGTAAGTGCAGAAGATGGCTTTCATCACTAAAGTTTTCACTAGAAAGGAAGTTATTGAAAAGCAACTAGGCTGGGTAGGAGCACCCAAAGGAAACCACCCATCTAAGAAGGAGTGATTTGCACCTCTCAGGAGATGGGCACTCAAGAGCTCTTTTTCTACTAGTTTATTGCAGCAGTTCAGTTATATATATGTTTATGTATGCTTAGGCATGTATTCCTGAATAATTTTTTTTTTACATACGTGCACATCTGTATGTGTGCACGCACATACAAGCTTACTGAAAGAAAGCAGATATAGATACATATATGCTAACTGAGTCTCAGCTGTGGTTGCTCTAAAAGAGGTCAGAACTGGGGTAGTGGCCAGGTATATTTCCCTTGCTCAGCTCCACCTTGTCCAACAAACATACGCATACATGCGCACACACTGTCAATGAGACCCAGGGGCTCTTTTGCAGCCTAGCAAAAAGTTTACAAGGAAACTATAGATTGTTCATAAGACTTTGGCCAGCAGCCCATTCCTTATACATCACATGGCATAGAAAGGTATATTGCACCAGGGACTTGCCCAGGCAGTTGCTAAAACTGTGTTTGACAGGTATAGATTTAAAGAGGCCATAGGTAAGAAATAGTAAAGATGTTGCTTATACTCTTGTTTGTGTATGCCATGAAAGACTACAGGGCAGGGATTTTTTTTATTCCCCATATATATTTGTGAAGAACTCTTCTTCTGATAGTGGCATATGGACATTGCTGAGAAATAGAGATGAAAGTTTATGCTTCATTACTTGCAAACATCACTAATAATGCAAATTTTTCCAACTTTCTTTCAGCAAGTTTCTAAGAAGCAAGGGTGAACAGCTTACTGATCCAAAGCAGATCTCTATGACATGTGGGAGATTTCCTCACCAAAAGGCAATAAAAACAACTGTAGTATTTGCACTTTGTACTTAAAAATGTAAATTCACTTTGTAGAAATGAAATATTTAAACAGACTTTTTTTTAATCTGTGAAAATGTAATGGCTAGTTTTGAAAAATTATCACATACAATGTATGTGTGTTCTTTCGTTGTCTGAAATATGTAAAACATGTTGGAGATGTAAAAGTTTGCATTTAAACCATTTTTTTTTTTAAATAGCCTTTTGGCAAACAGTAGCATAGAAACCTGATTCTATGTATTTTGGTTTCAATAGTATGTCTTATTTTTCTTTAATCAATACTGTCATTTAAGTAGAGTTATGCTGAAAAGTCTGCTGTATTCTCAATTTTGTCCAAGCAACATGGGATGTTTCAGGTCTGCAGGACTGAGGGAAGTGTGTAAATTGCTGTTTACTTGGGTTTGCAGTTTTTAAGTGAACAGATTTTTCATCGGTGGCAATACTTTATTTCATTTTGAGTTTATTGTTATTATTATGCTTTCCAAAGATCACGCAATGCGAATGCAACCACTAGTGGATTCAAAACAGTTATTCTACAGTTGAGATACTTGCAGAAAAATGTATTCTTTATCCATTTTTGAGACACCTTCCATTGTAAGTTTTGATAGGATTTTTCCCACTGTTTGTTTTCACTTGAGTTATTAATACAGCAAACCAACAGGGAGTAAGTTGGATTGTAATGTCACTCCAGTCTGGTTCAGCCTGAGCCTAAAAGCATGTTTCTGTGGCCAGTGCAAAGCAAGAGCAGAGTTTATGTGGGTCATAATTGTAAATCTAACTTATAAAGAGACAGGCAAGGCTGAACAGATTGTTCAACCTTTTCTTCCCCTACACCTGGCTGCCCCCATCAACTCTTTGGTTTGCCTCAGGGTCCACTAGAGGTAAAGCTGAACAAATTATGAACAGTTGCCGTCAGGAGGGGCTACTCACATCGCCCCTGCCTGAGGCTTTTTCTTTGCTATCTGAAAGAAGTTATCAGGAGTTTTCATACCTTCTCTGTCATTTTTCCCCTCAATGCTTTTTTTGTATGTGTGCCTGAGGGGAATAAGAACTTGCAGATGTGAATTTAGAGCAGGGGACCCAAGTAAAAAAGGTTCAGCTCTTGAACAACTGTGAGTTACAAGCAGCTGGGCTGATCGACGCAGTGGTAGATGGTCTGCTGGCATCTAGGAGCTGACATGAAAGGGCAAGAATGTTGCAACAAGCAGTGATTTCATTCTGGTTTGTTTAAATTACGTGTGGGATCTGACATGTGACTAGCTAATCATAATAGCACCCTGGCTTGAGCTTGTACCTGGAAAAGCTTTTTTGCAAATAAAAATGTTTCATTTCAAGTTAAACATACGCTGAAGTGATAGGAAACACTGTATGCAGTGGAATTGTACCCCAGAAGTTGTGTACTCTAAGCTTTGGCAGCAGAAGGAACCAAGATGCGACTGTGTGTTATCTTGTATTTTTGTTTTAAAGAGTATTTGTTATCCTTTTATACTGTTAAACTTTGAATTTAATCTTCTTTATAGATTAAAGATCAGTATGTTATCAAACTATGGTGGTGGTTTTTCTTCTGCAACACAGATAGCCATGTTTGGAAGCAGGTATACACAGTGGTACACACAGACTTCACCACCGTGTTGAGTTTACAAGAAACCTCATGACCTCACATTGTGTCCATCTTCTTTTCTTCCATTGCCCCTGTATTGAATTCTCTAAGGTTGTTCATGCCTTATTCATACCATTGCTTTCTCAAAATAGTGATTTGGAGGGTAGATCCTTTGTTGCTACTGTCTCCATATAGCTTCAGCTTGGTCTCTTGCCTCTTCTCAGCAGTGTGCAATGTAGCATAGATAGACATCACACCTTTTCCCCTTGGTGTGAGTGTGAGCTGCTGCAGAACTTTCAACCTGACTGGAAACAGTGACAGGAGAGAGGCAAACCCTGAGAATACTCAGCGCCTGGTTAGGCGGGCTCAGTATGGTTAATAGCAGCATTTTGTAAGAAGCATCTAATTCCATCACTATGACCTTTGGAGACAATGTAAATGTAGGCAATCAGATATTTTGCCATGTCCATGCTTTGAAATGGCAGCCCATTTAAACTGGGAGGGTATGTGGGGAGGCAAATTTGGACTAGCCGCTTATTTATGTAATGAGTAGCCTTAAACGCTTATCAAAACACAAATAAATGCTATAGGCATTCCCTTAGGTATCCAAAGACTTCTGCAACGTAGAGGCATTTAATGATTCCACAATGACTGAAACATGAGGTATTTAATCTTTGTACCTATTTCTGTGTTTTCACATTTATGGTTAATTTCAATTTCCAGCCATTACACCACTTGGCTATAAGCACTATGAATTTCCTGTAGTTCCAGATAGAGTCCAGATCCCTAACTGGAACACACTTGAAAGCCTGCTAAATTCACCTTGGGTTCCTGCATCTCCCTATATCCGCAGGATAGTTAAACTCGGATAAATCTTGAGCGTTCTAGTCGTAACCAAGCATGGCCGTGATACCAAAAAGGAATCCATGTGGCTAGGCCCTTAGGCTCACAGTACAGTACCAGTGTTTATTTACTTCCACAGTAATTAATTAGTTCTAGTTTTTATCCTATTCCATGTGCAACAATTTCGTTTCAATTTTAATTCTGTTCTTATTGAAAGCACAACTTATATTCTGCTTTTCATTGACCAATATTTGTTGTAGTTCCAGCTATTGCTGAACAGATTTATTTAGAGCTTTTATAAAGTTATAAGTAGAAGACTATTAAGTTTTAAAAATGTGTATGTGTTCAATGATTTGTCCAGCCTGTTGCTACGTCTGTAAGTCAATAAGCCACACAGTGAGAAATGTTCCATGTTTTGTCAACACTTCGGATAACTTTCTCATCTTGTTCCCAGCCCTAGAAGTAGGCCAACTACATAGTTCCAGTTTTACCAAAATCACTTCATTCTCAGTCTTCACCCAGTCTAACAAAATGCCTAGCTTTCAGACACTACTCATTTTGCAGAACTGGGACCTAGATGATTGTTCGGAATGGCAATTTTTCTTGCTAATGTCATTTCAGATAATAAGAGAGCAAAAAAGATCAAGTCGTATGAGTGTAAGGGAGAAGACTTAAACTAAATATTCACCACATATAAATCAAGGAATACACTGTACTGTTCTCATTTGGAGCAGGCTTTTGCCCTTCATAAGTGCCATAAGCCAATGGAGAAAGCAGGCATTCCTAGAAAGCTGGAAGGAGAAACAAAAATATAGATTACATCATTAAAGACATTTAAGTATGTCCAAGATTTGATAGATTTAATTAATATTTTCCTTTTACAGTAGTAATAAAACATGGATTGATAGAGGTTAGGAAATCTTACCTGGCAAAGATAATTTAGTTGTCCCTTTTAAATATTTACACTAGTCTATTATATTACTAAGTTGTAGAAACTAGTGTGAAAGAGTCTTTAATGCAGAAAGTGAAACGTTTATTACTTTTGTTTTCTTTAGGACGGCGAATTGATGTCATTATGGAGTAATTACTTTGACATTAAATAGTAACCAACTAAGTTTATTGATGGCTGAAACATTAGAATTATTATAGTAAATTACTGATACAAACTGTACTCTTTGTCGCATTTAATTGTTTCAGTTCAAGTTTTACAAGTGAAATGTCCTTTGTTTAAAAAGCATAAATAATACATGTTATTTTTTTCTTTAAACAAAATCTCATGTGGAAAGCATTCAGAACAACACTTTTCTCTAGAACATCCAATGAGGGGGGGACAGGGAGAGAAGTCTGTTTTCTATCTAGGTTAGCAATAAAAATATACGCAATATTTTGCCTTTCCTATGATCACCTTCCCTATTTCATCATACACTTTGTCCTCTGACTAATGTCACTGCTGGAATAGAAAGCCTATTGCAAGGGAAGATAGTGAAATGAGTCTCCATTCTGTGCACGTGAACAATCTTTTCCTTAAAATACCATCATCTGAGGCATCCTTTCCCTAGAGAGTCTCTTTACTCTTGACATCAATGTATAGGATTGCTTGCTTCTTAACAAATACAGAATTATTCTTTGCACAGGTATGGAATCCATTCTTGGCTAAATGGGTACTTTATGAAGAAAATCACTCATAAAATATTAGCACAGTCTATGAGCTTGTAGGTGGAAGGCTGAAATTTTGTATTTCACCAGTCATTTCACTTAAAGGCTGATGCATGCCAAACGTCCCTTTGACCACTACCTGAAGAGCAGGTCTAGCTCTGTTGGTGTGTAACAACCCAGGTAGTCTTCCTGATCCCATAGCCTGGGTTCAGTCTTCTGAGAGCCCAGACTGTAATGCCAGTGGGACCAAGACCCAGAATAACACAAGAAAAACCACAATGACAGATACTGTAAATTACAAAATATTAATCCAGAGCTCAGATTTTTTACCCTGGTGGGCTGTGATCCACTGAAAACTTCTGCCCTGTATCATCAATGACAAACCCTAACTTCTTGCTTCTTAATCCATCAAATCCCTACTCAGAATGACAGAACATTGTGCTTCAACAGAGCAGGAGTCAATGCAAGTCTCAGCTAAGGAGTTTTTGAGAAATACTGTGACCTCTTAACAGATGCATGTGCTCAGTTAACTCCCATTTAATAATTCCTTTTTCTGCTCAGCACCCCATGATGGAGTAGTGTCTGCACACATCAGCTTTTTAGTGCTCTGCAGATGGGAGGTGTGCTTCTTTCAGTCCGTAGTTTGTTTCTTTATGTTGAATGCGCAAATTGAGGGAGGAAGCTTGTTCTCTAGCCCAGCTCTTGCTGTCGTCCCAGGAGCCTGAATTGTATTGTTGCTGCTTTACATAGGTTTCAAGAAATATTTGCAAGAGAAAATATATGAAGGGTGGTGTGCTGAGGTGGAAGGAAAAAAAAAAGTTTAAAAAAGACTAACAAAAAAAGAGACAGAGAACTAAACATGAAGCAGAGTAACAAAGGGAGGAGAGGAATTAAAGGAGGATCATGGAGAGACCACAGGGGAACTGAGGAGGGTGGCCAAAGCTCTGTGCTAAAGCCACATGTGGGAGTGAAGGAGGAGCGGACAGAACAAGAAAGGAAGGAGAGATAGCAGGTAGAAATGGGAGGAGAGGGTAAAAGCAGAGGAATGACAGAGAAAAGAGGAATGGAAACAAAGCAAGGATAGAAATGGTAAAGACAGAAAGAAGCAGAACTGCCCATAAGACTTCCATGAGGAGGAAAAGTCTGAGGGACCCAGGAGAGAAAAAGAACAGAAAGGAAACAGGTGAAAAGAAGACCCCCAAATTTCCTCTTCCTGGGCACATCATCTCTGTCACACAGCATCACTTTCTGACCTATACAAGAGATCCAGACTGCCATTGGACTGCTTCCTTGTCCATGCATAAGGTCTGAATTTGGTCCTCTGTATCCCAGTGGCTCCAGTACTTTGTTCCAAGAGACATTTGTTTTCATGGCCAATCCCAAGGCTTCCTTTAGATCCAGGAAGTCTAAGCAACATTTAATGAAAATGTGAAAGCAGAAACCAGCATATTTCTAAATTAAGAGCAGATTTCAGCAGGATGAGGAAATCTGAACCACAACAAAGATAAATTTCCTTTTGTATTTCTTATTCAGTAAAGATGCAAGCAAAGTGTAATTAGATTTTTTTTTTTTTTTAATTTCATTTGTTGTACCAATAGATCCTCTACAGGCTTGGCTGATACCCTACAGTTTAATATTTTCTTTAATCAACACATTGATGGCAAAGGATTACAAGAGAGTGCAGGCTTCTCATTGGTTTTGTTTTTTTTTTTTTTTTTGTGGTTGCCTTTATGTTCACTCTTGGGGTGGATAAAAACTAATTATTTAAATACTTCTCAAAATCTTTAATCTTTAATCTAAAGGTTTGTATTTGTGTGTGAGAGAGAAAAAGGCAGATAAACAGCATGCAAGAAATATGTTCAAGAAAACTTTGGAGCCTACAGAAAATATCACAGGTTCAGACGAGAGCTATTTTCAAGGTAACAAATGTTGTGATGACCTGATGACAAGAAGTTTGACTTCATTAGCCTTGAATAGTCATCTGAAAAAATGATTTGGAAAATAGCTAATGACAAGAAATGCCTTATGCTTCAGATTTTCAGTGGTGCAGTAGAGAAGGTAAAGAAACAAGTTCATCACATGCTGTCCTAATGCAAATAGCTAACTAAGGGAGGCTGGGACAGCTCTCAGGAGAGGCTGGGAAGGGGCTTCACCCAGGTGCAGCTGGGGGAGACAGCCAGCTACATGCCCACACACAGCTTGGAGGAGGATGGGGCAGAGGGACCAGGTAAAGAGAAGGAGGCTGACCCTGAGGGTACTCAGCCAACCTGTCTTACAACCAGTGCCTGCTACACTGCTTAAAGCCCAGAGACTGTTAACTATCCAGAACCTACATCCTGGCAGTAAGCAACGTAGCTGGTCCACATTGTGGTTCTCAGGACAATTTCTGCCTGCAAGGCTTTCACATTAAGCCAGGCAGTACAGCTATAAAAAGCAAGAAAATGACAACTGACACAAATTTGCTGGTTACTTGCAGTGCACATGGCGTGTGTGTGTGTGTGCATGTGCATGCATGTGCTGGTTTTGGTTGGGATAGAGTTAATTTACTTCACAGTAGCTGGTATGGGGCTGTGTTTTGGATTTGTGCTGAAAGCAGTGTTGATAACACAGGGATGGTTCAGTTGCTGCTGAGCAGGGCTTACACAGAGCCAAGGTCTTTTCTGCTTCTCACCCCACCCCACCAGCGAGCAGACTGGGGGTGCACAAGGAGTTGGGAGAGGACACAGCTGGCACAAAGGGATATTAATAGAATCATAGAATGGTTACTATATGATGTCATGCTCAGCCTATAAAGGTGGCAGGAAGAAGAAAGAAGGGGGGTAATGTTCGGATGGATGGTGTTTGTCTTCCCCAGTCACCGTTATGCATGATGGAGCCCTGCTTTCCTGGAGATGGCTGAACACCTGTCTGCACATGGGAAGGGGTGAATGAATTCCTTGTTTTGCTTTGCTTGCATGCACAGCTTTTGCTTTACCTATTAAACTGTTCTCATCTCAGCCCAAGAGTTTTCTCACTTTTACTCTTCTGATTCTTTCCCCCATTCCACCAGTGGGGAGTGAGCAAGCAGCTGTTTGGGGATTAATTGCCAGCTGGGGTTAAACCACAACAGTCCTTTTTGGTGACCAGCATGGGGAACGAAGGATATGAGACAACAATAGGTTTGACTGGAATGTGCTAGATTGAATTTACAGCTGTTATTGCTGTTCACCTATTAATTGGCAGGCTCCTGTGCTTGCCATGGGGCTTGCTTGCCTTACTGTAAATTAGAGTCTACTGCTCATTAGTGGCTGCTTTTGCTGCTCACTGTAGTGCTGTACTGCTGATCATCTGACTGTGCTGTGCGTGGGAACATGTTGATAACAGCCATGGCGATACGTCTGGGCTGGCAGATGGCTGGGGCATCGCTGCTGTTTCTGTGCTACTGGACTGGACAGGCTGGAACTCCAGCATG
Organism: Aramus guarauna; assembly: GCA_013400195.1. Lineage (NCBI taxonomy): Eukaryota > Metazoa > Chordata > Aves > Gruiformes > Aramidae > Aramus > Aramus guarauna. The sequence goes on from VXBL01007148.1 coordinate 602,440, forward strand.
AACTCAAGTCGAAGGGACTGGGACCTGTGGATGAGTCCGCGTTGGAGCAGGATACCCCAAAACATCTGTGGCTGTGGATAAGACCATGTCAGAGCAGGTACATCTCAAAATCTCTGTGGCCGTGGTTATCTCTGTGCCACAGTGAAATCTATGACATGCAACTTCCCAGGGCTCCGCGTCCTCTTTGCAGTGGGTGTAGGCACTGGTATGAGCCAGGTGTCTCTGTGAGGCGATGGTCCAAATGCCACGGCTGTTTAGTCAGAGACATTAAGCACTGTTTTCAACTAGAAGTTAAACACATAAATGAATAATGGAGCATAGAGACTCAATCATCACATATCCTGCCCCCTCCCCCCCCTTTGTTTCTTTTAATTTTCAACATCACTTTTGAAGGATTTTGCTGAAGAAGTTGGTGATTGTGGCCTGAGCCATAGAAATGAAACACTAAGTTTCAGAGACATTTAAACTTAGAGGTCTTGCTTTAGTTTGTATTTTTAGTATATAGGACTTGTCACAGGGGAGAAGCTAGTAACGGGTACTTTAGCAGCCTTGGTTGATTATAACTGTTAGTGTATCTTTTATTATTTTATTTTGTGGACTTGAAATGGTATTTCACACCATGAAATACCACAATTGTACCAATTGCTCTCTTTATTGAATAGTTTTGCCAATTTTCTTCTGGACAGTAGAAAAACACAGTTGAGAGAGACCTAGCAGGACATCTTATGCAGCATCAGTATATTGGTGACAATGCTTTGCTGATGATATTTTCACATTTTGCTCTTCATACATTTAGATTATATTTAGCTTCCATCACAATTCTATTAATTGCTACTTTTTAAATAAGAAACAATGAAAACAAAACAAAAAAATCCATCTATTTTAGGAAAAGCAAAAGTAATTTCTGCTAGGGAATTAATTGTATCACAAGGTTTATTAATGTTTATAATCTTTTACAGACGTTTCCATGAGCAAAATTAAGCTCATGCTGATCTACTACGTGGTTCTGTTATGCTACAAGATTTCACAAAAGAGCTTCCTATTGCTTGAGTGTCTGCCATAAATATAAGGGAGTTGACCAATTTTGTCCTAACCCCCATGTGGTTGTAGTATATCACAAAACTATGTGATAATTGGATGTGGCTGACAGTCTTTGTTTCAAGGACAGCAAGGAGTGGAATACAAATGATCCAGGTGGAAGTGCAAAGGCAAAACTACATGTGGAAACTTGTAAAATGCCTTCTTGTGCTATTCTTAAGCTTGCCTTTTGGTGAACTTTCAACTCAGTTTTTTAAGAATATTTAATAGATAGTGAAGTATGATACATTTGCTACAGGAAAATGTGTACAGATGTTTCTGCATATAAAGCTAATGCCCTCTGTCTAATATCCTTTGTGAATTGCCTCCAATAAACACTCAGTGCTGTGGTTAATAGCAAAACCTATGTTTATTCAGACAACCCAACACATGAGCAGATTTCTGTTCCAACATAAAGATTGCTACCTTTCTCTAAAATGCTGTGCAGACCAGCTGTGCTCTGGTTCCCTGGGAGTATTAAGCCAGTGTTCAAGACCAGAGCCTGGGACTCTAATGAGAATGGTGTGGATTTAAAAAGTAAGACAGGTTTGAGAGGGGAATGAAAGCATCACTTTATCATGTCTTGGACCTGTGAGAGCCAATACAAATCCTCTCACAGGCAGTGAGTTAAGGTGCTCTGAAATACAAGTATGACCAGTTCCCTGTAACCAGGGGCTGACAGTGCAATGGGGGCAGTCTGTGAGCTAACCTGTTTGCAAAGTGCTACTACCATTTCCTCTTCCACCTCAGCCTACAGTGCAGTGAGTGTGTTACTCTGTGATGCTCCATTTGCTGTGGAGTTCCTCCTTATGCTCTTTGCCTTAAAAAACCTGTCAGAAAGGTGCTGCTAGATGGGCTAAATGCACATCTGGTTAGGCACCAGGTTTAAATGTGGTGCTTGGGTCCATTTCAAAGCCGGGCTCCAGCGCCATCGCTTCAGATCTTGGCTTTGTGGGCTACTGAGCACTGAGCAAGACTCCGGACAAGTCCCAGCATGAGTTATCCCTACAAATGGTGCCAGGCTCAGAGCAGCCTTTCCATCAGGCTTAATGAGTACGGGCATGAACAAACAGATGAAACAGATGGGACCTACTCTGTATTGCAGAAGTGTGCAAGGACTGGCTTCCATGAGCAGGGAGGAGAAATGGTCGTTTGCCAGCACTAAGTTAGGGCAACCATTAGTTCAGCTTTAATTCACACACTAAGACCTCAGACAAGGGCATAGTTGGCCCCAGATACAAAGGAATGTATTGTATGTGCTTATTGGCTGACTTTCTGAGTAACGAGGAATATGTGAATCCAAGATAGGTATTTCAAGAACAAGGCAATGCTGGGTTTATAGACCATATATGTGTTTTTTAAGTTTAATTTTATTTTTTCTCATGGGCGAAGCTAGGATCAAAGTATCTAATGTATAACCCAGACATCTGTACTGATGTAATGGTTTAGGCCATCATCAGAAGGAAAAAATATTGATCCGTGTATTGTGAAAAGCCAGCAGAGTGTAAGTTTTAAAGTGAGGGATCTTAAGAAAGTTGAGTTAGAAGCAAGTGCATAATCTAAAACTTCAGGGTCAAACAGCAAATTTGGTTTATCCACCTCTTTCTAATAGTGGATAAAATCTGTCCTGCTGAATAGAGCCACAGAAGTTATATGCAGTGCTTATATCCTAGTTGAGTTTCACCATCCTTGTATAAGTCTTCTGAGAACCTGCTTCCAGTAACAGAACAAGGTTGGCAGCCCAGGCTATACACACATGTTTCCAGGAGCATGGCAAATCTGCAGTTGCATCACAAACCGGGTTGCACGTGTTCTAGAAAGCCTTGGGCACCAATTCTGAAGAAAAAAAAATAATATGGATTGTTTTATAATGGTTTTCAGCTTTATTTAGTTACTCTGAAAACAGTTTTGTACAAAATTCTCAGCAAAAGTAGAGAGACTGAAGGCTTACTATAACACTTTTTGACTGCATAGGGTTGTGGTGAAGTCTGTGGTGAATAACAAACTTGCCCCAAAAGGCTATGCACAACTTCTGGTCAAGTTTGACAAAGAGTGTTGGCCACCAGAAGACAGAAAAAAAAAATATTTCAGAAAATAAAAATGAAGGATCATTAACTTATGTGTCAGCTGACTTGAAGGTTTTTTGTTTGTCTGCCTGACAAGCACGTACATCACACGGGAGATTCATGTTTGGTTCTATTTTCCTCTTGTGTCCTGAACAAATAAAATACAAGATCTATAGCAGCAAGTTCTAGGTAACTTTCCAGGTCATGCACTGGGGTGAAACCTGAGATGTTGTGCAAAACACTAGAAATTATTTCAAACAGGATTATGAGTGTAAGTAACACATGGAAAAAGATAAGTGAAGCAGAGGCATTGTAGTGAAAATGCAGGTATAGAAGTTACACCTGCCAATTTATTTTTCAAAAGAGGTGCTTTCTCTGGTTGAGGCAATACAAGGTAATTACAGTAGATATTTCTTGACCATGTTTCACGGATTTCTTAGAAACAGTCCATGAACCATGAGCAGATACAGTTCACAATTTAAGACTACCACTGTAGACAGAGAATACTTGTAGTATAGATAATACCATTCATGAATCCACTGCAACTCATTTTCATCTGCTAATGCTTATTCTGCACCTTGGAAAAGAATCAGTTCTGCCATGAGGTCTATTGGAAAATCTGATTTCTCCCAGTTTGCAAATTAACTGATACTGAAGCCTGGTAAATTTGCTGGTTTGTGTTTTGGTATCTGTAGAAGTACTGCTGATTGCCTAGATTACACTGTGTTTGTATGTTATTTTGAATCTATCTCTGGTCACATGTAATGAAATGAAGAATTACTCAGAGCTCTAGAGACCAACCACTTCATCAAATAACATCACTGCAGACCCCAAACACAGAGATGTGCAAAGCAAGTATCACCAGGCTCCTCTGTATTTCTTCATATTTGCTGAAAGTTTGTCATAGCCAAATCTTTAGGTAGTAATTATATAGGCAGGATGTGGGGAAGACTTTCCATATGCTTCTGTGGGGACAAAATTTCACTTCTTAAATCAAGGTTGGTGTATCCCTGAAGATATTCACTGACTCAGCCAGAATGCTGAGCCTGGAGCAGTAGTGACTGAGTGGGGGTCTATGTAGATCCCTATGGCAGGAAGTCAGACTGTGGATTATGTGGTTCTTCTTGACTTTCACAGCTTGTGAATGTTGAAATAGATGTGTAATACAGAGGAAAAAAGGTAAAGCACCTTTAATGCCACTCATTTAAAGTGAACTCTTCAAGATAACTTTTAATTAGAGGTGAGAGCTGCCAAACTTTACTGATGTTTGTTTTCCAGAGGGAAATACTGGCTCCAACATTTAGCTTCAGTCAGGCTACATTAGAATTCATGTTTGTTTCATTCTTTTTAAAGTGAATAAAGATTAAAAGTTTGCACAATATTGTGCTGCTTGGTTGTTATTAAAGCTCAATGACACTTTTTTTTCTTGTTAGCTGAAAGCTAGAAGTGGGAAAAACAAATACTAGGCATTGCTGTTTTGACTAATATTGTGAATCTTCGCTTTGCTTCTCATTTTATCTGCCTTTATGCAATGAGATGTAACTGCATTGGGATGAAATCTTTGAGAGACTGGGACCCACTGACCAACAGAGTTGGAATTGGCCAAAGAAACTTTGCTTGTTCCCCTGCTCCCTGTCTATAAGCAGTCAAAGTTGCCCTGGACCATACTGAGAGATCACTGCAACTCAGCAAATCAAACAGAAATTTTCTGAAGCACTTGCTAAGTGAGACACTCTGGGAAGGGCTTGCAAATTTAAACAGCCAAGATCCTACATCTGGACTCCTCACCTGTGTGTGTGTCTAGCTGGGAATCTCACCCTACATCTTACAGTAACTTGTTTATGCATTTCCCAGGAATGCAAAGATGTCCTGACATTTGATGGAGAAGTTTAAACAAGTTTCATGATGCTAATTATATAAATAGACATAGAACCATGTAAGTGCTGGAAGGACACTTATAAAAAAAAATTAGTATTTCTATAAGCAGTGGATAGGGTCTGATTTCTGATGGTTTGACATGTGTCATTGAATTTCCTCGTATCTAATAAGGTACAACTTTAAAGAGACTTGTGAGGAACTTCAAGATATTGTTTCTACACCTTTGTCCTGAATTGTCTGAGGAGTTCAAGATTTATTAGGAATACACATAAAGTCATCACACTTGCTTAGGAGACCTGGCTAACAATTCATAGGAAGGAACAAAAAGTTTCAAACTTCGACACTTGAAAACAACTATCTAAAGACATGCTGTGATGCTCAGGTTTTCTAATCATATCTACAAAAGGCATGATTGAGTACTCTTTAAAAAAAATCAGGTCTCTTCTTATGGTTCCTAGCACCACAAATTTGAATTCTTTGTCCCAAAGCATAACTTGCATTCACTGATTGATTTTTATAGCAAAATATCAAAGCTCGGCTCGCCAGAGTGCTGATAATAGCATCTTTCAAAGCTTTCCTCCAGATGAAGCATCTGTCCCCCCGCTGCTGTCCCAGAGTCTATAAAATACACTATCACTAGCTCACAAAGGATTTTTTTGCGTAAAATGAAACCAGAAGTCTGTTGTGGTTTAGATTATTGTTTCATTTATTAATATTAAGCATAATTTCCCAAACAGGACTAATAAATGAGAGCTGGCTTGTGCACTATAGCCAAGATTACTGTTGTTAGTGCTGTAGGGGGACAGTAACACAGCAGTTCTTCAGAATTCAGTCTGTGTTCAAGCTGCTTAGGATCTTATTATTTTAAAATATCAGAATTGTAGAGGTGTTTTTAATGATTACTTAACAACACTGGAAGAAATAAGTTGTTCTAAAGAAAAAAATTATTATTGGTCTTTGGCTAGGAACAATCATATACTACTGTTCAAGTGGCTACATGTTTTTCCTAACCAATATTAAAATACAATGTCTTATCTTTCAACTAAAAATAAAAATCCATTTCTTTTCTGTTCTTTTCTTTACCTTCCCCATCATCTGACATACAATGATCAGTTTAGATTAGTAAAATATTCCTTCCTGGCTTTGTTCAATGCATCATCTACAGATTTACTGCATGATTATTTTTGAGCCTTTGTGTTTATTTTACCCTTAAAAATACAGAAACTGTCACTAGTATGTGTTTCTTCAGTATTAAAACTCCAGCACCTGAAGGCACACCTTTATATCCAGCTGTTTGATGGAATATCCCATTCCCCTTCTATGGCAGCAGTGGAGCCATGGCACAGGGTTTCCTCAGAGAGGAATTGGAATAACTTATTAGAATAACTTATCCCTCAGCAGCATTATGTTGTTACAGTCATACTGTGAAGAATTATATGAAGAGCACGAGATTCCTAACTTTCATGGAGCCAAGGCTATTGTTCATGTCTACAAATCTATGCTGTGTTACACCCAGGAGAGTCAGAATGATTCTCTGTCTGAGGCTTAAGGATTTCAGGACTGACAGAAGGTAAATGAACAACTTTGATCTCATGAGACCATAAGGATTTAATGAGGACTTAAACACAGTTCTTCCACCTGGCCCTGTAGAGAACTGAGTTTCAGCTTGTGTGCTAAATGCCTTAATCTTGTGCTAATTGTCTTGCTCAGTAGAGAAAATGATCGCTGGTTTCAGTAGGAGTGAGATCTAGCTTCTAAGCCTGTCTGTATTACTTGTGAAATGAACTCATCAGGGAGTTGCCTGGATGTGGCGTTTTTGTGCTTCAGCTACAGCACCTCACAAGCAGCTTCCATGTTAACTTCTGGTAAATTAATCTATCAACAGTTCTAGACAACAACTTCTTCTCACATCTTGTTAGGCTAGTGGAAATGACTGTTTTCTTACCATCCCACAAAACTGAAAAATCAATGAGCATTTAGACTATAATAGCATTTCCAGAACATCGCTGCCACCGTTACCTTTCCTAGTAGCTGACAAGATGTTTGTCAAACTAGAGTGAAGGGAATCTGCTCAGCTAAGTTCTAAGAAACATTCACCCAATGCCCCTATAGTTTTGGTTAAAGGTACTGAGTGACATGAGAAACTTTTTCACTTGAAATGATCTGTTGTCTTCAACGCACTGGAAGGCAGCAGAACTCAGCTGTTCAGCTAAGCCTTACCATGAATTACTTACTGCTGAGCTAGATTTGCTTTAATTTTAATTAGAGTGCCTGATCACTCTTCTGTATCTAATTCAATCTGCAAAGAAAAATCTCAATGCTCTACGACTGCTAAGGATAGATCCTGTGCCTGGTATGCCTTCTAGTAACATGCCTGTTCCAGTGGAGGGAGAAGCCTCTACATAGCAATTTGTCATTTCTCTTAAATGACAACATCTTATGATTGTCCCTTCAGTAAGGACTATGTGAGAACATACTTCGCTAGAGAAGGAAAGAAGGCTAGGCAGAAGTAGCAATTTTAAGTTGATTCATGGGACGAGATTTGTCACCTGGACAAGGACATATCTAAGACATACTAAGAATAACTTATCCCACAAAGCTGCCAGGTTTAAGAGTAGAAGGGCAACAAGCTTGACCCAGAGGAAAGGGAGAACCAGATGTAATTCATAGCAAGACCTGTTTATCTGTGTTAGGTGGGTCTCGCCAGACCTCAGACAAAATTTGGTGGCATGGCTCAGGGTCCCTCAAGATGGAAAGAGCAGGTCTGTTCTGCATTATACACAAGGTGCTGTTCTTATGATTTTGTAATATGATTAGCCAAGTGTACTGAAGGTCTCTGCATACAGTGGACCAAATTCAGACATGACATTAACTGGCAGAATTTAACTTGAGTCTGTTCAGTCTTAAGGCAGTTGAGTGCACATAAGCTGAGAGTATGTATTTATATGCACTTCCAAACCAAGTTTAATACATGCCATTCTGCAATACTATCAGAAAATCTGAATGCATTTTAAAACAAATTAAGCCCTGCAGTACCTCAGCAGAATTCAGTAAAAAGTATAGCTACCTTCTGTACAGAAGCAAAAAATAAGTAGGGATGGATTTTGCCCAAAGAGTAAGTCTGACACCATGAAATGGAAGCCTGGATTTCTTCTGTCCACTTTAACTTCCTCCCCACCTGCCTATGTTTATTGCATGTCAATAATTAAGTGGGGCTAGAAAATATCACCTTCATTCTTGGAAAAATTCTAATTGATAGATTTTGTATGTGGTTTGCTTAATTCCTGTAAATAGATTTGCTTAGGGAGCAGTATACACATGAAAATTAATTTGAAACCATAATCACCCTATGGAAAACACAGTGCAATTATTCTTTCCCAGCCAAAATAAACTTCAAGAAATTTCACACTAGTTTTCTTCTGTTGGGACAGAAGGATGATGAACATGATGATTCATTCCAAGATCAGCATACTTTCTTTCTATACCTTGTGTTGAACAGTTGCCCTAATTGTTCTGTTGCTGTTCTGTCTGTAATCTGCTAAAACATTTTTTTTTTTAAAATACAATAAATTAACTGCTCAGGAGCGTGTTTGCATCTGTGCTGTGAAGAGCATAGTATTTTCTCAAAGAAAAGATGCCAGCTGCATTGGTATGATAATTTTTTCCTTTTGTGTGTTTGCTCTTAACTATCAGGTCTTCTCCTGGGATGCATTTAGAGAGGGATTCATGCATAGTGTGGGTTTTTATATTACTAATCTGCCAAGAATTGTTACGTTGTTATGGAGATGCAATATACTTACATGAGGAACAGAGTTTCAGGCTAATTCAGTCTACGATTCACATATAGCACAGAACCTGACTTTTTTTCCCTACAGTCAGAATCAGGCTTGATACAACCACCACAGAAAACAGATCCATAGGGAGTCAAATCCAGACTTTGACTAAGAGAGAAACATTGCTCCATGTTTGCTCTCAAAGGAGAAAAGCCAGTCACTTGCAAACACTGCTCTGCTGAAGGCAGGTTTAGTTTAATTGGGATGACATTGAACTCCAACACCACAAACTTGTGTCAGAATTAGTAGTTTCATACCTAAGCAGTAACAAAATTCCATTGTAGTATTAAGGTTCTTTAATTCTTTTCTTGTGTAACAATTGACACATATTATATTTTATTATAATCATTAGGACTGGAGAAATATGCTTTAGCCAAAAGAAAAGCCAATTAGGTGGTATTGTTATTAGTACTATCTGATTATGTGATCTGCAAACATAATGGGTACATTTTAAACGTCTTGGATGAAAATATTGAAACTTGAA
>VXBL01007148.1:611810-716915 GCA_013400195.1 Aramus guarauna
CTGGTTTTTTGTTTTGGTTTTTTTTGGGGTTTTTTTAAGGTTTTTTTTTTTTTTTTTTTTTTTTTGTAGAATGCCAAGCTGTTAAACAAAGCCAAACCCAGTGGTGTGCCAGTAGGCTAACAATCTACCACCACGAGAACAATTTCAGATAGATTTATGGTCCCTCTGTCTGAACCTTCTCTCTTTGAAGATGCCTAACTTAACTCTGCACCATGGGTGGCAGGAGTGTGAAAGAGGGAAAAGGCTGCAGTCGCTTTCCTAGTCCCTCCTTCAAGGCAATGGCACAACAGCACTGGTAGCCTGTGAGGGGTCTCTACATATTAGGAAGAGTCAGACAATCTGGCTCGTCCTGTTCTAGTCAGAGCATTGCCTTCTTAGGGAGTTGTTTTTCTCTGCTTGAAATGTTACAAATAATAAAATGGAGCATTATTTTCTAATCGGAAGTTTTTAGGGAGTGGAGGTGATATAAAAAGTCCTTCTCACTGGAAACTGAATTATTTTCCCTTTTGCTGTTTTAACTATTAGAACAAAAGAAAGGAAGAATCACACCAAAGAAAAAAATAAAGTAAAAGGTGGGAAAAAATACTTCAAACATTTTAGTAGGCAAGAAAATAAAAAAGAAGGAAAAAAAGGTTTTACTTTTGGAGTTCTTGAATCTTTCTGCTGGAAACCTCAAAACAGAATAACTAGACAATTTTTCATGATAACTGTTGGACAAAATCCCCTTTACTAGCAGAAAGATTACACTCAAGCTTTTTGACTAGTTCTGCTTCACATTTTGAAGGTATAGCCAGGCCCTCCTGCCTGTATTTCATACTTGTCAGGAACACAGGAACTTGAGGGAGAGATATTCTTGAGTATACTCTTTTCCTGGCAGTCATTCAAAACCGGTAGGAGGAAAACAGGCATCCTGCAGTGAGCCAGCATTGTCCTCTCTGCTTTCCACATCTGGCAGAAATCCCTGCTGCCACTCCCACCCCATCCTATTGTACCTCCCAGTGGAACCTATGCGGAGGGTTGGTTTTTTATCATTACTGCAATTAGTTATGTGTACTTCTTCCTCCTTCTGCCCATATTTCTCCTCTGAATACCTGCCTAGTAGTCTGAAGGTGCCTTTTATGCCCATCTCTGTATGTCATCAGGATAAAATGACACCAAGATGTGTGGTGCAGTTGACACGCTAGAGGGAAGAGATGCCGTCCAGAAGGAACTTGACAGGTTTGAGAGGTGGGCCCATGTGAACCTCATGAAGTTCAACAAGGCCAAGTGCGAGGTCCTGCACATGGGTCAAGGCCATCCCACGCACAACTACAGGCTGGGCAGAGGATGGATTTGGAGCTAAATCCAGTTGGCGGCCAGTCACAAGCAGTGTCCCCCAGGGCTCAGTGCTAGGGCCGGTCTTGTTTAATATCTTTATCAATGACCTGGACGAGGGGCTCGAGTGTGCCCTCAGTAAATTTGCAGATGACACCAAACTGGGTGGGAGTGTTGATCTGCTCGAGGGGAGGAGGGCTCTGCAGAGGGACCTAGACAGGCTGGATCAATGGGCCGAGGCCAACTGTATGAGGTTCAACAAGGCCAAGTGCCAGGTCCTGCACTTGGGTCAAAATAACCCCATGCAATGCTACAGGCTTGGGGAAGAGTGGCTGGAAAGCTCCACATCAGAAAAGGAGCTGGGGGTGTTGGTTGACAACTGGCTGAACGTGACGCAGCAGTGTACCCAGGTGGCCAAGAAGGCCAACAGCGTCCTGGCTTGTATTAGCAATAGTGTGGCCAGCAGGACTAGGGAAATGATTGTCCCCCTGTACTCGGCACTGGTGAGGCTGAACCTCAAGTGTTCAGTTTTGGGCCCCTCACTACAAGAAAGATATCCAAGTGCTGGAGTGTATCCAAAGAAGAACAACAAAGCTGGTGAAGGGTCTAGAGCACAAGTCTTATGGGGAGCAGTTGAGGGAACAGGGGTTGTTTAGCCTGGAGAAAAGGAGGCTGAGGGGAGACCTTATCACTCCCTACAGCTACCTGAAAGGAGGTTGTAGCCAGGTGGGTGTTGGTCTCTTCTCCCAAGTAACAAGCAATAGGACAAGAGGAAATGGCCTCAAGTTCCACCAGGAGAGGATTAGATTGGATATTAGGAAAGATTTTTTCATCAAAAGGGTTGTCAAGCACTGGAGCAGACTGCCCAGGGAAGGTGTTGAATTACCATCCCTGGCGGTATTTAAAAGACATGTAGATGTGGTGCTTAGGGATATTGTTTAGTGGTTGGGCTTGGCAGTGCTAGGTTAACGGTTGGACCTGATGATCTTAAAGGTCTTTTCCAACCTAAAAGATTCTATGATTCTATAATTTTAAAACAAATGTTAGTAATACTAATTTACTAATTAACTACCCAAGGTTTATGATGACTGGCATAACTAATTTAACTTTATAACCTCTTGTGAGGCCCACCATTTGAGCCATCTTCTAGGTATGAATGCAGAATTAAAAAAAAAACTAAATTAAAAGAAATGGCACATAAATTTTCACAGATAAAATGGAATGAGGAAAATTTACCTAAAGTTTAGCTGCATTTGCCAGGAAAGAATAAACATAAGCATAATTTTTTTTGCTAAGTGCAGAGGCTAGCTGAAAATGTTCTGTTTGAACTATTTTTGGGGAAAAAAAAAAAAGATCTGAAGCAGGTGAAGCAAAAGCATCTGTTTTGCATAGAAAAATTAACTTTCTATTAAAAAAGAAATATCCAGAAGACTCAAGATCAGATTTGGAGCTGTTGCCACATAGGTGGCACATGGGTGGTTTGAGTGCCTTGGTCTTTTCTGGCCAACATGAGAGCTGTAGCAAAAGGGATGGATCCTGTATGATGCATACCACTTTATTCTCTGGGAGACCCAATCTGGCCAGTAATGATGAAAGCAAATGAAAAATCAAAACTAATATGTCAAGATGACATTTCCCAACAACAATATTCAAATTTACTATGGATTTTTGGCCCAAACTGAACATTAAAGCTTTGACTAACACTTAATGTTTGTCTCTTTCCACCTACAGCATAACACTTTTGTATCTAAAAGGCCCTAGAAATGAGCATAGACTTGAGGAACTCTTTGGATACTTTCTCAGCAAAGGCAGTGTCAGTGCTTTCAAATCTCCATCAGAGACTGGAAGACTATGAATGGCATACTCAGGAATCTCTATACTAAACAAGAGCATGTTCTTGAAACAGCTCAGTTCTGCTTTACATGATGAGAAGGTCATGACTAAGGAAAAATGGCTCTGAGCCTTTATTTAAACAGTATCTACTATAATAAGGATTGTCTGTCTGTTTCTTGGCTACATTAAACTGCTCCAGAAGTAAACTTCAGTCAACCCTGTTTGCAAATAGAGCTGCAAGGTAAAGGCTTTGTTTTAATTGGCAATGCTATCCTTGATACAGAAAAGACAATGTGAATGGGATAGGAAGAGGCAACGGACCCACCACAGAGAACGTTACAGTTGCCTTGGCATCTACCACACTGGCTGCTGCTACCGCTGGCATTCCAGTTGTTTCACCCCCCATTTCCCCCCCCTCTCTTTTTTTGGGAAAGACTCCTTTGCAAATATGAAATAGTTTATGAATAGGGACACCCACAAATATTTAATAGGGCTGATAAACAATGGAAAACTCAGTGAACGATCTCAGCTCATTTTTACAAAGATGAAAAGCTGTTCGTGTTTGCCAGGTCTAGAAGCCTCAGGCCATGACCATTAAAGTTAACAAAGGCATCATCAGAATAAAAGGGACTTGAAAATGGAGCTCTGGACCTTGTCTCCACAGCAAAATGCACCTTTTTCAGTAACAGTATGGCTTTCAAACCACATTACTCAAGAGTACATGAATGTCCGGGTGGGCATTTATTACATTGGTCTAATAGGTGAAAATGAGCCTCTGGGTGAAGCCATTTCCAAAAGGATCTTTGGCGTCTTACCTGTCAAGACAAACAGGGAGGTAATGCTATCTCTGTTTCTGATATGGATACAGATTGTAGGAAAGCAGGGATGTGCTTGTGTATTGACAGCTTTGAAAGGCTTCAGAATCAGAGAAGGTGCAGAAAAGAATCTGAGCTGAATGGTCATAAAATTACCTTGCAAGGTGAAAAGTAAACCGTACAATATGTTTAGATGATCAAGCAGAACACAGAGAAGCAATTTAATTAGCATGGGGTATCTTCCTGGGGAAAAAAGCCCAGCACTGTTCTCTCGAATCTGCCAGTCTCAGGGCCCTGCAGGGCCAGGAGGTCCATCAGGGCCAGGCCCGGCAGCCTGAGCCCATCCCACCCCTGGCCAGGAGCAGGCAGCCAGGGGCACCGGGGCAGCCCCAGCCCCGGGCACCAGGGAACCTCCCTGGGGATGGGGATAGGCAGAAGCCTGGCCGGGGTTTGGGCTTGCAGTTGAGCCTTGCTCTGCAGGGCCCAAGGCTGGGCAGGGCAGGCTGTGGGAGCTGGAGACCAGTCCTGCTGTGGAGTCTCTGGGTAAAGGGCTGATGGCCCTGGGGGGCTGACATGGGGTCCTGGGCTGTAGGCAGCGTGGGGGGAGTCCCAAGGGGGTGGGCAAGGACACAGAGTACTAAGGTCGCGGCTCCTTAGGATACTGACATGGAGAAATAAGACATGTTGTAATAGAGTGATCAGCCCCAGTACAACCCAAGGAAGTAGAATATTCTCTATTTTTGTAGTATTCAAATGAATCTTGAGTCACTTTTCCAGAAGATATGATTTTGCTGTTGAAAACATGTAAGCCCAGTCAGACAACACCTTTTTGTGGTTTATGGTCTCACAGTCTGTGGATCTCCTGTCCTGCTTCATTTTAGACTTGGTTTCCATTCAGCCTAAATCAGGCCTTCCCTGCATCAGAAACGATTAAAAAATATTATGAAATATCTTATCTTGATAGCAAGTCTGTATGGACAGTTACCTTGGTTCAACTAAAGCCAAGTAAATTTTTATGCATCTACAGGCTCATGTTTGGTCTTTAAGATGAACTTAAGATGAGTTCAGATATGGTCTGAACCACGGTATCAGATTATAAAATCCTAAATTGACACAGAATATCTCCTAACACCTTTTTTCCTTAGGTGTCAAGTAAAGACATGGTCACCACTGTTGTGTGCTTCATTGGAAGAGTCTGACCAAGGACATCAAGCAAGAGCAATTATCAGCTGCCTGCAGGAGGTCTGGTGAAAGCTCGGACAGGAATAGGGGCCAGGGAGATTAAGAGGAGCTTCCTCTTGACCACTTCATTGCATGGTGACCCCAGACAGGGTATGGTACAGTGGAAAAGACTTTTTCCAAATAAGCTCTCTCCTGTATGATGTAGGGCTCTGACTTGTCATGTGATAAGACACAGTTTGTGTGCATTTCTGCCCAAACTCAGAAATTATAGGCATTTAGTGAAACAGTTGTTTATAAAGCCAAATTGAGAGCTGGTAAGCACAATTACTGTACTGTAGCAAAGGCTCTGGCACTTGCCAGAAGCTGTTCTTCAACTTACTGCTAACTGCATTCATGGGACCAGAAGCGGGAGGACTTGAAAGCTTTTTGGCCAGTCTTTCTGCAGAAATCAGTAAAGCTGGAATTGTCACTGCCTTTTGCACAGTGGTAGATAATGATGTTACCGCAACTTTTACACTACCTGTTAACATCTCCTTTAAAATGCCACAAAGGCTTCAGAATTTGTTTTGAGAGTTTTTAGGATTTGCATAATCATTTGACAACTTGCAAAATGACAGATAAATACTGGAAAATGGTAAAGGGAGGAACAGGAAATGTTGTTTACAGGTTGCACCAGATGATCCTTTGAGGTTCCTTCCAACCTGGGTTGTTCAATGTCTGTTTCTAAAGTGAAACAGAAAAAATGTGGAAAAAGCAGCCTGCAAAGACCTGGCAATGAGGATGCTTGAAACAGAATCACAAAACAGTGTAAAGAGCCCCACACACATACTTGCTCTGCTGTGCTGGTACATATGGACCCCGAGGGAGAAAGCAGGTTTTGAAAACAGATTCTTAAAGGCCTGAAATGGAGATTTTAGTAATTCATATGGTACCAGAGTAACGTATGAGACTCAGACAGTTTAAATACCACTGTGACAGCACGGTTTTCCTGTGGCCCCAAGACTATTCTGCTGCAAAGTTCGAAATTTCATGCTGCTGCCCTGGGCATTTCTAGCTTGAACTGTCAAAGGGGTGTGGAAGGACACCTCCATCTGCTCTGCCTGTCAGCGACCAGGCTGCCCATTGCAACATAGGCAGGCTTGGAGGCAACAGGGCTACAGCTGTCCAGGCTTGTGCATGAGGGACCTGGGAAGTCACTATTTGAAGCCTACTTGAAAGAATTAAATGATGCAAAAGGCTTTTAAAGAGTTTTCCCCCGATTTCAACATCTCAACAGTACTTAATGAGTCAGATGAACTGTTTTTTTGGTGAATAATCAGTTAGTCATTTCTTTCTTTTGTTTGTATGGGTCTTTCAAACTACAAGGAGAGGGGGTTTGTTATTCTTGTAATATTTTTCAATAGCAAAAATGTGAATGTAAAATGATCAGAAAAAAACCCTTGCATACCTTATCAGTGTAATACCTGAAATTACTTATAGCTCATGAAATGAAAGTGATTAGATTGTAAGTTGACTGCAAGGTTGATAAAATTGTGTATATTTAGTGTCTGTAAGACTAGAAAACACTGAAGGGTGACACTGTAATGATGTTCACACACTTAAAATGTTGCCGTGGAGGAAAGCATTGTTCTTGTCTTCCACCAAGGATAGGAACAGAAATGATGAGTTTGAACTGTAGCAAAAAATATTCAGGTTTGACACCACAAAACCCCCTACAGTAGCAGGGACTGCGAAGTGCTAAATAATGCAGGAGAGGCTGGTGCCTAGGTTCTTAAAGAGCAGACTGTACATGTAGACAAGAATCAGACATGACTGATTCTCACCCGGTCAAGAGGATGGAGCAAACATCATCTTAGGTTCCTTTTCAGCCTCTTTTTCTACCATTCTATAAATCTTTTTTCTTTAATCTTACAGACTGTTAGAGTTTAACTTTTGGGGGCTGCTGAGATTTTTTTTTCCCCCCCGTGAACAAACATATCTAACTGCAGCTCCAGTCTCCAGCTTCTGCAACTTACTGCTTATTGGTATAGTTGGTCCAGTTCCAGAATGGCATTGCTGACTTTGTCTCCAGAACAACATCTAAATGTCATCATTGCAGAACTCTCTAAGGGTTTATGTAAGCAAAGGGCTTTCAATGCCAATAATTCTTTCTCTTTCCTATCATAGGGTTACCATTAGAGTGCTAGCGTAGATACAGCACCAGCTGGGACTGGAGCTTTAACATCTTTTCTATTCTTGTTTCCTCTGAGCATACTGAGATAATGTTGCATATAGTGTAACCTGGCATTACATCTGTTACAGAGCTCCTACCAGAGGACCTGAACCATTAGTAGTAATGATGGAAAAAAATCAGGAAAGACAGAAGTTCTTAGTTCATCCCAACAGCTGCTATAATTAGGACCTTTTTACTTGCCTCTTGAGCTGTAGTTGGTCTTTTCTGGACAGACAAAATATTGCATTCAGTGCTTCATCCCCCCTCCACCCCCAGCCCCCCCAAAAGCAAACAAACCACTAACCAACGAAACCCAAACCAAACAAAAAACCCCCCCTCAAAGTTACCCTTGGATACATTTAGAACAAATGGGAGTGTCTTATCTTTATTCTCCCTTCCTTTGCCCAATCTTAACTTTTCAGAGGGTATTTTAATGTGTGGCCTTTGTGTTTTGGGAACTTGTCCACATCAGTGAAATTTCCTGGGAAAATTTCATCCAGAATTACGGAAACTGTGCCAGCACTGTGGCTTTGCACAAAATAGGTCTGTCTCTTTTAGCCAACTTGACTCTGGTGAGAGTCAGTGGGAGGCAGAATTCCCCCTGTTTTGGGAACTGTGGCATCTCCATCACAACCAGCTCTCTGATCCCCAAGATTATTGTGAATTAATCGGGTACATTCATTTCTCTCCTCCTCATCATCCCCAGGCCTGCCCTCCACAGAGAATCCACATGTACAGGCTAGTATTTATGGGCTGTTAAAGAAACATATGAAGATAAGGGACTCAGAAAAGATCTGCTTGCATGTGGTGCCTGCAGATGACATAAACCCACTCCACTTTTAAATCTGGTGGACTTTGCCACAATTTTTTATGTGTCTCACAACAATTTCCACCATCCTCCTCACCTTGTAATCTGGAGCCTGGATGACTGCTTATATGGCAAAGCTTGCTTCTGCTGGGACCATCTGAGAAATGTCGCTTTGGCATTTTTGTAATCCAGTATAATGAAAGAAGCACAGTGGATAAATTGGTTTTAAACCATGAGCACTAGATACTGTAGGTGCTGACTTCTAACACTTCCATTAATAGCTAACTTGAACACATGCTTGACATTTCTGTTCCCGGTGAAGACTTTCTGTACTGCCAGTCACTTTTTTTCCATCATCAGGAGCTGCTTATCTACTTCTGGTATTGTCATAAATCATAACTAAATATTCCTCTTCCATTTTGCCTTCTCTTCTTATTTGCCTCTAACTAGTCCCTCCCCCCAAAATTACATGCCATTTCTTCCCATTTTACCTGCCTTCTACTTTCAGCAAGACTATAGGTTTTGTAATGCTAAAAGACAAGCTGTTAATTTTTTGCATGCCCAAGTGGTTTGCACAGTAGCAGACTTGGAAGAGTGCTTTGGACGAAATGCAAGCCCATGGAAAACAATGAGAGTTTTGCTGTTGATTTCAATGGAGTCAAAATTAGTGTTGTTTGTCCAAAGCACATTCACTTCCCTCTTACTTCCATAAGTGGTATCTCTTCTTAGAGATTATAATCTTAGATTAACTATATTGGTCTGTGAATGTTGCTTTTTATCATGATACACTGAATAGGGTATAAAATATGCCTCTCTCTTCCTCTCAGATTTCTCCTTCCTGGATTCACCTGGTAGTTTTCCGATCTTTTAGTACAAATATATAATTTTATTTTATTTCCCTGAATAGGTCTGGTGCCACTAAAAAAGATGGCAGTGGTCTTTTTGATTGTTATTTTTTATGACTTTGAAGACAGATGAAGTCTTGGGGCATGAGGGCGGACTGAGCGAACCTTTGTTCCATCACCTACTTGCAAGATATCTCTCCCTCATATACCGACCTGGGCTTCCAGTTTTAAGCTCTACATTACACAGCATCACTTTTTGATGAATTCAGCATCTTGTCTGCAAAAATCTATCTCTTGACATCTATAAATGAAAAAATTGCATTAACAGAAGGGCATTGCCTCCATAAAATTACAGTAGAAAGATCATCTGATGGGGAAGGACAGAGCATGTCCTTTTTCTTCTTTCCTCTCTAATTTCTATGGTGGTTTGTATCATTCAGAAACCATCCCCACAAATACATCAATAACAGGAAACTGGATAGAAGTGATGTGAACATGGGTCCCAGTGGTTCACATTGCAGAGAAAAATGTGTATATGCTTAGTGTTAGATTGTCAAGTATTTTAGACCATGTTAAATTCTCTTCCTTCTCTTCTGCATTCATTATATCAGGTCTTTGACACAGCTTGACCTACTGTCCATGGTCTGTGTCTGGCTTCGTTTATCCCTGGGCTCACAGCCACCTTTGTTTTGTTTCAAGGTAGCATTGAAACAGAAATGCTGAGATAAGCAGGGCAAAGGAACACTTTGCTCCCTCCCAACACCCCTGTGTAATAATAAGAAAAAATGATAGTACTCTCCGGACATTTGTCTAGACTATTACTAAGAGAAGATTTTGTAATATGTACTACCTTGTCCTAATGCAGTATCTTTCCTGTAGCAATTTTAAACCATTTCATACAGTTAAGTACATTTTTATGAAACGGGAAGACTGAGATATGAAGTCCAAAGTTGAAGAACAAGTCAGTGGAAGTAGCAAAAGCAAGTCAGGAGGAGTGAGAATTGACCACATGTTTCCTAAAATGGCAGTAACCTTCGTTATGCAGAGCTTCAGAACTGGTTTAATTATGTTGGTGGAAACAGTTTAAGCTGTTCCCTGTTATGGTTGTGCATCTCTGTGACTCTCTTATTACAATTTTATGTTAGAAGCAAACCAATTTAGGCTCAGTATTAAAGACTGAGAAGTGCAAGTTTGCATATCAATATCAATTCCATGTAGCCACAGCTATTAAAATATAGCACATTTTTCATGATTTTGATACTTTTATAGTCAATTAACTGTTAACAAGCAAATAAAGAATGATGTTTGCAATCTGTCTTGGATCTTCAGCAATAAACCACTTCTCACCATTCACATCTCTTGCACATTACAAAGTAAGGTTTTTAAGTGCTTTTTGGTACTGAGGAATGCAACCAGAACCCTCCACTTCAACAGCATCCAAATGACTGTGGAATAGAGAGGCTTTTATTTCAGAATAGCATTTCTAATGGAAATTATTCCAGAATTGATTATTACACAATATCTGTATGATTCACTTTTTGCATACAAACTCTACTGATCAGTATTCAGACTTTATATAGGCCAGATCCCAGGCTTCTGTTCTCAAAATATAATGTATTCTTAAAAAAAGAAAAAAAAAAGAAAAAAGAAAAAAAAAAAAGGACTGAAGAGATTAGATTGGCCTGGAGATTTCAGTCTTCATACATTTCACCTTTAATTTATTTTAACAGAGTAGCTATTTGTAATTAAGACATCACTTAGCCAATTCTGAAAATATTTTTTCACGTAAGAGTAAATACAAAGTCATTTAACAGAAATATATAGCTGCTCTTTTGTATGCTTGGTAATCAATTCTGCTTTGACCTGGCTGATTCAGGAATCCTGTGGGACAACCTTCTTTACAAAACATGGTCTGACTTCCGTTCCTTAGTGCCTATATTAGCTCCAGAGGTGTGCTCAGGAGAATAAACAACTCAGCTTTTCCAGACCTCCAAATCTGACTTGTTCTGTGTTTTGGGCAAGTGGCCATGTAGGCTTTTATTTTATTAGACCTTGTTTATCTATTATTAACTGTTAGCTATAGATGAGCACAGGACTGTGGTTTTGGTCTGTTGCTTTGTTGTTGTTTTTTAATATAAACAGCCTTTTGAACATCATGCTTTGCCTTCGGTGGACTTGAGGTACAGAAGAAAATGAAACAAAACAAAAAATCAAAACAAAGAAACCACACCAATGAGCAAATAAATAATGAAATGCATGACTTTTTCTGTATGGAACTAGCTGCAGACAAGTTCATTAATTAAATCATCCAACATGAAATGTAATGGATAGTAAAATTTAGGCTAGTGGTAGTTTCTCACATTATTTGTCTTCTTTTATTTAAAGTATTTAATCATTCTCAGGCTCTCTTTCTCTCAGACTAGCGATTTTTTTGAATAATATATTCCAAATGACATGAAGTTAACTTTGGAAAACAAGACTGGATCAGCCTATAAGACAGACATCCCTCCCAAATCTGACTCCAAGCAAAATACAGAATTCCGCAGGGCCTTCATCTACTAGGACACAAACACAGGCATTTAACAGGGGCCAGAATGTCAAGCACCTTCGTGGAGTAAAGTTTTATGTCAAATTAGGTATTTACTGTCCCTCAGATATCACCATAGAACTTGCCACTGACAGTTAAATACCATTGATAATGGCAACCTATCCTGGAGGCTTGCTCAGAAGCAACTGGGTGTGCAAGATTTCCATACCACTTGCCAACCAAAATATGAAGGAAAAAGAGTTTGCTTGCATGGTTAAGAGAAGGGGAGAATCTAAACCAGCCTGGAAAAAAAAGCAAACAGAAAATAACAATAATCTGGATGAACTGGGAATTGATGCAGGCAAGTTGTGCTTAGCAAATGGCTGAATGGCTGAAGGCTGTGGGAAGTTTGGATCTGGTGGGAAGATAATTCAGGTTGAAAACTGGACGTTTTCTGTCCCTCATCCCTAAGAATTTTGCCCCAAACCAATAGCAGTTATTGAGGTTTGGAGGCATTCGACACATACAAGGGTATAGTTTCGTGAGGAAACATCATGCTATATGCAGGCCTGAAAGAAGCAAGAATTCCTGAGACTTTCATGAAAAAAACACATGACGAGTTTTCCAGACAAGGTGTGCAGACAGAAAAGGGTTAGACCCTTCAGAAGAGTTTCAGATAAGGATAGAATTCTTCAGACTAAAGATGAATACCAAACCTTGTATTTTCCCCTATGGGGGAGTTTAAATGGCTGTCTTTTTCCTCATTTTCTCTGGGAGTTGGTATTTGCTTTGGCATGGAAGAAGCCAGAAGTTCTGGAAGAGTCATTGCTGGAGCTCACTGGTCCATGGGGACAGACACCAGCTGCTGGGCCTCACTGGCTCTGGCTGGTGCCTGAGGAATACATTTTCCCCTTGAGTCTCTCTGTCCCTCCAGGAGATTCCTTCAGTATTTTTGCACCCTTTCTAAGCCTCTGTGTGGCCCCTCAGGGGACGCTTCACAGCACACAAAAAAATAAAAAAAATACTGGGGATAGGTCAGCATCACTTTGGCCAGACTCATAGTCTCTGCAGGGAGAGGCTTAAACACACCCTCCAAGAGCATACAGGATCTTACAGGCCTGAGCATGCGGTCAGGTTAGCACGCCAGTAAGGATGCTTGGCAAACTCTCTGCAGCCTGTCTGTGAGGAGAAGGGAGCACACCATGATAAGAAGCACTCTTCATTTCTTTGCCAACATTGCCACTTTTTTCCCTGCTATTAGATCAAGTCCTCAGTGCCCACTGGGACTGAAGCTCAGATGCTGGTGGAGAGACATGTCTGTGGTGTCCAGTGGGTATGAGCCCACTGGGACTTCTAGGAACTTTCCTCCCTTTTGCAATGGACCCCTTCAGGTGTGAGCTTTGAACATTGGCACCCCTTCTTTCAAAGGTGACTCTGTTGTGAAGTCCCATGCACAAGCTACCTCCTGCTTACAGAGAAGATAGTGAGTCTGACCACAGCTTTGTTCTTTATCTGTATCTTCCTAAGACACTCCCTGCAGCTGATGATATTCATGTTATTTAGGGAGCCAGGTTCTGTTCTATATCTTTTGTAAGAGTGTGTAGAAAAAGAGGTTGATGAACTAATGCTAAAACATCTGCAGTTTTTTAGCAGTTTTACCTTTGCATTATTCAGCTCAGAGGTTTACAAAACAGCAGTTAGCTTGTCAGTTCTAGTTGTACTCTTATTCTTTCTGAGTCTTTAGAGCCTTTCTTTTACTCTCTCTGTATTTGTTTTCTTACTCGTTTCTGCATGTTGTTGTCATTGTTACGTTGGCTCAAAGGTAATTTTTCCTGGCAACATACCCTTTTATTTGGGGGCTTACGTTTGTGTTGTCTTCTGAAAAGATTTTCCATTCTGCCTGGCAATTTTGAGCTCTTTCAATGTTTTTTTTTCTCCTTTCATCAAGCAAAGACAATTCTGTTATGGGTAACTTTCCTGACTAGTGTACTGAAAAAACAATAATATACTTATTTGATATTTTTATATACACACACACACACACACACACTTACAAGATACACACATATATATGATACACATGTGTATACATGCATGTAGACTACAAATATGTAAACTATATACATATGAGATACACAGACAACCAGGCTAGTGAATTATCAAGGGAAAGGTGATCTGCAGCTGATTTTGTGCGTGCCCCAAAGTTGCCACCTCCAGTCCATTACTCCACAGTTGTGCTGACAGCATGACTGTAAATGCCCTGGGCCTCGTTTCTGTCAGGGACTAGCAAAGAACACCTATGTACATCTCGTAAACCTGAACTGTTCGTTTGCCTTGCAGAGGTCACTCCATTTTGAAACAGCTGAGGGGAACAGGTTAGATGCAGCAGTAACCTCCAGCTGGGGGTATGTGATGGGCTGGAGGAGAAGTGGGGTCAGTGGAGTGAACTGACAGCTCTGACTGGGATGAGTTGACCCATGTAGCTAATACAGATGCAGCCTGATGTGGAAGGGTGCCCATCAGCAAAAAATTGTATCTGCAGTACTAGTCTGAGAAGAGACATGAGACGAGTAGATGGCACTGCAAAAGTGCGAGACAAAGCTGACTCTTCATCTCAGTTTCATGGGAAATGGGTCAGAGCAAATGCTTCCAAGTCCTAGAAAAGATTACAATTTAAGTACTTTAATAAGAGCTCAGATTTACCCTGGAGTCTGAGCCACCCAGCTCCCATTGAAAACCCTAGCCAAGACTAAATGGATTTTTTTAGCCAGACTGAAAGTTCAGACATTACAATGACAATTGGAAGAAATCCTAATAACATTGGGGTGGGGCGGGGGCAGGGAATGTGGTTTTCAGAAGTCACTATTTAGTTCCTCTTTGACAAAACAAATCATATCTACTCTACTCACCCAGAACAGCATAATTCCAATAAATGATTCATGGTCTTCCACCTTGTACTCAATCATAGGTGGCTTTTTTACACACAAATGACAGAAAAGCATTAGTGAGCACAGCTTCCAAATTCCAGTAGATCTTGTACCCCTAACTTTCTGAGTCACTTCAGAAATACTTGAATGCTGTTGTAAGCAGAGTTATAAGAATAATATTCCTCATTTATACACTGACTTAGTTTGAAGTATGAAACACCCTAATAAAGTGCTTGTAACTCTTCATGTATGAGCTTATTCATATGTGGGAAGAATCAGGGCCTAAGAGTGAGGGAAGGCATAACTCAGGTCTCTCCACTTTCAGTGTCTCTATAACTGTAAACGTTTTCTTCCATAGGCAGATTTTGAAAAAAATAGGTAAAATACATTCACAGCTGCTGATTGAAAAGCAGTTCATAGTGACATAAATGAGCCCATATGATGTACAGAATGAAATGATTATGAGCACAATGGGTTTTATGGTGGATTTGAAGGCAGAAATCATGTCTCCACTCCTGCATGGCTCTTCAAAGCTCCCCCAATGCACTGGAGAAAAGCACATCAGGCTCAGGTTGCCTGGGATTTATTCCTGCCTGGACTACTGGCTTTTCGTTTTGTACTATTGCATCTCTGTGTACATTGGCTTCCCAGCTTGTAAAAAAGGGTGGAGTATGTGCCTCCCTTTGTAAAGCCACTCAGGATGCACTGCTGGAAAATATCCTTTAAAAATGAGGCATTATTACTGAATTCCATTCATGTGAGGGTAATTGCAGGACTGGGATTACTGATTCTGTGTTGGGTACTTAAATAACCATAAAAACCTGAACTGGTACTGACTGCTCCTGCCCTTATCTGCAAATACATTCTGACTGTATTTGCAAGGATTAGTATTGGCTGTGTGGGATTGGACCCACTTTCAGCAAGGCCGTACACAATCCACAAAATAACTGATTATCAGACATCCGTATGCTGACTTGCTGTCTTGTGATATATTATTAGAGGTTGGTGCTTAAGGGAGGGGTGCAGTATGCAAACAACATTTAACCAGCATTTCTGATACTGCCCTGTATATCCACTGCAGAGCCAGCACTAATTTCATCACAGGTCATATGTTTTTTTTATGTATTTCTTATAGCACTGGGGTATGAAGCTCTGTGATTACAGTAAAATCATTGCTGTCAGCCTTCAAAAGCATTGAGTTCCTTGGCCTTATTGCTTGTAAATAAAAATTTTCTAATATGAATTTAAAAGATCAGAAGCTGGGAACAGTGAACATATCCGACTGCTTAGATTGTTCAATCTGGATTTAGGAAAACTGGGAAATATTCCAAGGGGTCCCAATAGCTTTTTGTGTGATCCCCAAGCCCCTCACTCAATTTTCAGAGATATTTAGGCACCTAACACTCACTGAAATCCAGCAAAGAATGAGATGCCTAACCCAGTTCAAAAATCTGGGCTTCATTACTGTGGTGCAATTCCTTTTCTGCAAAGTAAGGATTGTAGACCCCCCCATAGTTCAGGGGAGGGTTGAGGTATGAAGCTCAGCAGTGCAGGAATCCTCTGGGCATAGAAATTATATGCAACAAATAGAAATCCATAAGTTATTAGCTTAATTGGCAAAAATGTCCTCACCAGTATAGGCTGGTAAATGTGAAGGTCACTGTCTCCAGGGTGAGGAGCAGCCATGTGAGAGACAGAGATTCTGTTTCCCCAAGCACGGCTTTTCTCTGCAAGTGCTTCTGCATGTGAAGCAGTGGGGATGCTCCAGGTCCTGTGCTGTTGGAGGACAAGCCAGGGTCAGTAGGATCCAAATCTTGGCCAGGTAATCTTCACAAGCATTCTTTCTCCTGACATTTTCCTGTGTGTTTCTTTGCCAGTTGTGTATTAGATCTGAACCCTGTTTCTGCTGTTCTCATTTTATGGGCAGTGAAAGGTATGGCTCCCCTCCATTTCTGATTCCACAAAATTGTAACCAAAACCAAGGATGAGTATGTCTTCCGGTATAGTATGATGTATTGTGTATCATATCATTATCTTTTGGTTTTGCTAGCTAGCAAAATAATAATAATACTTAGCATTGACATAGCAATTACCTCTTCAGAGCCCTTTGTAACCATTGGCTAGTTCAGTGGTTCCCAAACTATGGTCCGTGCACTGGGAGTGGTCTGCAGAGAGCTGTTGCTTCATGCTGTTGACTACCCATGTTTACCACTACTGTACTGCATTAAAGACAGCTACATATATGTTAATTCAGTGATGTAGAGTAGCAGACAGGAATCCTCGTACAAGGAACGAGTTGGGGCCACCTGCCAAATTGCACACCATGTTAATAACTTGACACCTGGGCCCCTTTAGCCTAAACCTGGCACAACTCTTGCTTACAGGCTACAGTAAACCCAAATTTGCTTTCACATGAGCAAGTGCTCCAGTGGCTTCAGGGATGTTCTGTGACCTCTCAAGTGAACAGAAATTGTCTCTAAGACAGCAAGCAGGAGGACTTTTACTACAGGTTCTGTCTTCAGATGAAATTGGCATAAGAAGAAATACATTCAATCCAGAAAAGTAATTTCATGCAAGTGCAAACTTTTTGCATTAAAGGATTAATAGTAATCCTTTTTTAAAAGACTTACAGTTGTAAAAAAAAAACATTTTAAATTTTCAAGTACCCAGCTGGAACAAGGACACCAAACTGGGCCTTCCTAACAGCAGAGCCTGTCCTAACAACCAGATCACAGTTGCTCATAGTCTCTCTGACCTAAACAAAACATCTCAGTGTTGTGTATGTGGCATAGCTTCAGCAGGCACGCTACTAGCATATGACAAGCCTTAGTTAAAAAATATTGCTGTTCTTGATCACAGAACAAAGAAAGATGAAACCAAATCTCCTTAACTGGAGCTATATAAGGAAGGAAGGGAGAGCACACCTGTTCTGTAAGCAGTACTTCAGTTTTCTTGCAGCTTGTGTCTTTGGCTTTCACTAAGTGTGCCCACAAGCAAAAGCATTTTGTTTCCAGAGCAACTGAAAAATATGCGAGGACAATTTTTTTCTTCTGATCTTTCCAGGTATCTAAAAAACCCAAAGAACTAAACATATAAACCCCCTAACATTAACCCCAAATATATTTAAATTTTTATTTGGCTGCCCCAAAGTTCCTTAAATCATGTGACTACATCCAGGTAGCGGATGCCATCATTTAAAGTTGATGACATTTTGATTTCCATCAAATATACTTTCTGCTCTTAAGAAGGAACACACAATGTAGATCAAACAGGCATAGGCAAGGATGGGCACAAGCTCTGAACCTTGATCCTCTGTGCTGTGAAATTGTTAGAATGCTTCCTAGGACATAACTAGGCACAGTCAGGAGTAAGCACAGGCCAGCAACCATTACCAATCATCAGGTTGGATGTGGACAGCCTGTTTTTGGAAGAACAGGAGCAGCTAGTCTAACCTACATGATCTCAAGGCCAAAGAATGGGTCCTAGCTGGTTTTAGCTTTTTAATACATGTAAATCCACAAAGTTTTTGCGTTTCTAGGGAAGAGGAGGATCTTCAAATCTCCATTTATCTAGATGTGTAAAAACATATCAAGCCAGGCTGTGTCAAATCAGATGAGGCTCTGGGCAAAATGGCTGGTACACAGCAGCTGAGTTATTCCCTCTAGTGCTGTAAGGACAAAGCTAGTTAAGAAATTGAGACCAGAAGAGTAAAAGAAGTGTATGAAAACTAGAATTTCAGCTGTGGATTTCAACACATCTTAGGAAGGGATGTGCTCAGGAAAACTTTTATGTGTGTATCCTTGAAATTAATTTTTTTTCACACAGTTCTTGATGGATTCCAACAACCAAGTGCTGCATGGTATGGGCATGACCCAGAGATTAAAATAAGCAATGGAGTCAAATAAGTATTGCTCCAGAGAAAGAAGTCCCAAACCTCTCCCAATCTTAAGGATGCAAAATCTCCAGAGTTCATCTTCTTGTGGTAGTTCACTGAGGACCCTGTGAAACTCAGTCTTCTGCAGCCCTGGATACTTCTCTGTGGGCATCTGCTCTCAAACTAAAGTGGAGATGTAACCTGTCAGAGCTTTGCCATACAACAGCCACATCTCCCTGGCATTTAAGAACATACACATTTGCATTGTTCTTGTGCAAAACTGCATTGCTTTAGCTTGCAATATGAAATAGTCTTTCAATAGTCTTGTGTATCTTCAAGCTGAAAAGAATATAGCAACTTGGAACTACAAAATTAAGCTGGAAGTCTCAAGAGAAAAGGGCTGTTTTGTAAGGTTATTAATCCTTCCTGTTTCCACTCTGTCCAAAAATACCACAATTTCAGTTTTGATCATGGCACTTCAGCACTTCTTTCCCAGCCAAAATCTCAAAGTACTCAAATGTAAGGAAAGGAAAATAATCAGGGATGATCTCAAACTTGCATCCTCCCTTCCCTTCTATCCCCTCTTCAGCTTTTCATACTGACCCTACCTCTCCCATCCCCTTTTTCTTTGACTAAAAAAACATTTCTAATTTGAAATGAAATTTGATCCAGTAGTTGTAAGCTTTTATGCTTTTGAGGAGAGAATATACTGAAAAATGTAATTATTTGTAAAAAATAAAATAAAATCTGTCTTGCATAAAAAATGTATCTGGGAAACAAAAAGTTTAACAGAAACATTTTGATAGCTAATATTTAAGTTAATTCCATGAAATGTGCATATATATGATTAGCTCAAATCAGAAATAACTTTCAATGTATTGCAACAGTAGAGAGTGATTCAGTACAGACATTTTCAGAAAAAAGTTTTAACTGATGTGGAGATTATAGTGGATAAGAGCCATATACAGGCATAAGGAAGGGTGTAAACAGAAGAGGGAGAGTTAGATGGGTCTTTTTCTCTTCAGTTGTCGGATTCTAGTTTCTAGCAATTTAAAACCTTGCAACTTTAAACTGTCAACTTCAAGTCTTTCAGCCCTGCAGTGTGGTACGTTTAAATGGTGGGATTAGGGGCCCAGGAGCTTCCAGGAATGCTCTTTACAATACCATAATGACAAATTTGTTCTAGCTCTCCAGCCCTCTGGGTAGGCATGAAAGAACTTTTTGTAAAGTCTCTTCATTGTTTGCTCTGGTTTACACAAAACCTTTCAGAAATAAAGAGGTCGACATACAGCTAAAGGCAAATGTTTTCTTTATTCACAAGGCAAACTTTTGTCTTATTTTATTGTTGCTTATGAGAGACGATAGTAGACATCTGCTTCTGTAGAGACAGAAAGGAGAGGAGAGGAGAGGAGAGGAGAGGAGAGGAGAGGAATGCATACCAATATGCAATCTAAAGTGGACAAACCAAACTGGAGTACCATTTAAACTAAATAAACAGTAGAAATTCAAATGTTCTGCTTGCAATAGCTAAAAAAGGAGGGCATGGCAGAGCAGTGGGAGGTGTCTGCCACCTGCCTTCTCTCTCTGTTCTCTAAATTGTTTCTCTTCTCCTGAGGACAGGTCAGCAAAGTGGGAAAGGGCTGATTGGTCCCCTTCTGTTTCCCCAGAATAAATTAACAGTTCTCTTAAAAAAAGAAAATGTTTCTCTGAAAAGTGAAAGGTCTTAAAGGAGTGGGTGTGGGTAGTAAACTCATTGTACAGCTGGGTGACCTGCTGTCTGACATTAGTCAGGTTTGGAGTCTGATGGACACTGGACTTGGAGCAACCTTTATGACCAGGTTAAGGTAGTGAATTATCTCTGAGATAGAAGTGCTCTGTGTCCCTCTTGCCACTCATATTTGTTAACCTGGTAGTTGTTATGTATAAGACGAAGCTTAAACTTCCATTAATTCCATTCATTTTTTAACTTCCACTAATTTTTTTTTTTCTGATTACTGCCAGAGAACACAACACAGTAACAAAATGGTGTTTTACAAAGCTTGAAGTCAGTAGGAACAGCAAGAGAACAAGAATCCAAAAATGCTCAATTGAATGGAGACTACTAAAGAATGCCACAGGCCAGCAACGGCTACAAGTGATATAACCATATGACATAATGTGGAGTTATGACTCTAGGCACCAAAAGCAGCACAGTCAAGTTAGAAATATTGCTGTGGACATACATAGTGCACATTAGTTTTAATTACATGGCAACATGTTTGTGTGCATCATATGCCTAAGTGAAGGGAATTAAGTTCTGCAGGTATGTGCAAATCTACTTTTTCCTGGCTTCCTAACAACTAACTTTTCAACGTAAATCATAACCTAATAGCAATAACTTTTTTTTTAAAGTCTAATGCAGTGTATATCTGATGTCCCAAGATAGGCATGTATTAAAGCTGCACTATTTCCCCAAACAGCAAACATATCATGTGACCTCTCATCTGCTAAAATAGTCAGGCATCTTTTGGGAATAACTAAACATGGCATACCAGAACGTAAAAATATGTTTAAATGACCTGGGCACATGGTCATTCACTTTCATTCAAAATATTTGGAACAGCCCAGATGTGCCAAAGCCTAGGCTACCAGATTTTTAGCATTTTATATTTATATTACTTTGTGGCGAATTTTAGCTCCTGGATGTGGTGAAAATGAAGAGATTTCTTGCCCATTCTAGGGCTTCTGTGCTGATGGATTTCAGTATTTAAATGGATGACCAGCTGTTAAGAATAGTCACCATAAAGGACTAGCTTCAGCAGGCTTCGTCTAACTTAAGGTGTGTATTTGGCACTCCATTGTCATCTCTACTGCAAACATACTACTAGAGGCATCTCCCATGATTAACATTACAGCTATGAGATGCTGTTCAAGCAGCATAGGAAATACTGTCATCTTGTCAATCAGCCCAACACTGCATTTTCCTTTCATCTCCTTTGCAGCTGTCTTTTTGAAAACAAAACCTAATACCTCTTTCATGATTCACAGAAATGGATTATCTCTGCTGTGAAAATGTATCACTGGTCTTTTGGGTTAATCAGTTAATGATATCTCCTGTTCCCAGAGCTATAGGCAACTCAGCAGCCTTTGGGAGTTCTAAGACAACCAGTGTTTTTCATCTATTGGTTTTAAAGCTCTCTGCAAATGAGAGAAGTATCTTTTGGGTGTATCATGTCTTATAAGAAAACTGATGAGATGGAAGCCGTAAAAATTGACAACTGATACCCTTCTAAATTATCAAAAGGAAAAAGTCACAATGAACAATAAAAATCCTTTGCGTGTGTTCATAAAAATATGCCTCTCATAAATACAGCATTGAAGTAGAATTCAAAAGAGAGAACATTCACATTATATCAATGTGGTTTTGTTTCAATACTGGCAATTTAAAAACCCTTCTATGCAAGTTTAGTTCATATTCTTAATGATTAAAACATACTGTACACATGTAATTAGGACAAATTACAGGAAAAGCTCAGAAAGCGACTAATGTTTATGTCTGCAAAAGGTTAGAAAAAACTGAAAGATCATATTTGTTTCCAAAAAAAATGTACTTTTCTACATGACTTGTTGTGGTGTATTCAAACAAATCTGCTGCACTATTTGCAGTTTCATCAGAGATGGTGTTATTGTCATTCTTGTCTGGAAGAGCTAACAGGTTGAGCACAAATGCAATCACTATTCATCCCTATAGTTATTTTTTCACGGGTTCCTTTCTGAGGGGCCTCAAAAATCAATTTCAGGTTGATTGCTCACCCTATGTGAGATTGTGCAAGACATGTATTAGTGACATACAAATTATGCATACAGTGAGCTTGTGTCTTGGCCAGGCCTTTCTTGTTACGCATTATATAACAAAATACAAATGTTTAGGAATATAAATGTAAAGTTTTTAATTTTCTCCACTTTCTTCCATTTTTGTAAACCTATGAAAAGTTTGGCCAGTTTCCCCTTAGTATGCAGACACATTATTTACATATTTACATTTTATATACTTACACTTTTTCATTTTTCCTTTTGCCATTTGCAGTCACTGAAACATGACAAAGTTGTTCAAAGAATAATAATTTTACAATCCCTATTGTATGCAAGTAGGGATTTTTCTGATATTTTGTTCCAGTCAAGTGATTTCTTAACTATCTCTTTGCAAAAATATGTCTTAGAAATTATTAAGACTCTACGAACAAGGCATGTCTTCTCATGCTTTAACCAATCTTGTAATGACCAGAATCAGACACACTATTTTTAGAACTGTGCTAAATACAGGAATTCCTTGAACAGAAATAAAAAACTTCTTATTTCAGCTCAATATATTCTTATTCATGCAGTTATGGAACATGCTATTCTTTACCCATAGTCTTGCAATACGATCTGCTCACCGTAGCTGATAAAAGTCAGGACTTTATGAGACATTTGACACATTCATATTACTCTGAGATACATTTTTTGCTCATAAATGCATGATTTTATATGAAGTATCTTTAAAAACTCTTATGGGTTCCTTGTACCCAGCTCATAGGCAATTCTCTCTTTCTTATCAGTACTCCCATTATCATTTTTTCACCTGAAAATTTGTCAGAAATGACTTCACATGCTTCTCCAGAAAAGCAATACAAATGCAAAACAATTTAGTGACAGATCATCCTCTCTGGACCCCACAGAAACCTACACATTCAGAGAACAATTGCTTTTCAGTTACTACTCAATTAACTAGTTTTCTATTATTTTTTGTTGTTGTTTTGGGATTTTTTTAATAAAGTGGAACACATTAGTATGTCAAAAATTTTACAAAAGTTTGGCATATTGTATGAATTCTTGGATTTTTATCAATCCAAATGTTACTATGGTTAAAATACAAAGCCTTTTGTAAAAATGCAATTTCCCATAAAAGCTTTATTAACTGACTTCTATTTTATCACTTCTCAATCTTTATTAATGAACTATTTCATCAGCTGTTTAGTTAGCTGGAGCAATGTTTGTTAAGACCAGGATTGTAACTGGTTCATCCTATTTATCCTTTATGAATATTGGCATAACATTAGGATTTTTCTGTTCTATTGGAACTTCCCTACTCTTTCCAAACTTACTGGAAAATAATACTCGCAATTTAAACAGACACTCAACCAGCTCTTTTTAAAATCTTGGATGCAAGTTAACCTTTTTTCACTGGTTGAAATGTCAACTTTTAGTAGTTTTTGTTTAGTATCTTCTGTCAAAGTGGAAACTATTTCATCAGACTAAGAGCTAATAGGGATTTGCCAAGAACAAATTATGCCTAATTTCTTTCTCTAATGCAGTAACAGAACAGACAATACACAGATGATGTTGTATATCTTACTTTTAATTAAGTTTTTGACCATCTTATAAGGATACTAGGGAAATCTTGGTTTGACTATAAACTGCACACAAAATCAGATGCACAGCAGTTTCAGGCAGTTGTTACAGTCCCCAATCAGTGACAGGACGTATCCAACCATGTGCTGCCCTGGATCTAGGTGTGCGCAATATTGTCGTGACTGACTGACCTTCAGGAGGGAAGAGAGAAAATCCTGATTATATTTACAGTTGAGTGAAGGCCAGAACGGCAGGAAGAGAAATCAAAATTATTTTAGTAAACTGAAGAAATGGTCTGAAAAAAAGACTGGATGAAATTCAATAGTAACAAGTGTAAGAAAAAAACAGCCACAGATACAAGATAGGGAAAAAAAAACCCACCAGAAAAAACAGGATGGTAGCCATTTTTTAGAAGCTGATCTGGGGATCTGAGTGAATCATAAGTTGAACACAAGTCAGAAATGTTCTGATGTTGCAGAAAGGCTAGCATCACAGTGGGATGTATAAACAAAACAAAACATATGAAATAATCCTTCTGCTCCACTTAGCACTGTTAAAGCCTCAGCTGGAGTTCAGTTTTGAGCAGTGCATTTCAAGAAAGATGTGAAAATATTGGAAGTAATCCAAATCAGAGTGATGAAAATGATCGGAGGTCTAGAAAACACGACCTATGATGAGAGAATAAAATAACTTAATTTGTCTCGCCTAACAAGAAGAATACTGAAGTGGGCATAATAACGCTGTTCAAGTGCGTAAAAGAGTTTTGCAAGGATGAAAGGAATAATCTGTCCTCAGTGACCGTGGTGGATTGGACAATAAACAGTGGGATTAATCTGAAGCAAGACATAAAAGATATTGGGAAAGGTTAGATGGGAAACAACTTTATATGGGCGAGAATAGGAGAACAATAGAACAAATTGCCAAAGGATACTGCAGAGTTTTCAGTGCTGGAGGTCTGTAAAGACACATTAGACAACAGCTGTCATGAAAGACAAAGGTATTTTGGGGGTCAGAAAGTGGACTAGATAACCTCTTAAAATCACATCAAGATGTTTTTCTATGATTTTTCTGTGATAGCTGTGAGGTATGATTAGAGCCTCTGTTCTTCCCCTATGTACTGAAGGTGGAAAATGTTGAAATTCTTATTTTAATGTTCTATTCAAGCTTTATCTGATAACATATTTCATGAACAGTTCTATCCTTTTCATACTATAATTAACAATTTTACCATTGCCAACTAGAAAATGATTAATACTGCAAGGATTATATTTGTTCATTACTGTATTTAGTTTCCATAATCAATTTTAAGTCTTAATTTCTGGTTTACTTTAATTTCTGCCAATTGACCTCATTTTCCAATAGCTACATATATTTTAAATAGCTGCTTTAATTTTTCACTGTGTCAGGCTTTTTTTCTAAACAGTGTGGCCTTCCTTTTGGCTTATGGGATTGCAGCTTCTTGACTAACAAGTGAAAATATTCTTAAGAAATTCCCAATTATTGTTCATAGTTTTCTGCTTAAAATTGTTCCTACAAGCTGATCTTGTTCAAAACTGCTTTCAGCTTTCTGAAAGAGGTAGTGTTAAAGCCTCATATAGCACTAATTTTGATTTTATTCTGTTTATGTCTATGACGTATTGGGTGCTTGGGGTAGCACAACTTTTTAGAGTACTATGAGAATAAATTATTTTTATCTCTAGATTTTTTCTCTAACTTTTTGACCTGGGAATTGTTATAGGTGCTGGTGGAACATTCTGAGGATGCTTTGTTAATAGCTGCATGAGCAATTTCCTCACATGGTTCAAATCAATGATCTTCCTCTTCCTTTTAATAGAACCTATTTTTCCTACACAGTACATACTGGTCCTTTAAGCATTGATGATTGGTAATTCACATGCAACTGCAGACAAGCTGGCTTTAGATGCAAAGTTTAGAGGAAGCTACCTGAGTGCACTGGTGTTGCTGCTTCAAGAAATTCTGTTCGTAGTCTGCAACTCACTAATGTGTGAGTAATGTCATGTGTAGATCAGAAATTAAATCCAAAGTGGAAAGCCTATGATAGTCCTGAAAAGAGCTACATAAAAATTAAGTGCAGGAACAAGCACATTTGCATACTTTCCCCTCTGCATGCTGGAACCTTTGCCCCAGTACAGTGTGTTCCTACAGATGCTGTCAACTCTTTAATAATTACTGTAATACAGAGTCATGCAGAGATTTTTAAGGCTACTTTGCAGTTGTTGTAATACCCTTCAGCCATCAAAGCAGTCACAGTACTACAGTTTTTGCCAGGATACACATACAATACATGGAGAACAAACTACATATTTTTTTCTTCTGTTGCTCAAGGGCTCAGAAGCATCCCTATAGGTGCACTGAGCTGCTAATTATTTCTTTTTATGCATTTTGGCCTGCTCTATAGCTATGCAATGCTTAGGCTAACCCCCAGGACTGAACACGAAGGATATGACTCAGTCTGAGATCAAACCCTCAGTGCCAGAAAGGCTGTGGGGGTCTGTGAGCCTGGGGAGCTCACCTACCTGGCAAAAATACTGAACAAGTGAAACAAAAGCCGGCCAAACCATGACCCTGCTGTCTTTCATTGCAGAGAGTCTCTTCAGCTGTGGTCTTTTTCTCTACCCATTCAACCGCTCCCTTGGCCTCACCCCTCCTGCTGCTTTCGAGGTTAGTTTTCTGTGGAGATGGGATCACATCTGAGCAGGTACAGGCATGGGCTGAACATACTTGCTGTAGGTGGAAAGATATTCCTAGGCAGATACAAAACCAAGCTTACTGTCAAGCCTGTCCCTCACTTACTGGTGTCCCACTTAGACCAGAGCAGGCCATATCGCGATTTCTTCGGTGTCAGTGAACATGGGAGGCACAAGGAAAGAGCAGAGGCAGTGCAATGGCATAAGCTGTGCGGAGGCACCGCCATCAGCAGCACCGAGAGCACCCATGCCTTTGTGGACCTGCGTTGCTGGCTGTCAGCGTACTGCCAGCCTGGGAGGAGCAGCAGACAACAGCAAGCAACTGCTTAAAAGGAAACTACTGGGGGATTTTTGGCTGCCATCACCTCGCTGATGTTTTAAACCAGCTGTTAGGACTTAGCCAGCTAACATCACTGGAGTGCCTCTTCCCAGAGCTGGCTGTTATACAACATGCATATAGAATTAAGGCACAGGAACTCTGGATGTGTTGTGAATCACGTTCAGATAAAAATTAACAGAATGTGAGATGGTGATACGCTTCGGCTCCACATTTTTAAAAAAATATGGTACATTTGACAGAACCAAAACCAGGAAAGAGAATGGAAGAGGGAAGGGAAGGGAAAGGAAAGGATTAATTTGTTTTAAATTCTTCTGTGAAGAGAAACTCACCAAAGCCTGAATGGCCTCATAAATGTATGAGTCTGAATCTCTACTGTGATGGGGGAGATGGGCTTGAACTCTGGATCTGCACTTAAATCCTGGAAAGCTCTCTTGTTTCTTCATAGCAAGATGCACAACTTTACCAAAATGCTTCTTCCAGCAAAGGTGCCATAATATGGTTAAGACAAGTTTAAAGTACTGTTCCAAAGAAGGAGAAAGAGATAGATGGTGTGTAACTATTGTATGCACATATGTTTAAGTGCCAGCTTAAAACTAGATCTTTATTCCTCCAGCAAGAAAATATATCTGGGAAAAAAACCACAATGACAGATATACAACAGGATATGTGAATCAGCGAGTTAGTGTTTTTCTTTCTACATTTGCTCATTCTGGAAAAAAAAAAACAAAAAACAAACAAACAAACAAAAAAAAACAAAACAAAACAAAACAAAACAAAAAAACCCTCAGTCCTCCAAAAAACTTCTCTCCTAAATATGTAAGACACACTCCGATCATTTTCTAAATTTCAGTCTTTTGCAAGAAATCCCTCATAACTATCAGTTTTCACATCTTTATGTTTTCAAAATATAAGTGAATGTGTCCATTTTTTCCTTGGAATCACTCTGGAATGGGTTTTTACAGCTGACACTATTTATTTGCACTCAGTCAGGGGAAAAAAAACAACAAAAAAACCCCCACCAAAACCAACAAAAAAGCCTTTCTTTTGGTAATGTATGGCTAAGATCTGCAGAGGTGACTGGCAATTCTAAGTGCTGAATTTATTACATTGCCTTACAGCCTTGAACACTGGATGCTCAGCATTTTCTGAAAATTAGGTATGTGGAAGTGTCATAAATTCAATTCCCTCAAATAAGTAGTTATTTGATAATGTACCGGTCAACTGCTGAAAGTATGGGAATACATAAGTACATATACACATCCATTCATATAAATAAAATATAGACAGATCATGATGATGTGGTGAAGTAGGAAAATACTATAACCATTTATTTAGAGTGGCCTTTTTATAGAGATAGCAACTGAGAACTAACATTGTACTACATTGCCACATATACTACATTAGATACAGCAAGTTAGAAATGTCCTAATTAAATGTGTTTTCCACATTTATTTCCCACAGAATAGAGCATCTTTATATTAGAACTATTGCCCTTGGTCTTGCTTTTAGACAGAAGAGAACATTGTAACTCAGCAATCCAGGAAACAAACCCTGGCTGTGTTCCAGGAGAAAGGAATGAAGCAATTAACTCTATTTGCATGAAATGAAAATGGAGATAAATGTGTATTTCATTGAATTTGAGTACCAGAGTTGAAGGACCTATCTACCCACCCTTTCCTAAAACAACCAAAAACAAATAAAAACCCCATGCTGAGTAAGTACCTGGGTTGCTTACCTTCATTTATCTCCTGGATTCTGGAGAACCTTTCTGAATTACTGTTGGTTCTTTCTGAATATTAGGAGAGTCAATCAGTGGGAAATATCTAAAGCATCAGTGAATTTGTGACTGACACAAGATTCCTCTCCACTGATGGAACAGCGTGTTATCTCTTTCAGGTATTTCCAAAGCAAATGAAGCATAAGGGGACTCATTGCTGTTCAAACCATTACCACAGGTTTGACACTAGCAAAAAAACAAAAGAGAAAATTTGGCTCTCACTACTAAAATATTCTTTGTTATCTCAGTCCAGAGAAAAACCTACTGAATCAATGGGATTTGACAAATCTGTTTAGCTAACATAATCCTGCGAATACTTCACCCCTGTGTTTCATCAAATCCCCTTGTGTCTTTCTGTACGGTACCTCAAGGAGCTTGCAGGCCAGGCCAGTGGAGTCAAAAATAGCTTTAGATCCTGTGATCTCTGGTTCCTGACCCCCTGCCTAGGCAGGCTGAACTGCAGCAGCCTCCTGGGGTTGCTTCATCCCTGGCGTTGCTGCAATTTGCCGTGCATGCCCGCGTTTCATGCCCCTCCAGATGACGCTTGCTCTCACCTCCCCGGGCTTCTCATCCAGAGACTCTTAGTGTCTGGCTCACAGCTTCTTTGGCAAGGGATTCCTCAGATAGCCAGAAATGGGGCATCCGTACCATCACAGCTTTTTTTGCAGCATGAAAGAGTTAAAATGCAGGGTGTATTTATCTCTGTCTCCTCATTGTAACCTTTCTGAGTAAGGAGCCAGTGTCCATCTTCCCTGCTCTTTCTAGGGCTACCTTAGTTTTTGTAGCCTTTTCCTGGCTTCTTTGTTTCATGAAACCAGATGAGTAGTTTCTTCCCAATTCTTTTCAGCTTTTCCAAACTCCTTCATGGAAAAAGGTCTTTGGTACTGAAGGATATTTTGAAACACATACTTCATAGCTGCGACCAAAAAAAAAACAAAAAACCCAAAGACTATCTTGTGTGTGTGTCCCCACAAAAACAAACAAACAAAAAAAAATAAGGCGACATTGCTGCTGTTTTTATGAAAATGATGTGACATTAACTTAAAAATCAAGCCACCTTCGTGTTTTCAAGCCACTAGCTTTAAAGATGACACTTTATATACCAACTTTGTTAGAACTGTCTGAATGAAGGCACTGTCCTGGAGCCCAGAGAAACAAATAGTTTGAGCTCACATGGGACTCATACGTGGAAGAAAATCCTGCACTCCTATCTGCAGGACATAGGAGTGCATTTGA
Source organism: Aramus guarauna (assembly GCA_013400195.1). Lineage (NCBI taxonomy): Eukaryota > Metazoa > Chordata > Aves > Gruiformes > Aramidae > Aramus > Aramus guarauna. The sequence continues at coordinate 641,579 of VXBL01007148.1, forward strand.
AGCAGATGTCCTTCACAATCTCATTTAGTTTTATTTCTTGGTTTCCTCAAATAGAAATGGCAGCAAATACCGACAGGAAAGACAAAGCAAACATGCAAACAAAAAATGCTTTTCTGCTAAGGTTATAGTAGCTCTTTTCAATACGAATTTTTTCAAATGGAGGTTTATGAAATATTTCCTTAAAATAAAATCACTAATGAAAAAAAATTCTGCGTCTTCTAGCCCATATACCTGAAAGAAAAGATTGCTTCCATTCGAATATTTTTGGCCATATGTCCACTTTAGTTTTACAATCTTAAACACTGATGTTTCCATCACTTCTCTGAGTAGACTATATTGCTGCCTAATAGATATCCTTGTCACAGTAATCATCTTACCCCCACCCGACATACTCTATTTTTTTTTTTTAAATCATTGATGCAACAGATACAAAGAACCCTTATGCAGATATTCTCACTCATAGAAAAAACACTAGCTGAACAGAGGAAAATGAAGTGCTGCATTTTTGGCAGTGGCACAGAAATACCTAATTGCTTCACTGAGTTTTGCAAAAATAATGAATTCATTTTTGCAAATAATCACAAAAACAATTTTCTATTTCATTTCAAGGCAACTCGATCCAAATTTTCTTTGCCACAGCCTTTTGTGGCAGAAGAACAAAGGTTGTTAAATACTTAATTACCAGGACAGTACACGTGACTGATGGATTGAGTTGGACCAGTGAAGCTGCAATTATTTCACCACAGTGTGGCTGACTAAGATTGATACTTGGCCTTCACTCAATGGTTTTCATCATTCCACCAGAAATAAACAGAGCACAGACTATTCTCAATATGTTTATGCATCAGTAACTTATATTACTTTTGGAAACTGTGAAAATTATGCCAGTTGGTTGTAAAAGAGAGTACAGTTTTAATTTTTTTCTCTTGTCCCACAACTCAGAATCAATGTGTGCACAATTTTCATCCTTCGTACATCACATGCTATTCCTAAGAGCTGAGGCCAGGAAATAAATGGACGTAATTACTTTTCTCCATCAAAATCCTAGGTTATTCTGTCCCTTTTCAAAAGATTAGTAATGTGTCTTGAGAAAAAAATAAGATATGAGTCCAGGTCTTAGTTTCTTTGGACAAATACATTCAGAGTCAAGAATGTGATTAAGACCAAAGCAGGCTACTCTGCCACAAAAAAAGAAAAAAAAAAAAATTAAAAAAAAAAGGATTAGTATGCTAAACCTTCTACAAAGTCTAGAAATATGGGGGCACAAGTAAGCTCCAGCCCCAGTGCTGTGTAAGTGCCTGACTGCAGGATGGCTCATAGAAATGAGCTGTGTCTCCCAGTCCAGGAATGGTTTATATACAGCCAGCTCAGAGGTCCAGCAAATGATAGGGCTGTTATACCTGAGCATCCTTGTCTGCTTTTAGTTCTGTATCCGATTTAGAAATACAACACTCCCTGCAGAAGCAATGGTGGGGATACTGGCAAAGACATAAAAACAGTGATCTTTGTCTCTCCTCCCCACCATGTCATCCAGCCTTCTTCTGAGTCGGAGGAGATGAAGACATGATGAAATCCAGTTGCCTTTTATATACCAATGTCTCCACTGTGGTACCAGCACGGCAGCTGTAGAAGTGCTATTTCAATGACAAAACAGTTAATGAAAATGCTCAGCATGGACATGACCACAGAGATACAGCAAGCTGTGAAATAAAGGCCAGAGTTCATTAAAGTGTCTTTAATACTTTTTTCAGATTTGCACTATTTTTTTTAAAAGAAGCTCATACAGTCAGAGTCAGAATTAATTAATTTTGGGCTATTTTCTTAGTGTGGTTTACATGTATTAGTTCAACCAAGGACAAGCATAAGTCTCCTGAAGCACATCTCTGACTTCTGCACACAGGAAGCCCAATTATCTCTGTTGTGAAGACTTTGCATTTCTTTTATTGATTGATTTTCTGTAATCTGAATGAGGCCTAACATAAGTCTCACATCTATTAGCCACTCCAAACAAGGCTATTGTTCAATGTCACATAAATAAATAATTTCCATCTAGTGGTTTTCTATTTACTTACCATGTTCCCAAATTCATCTTTTTTTATGTGCATTGGGTTAGTTCTGAATCTGCTCTAAGTTAGCAATATCATGTGCTCCGTATGTTTGTATGACTTTTTTGTTCAGTTTGGGATTATTTTATTTTATTTTATTATTTTTTATCATTAAGATTAATTCAAGAAGGGATTGGTATGCAGAAAGCAGAAGAATACCATCTCAACTGGTTTATACCCTGGCTCTCAGTCATCAGTGGTCTACTCAAACCAGTCCAAGAAGCTTGAAGGCACAAGAGAGAAGAGCTGTCTGATTTTAACAATGGTGAGATACGTTCTCTGTCATGTGAAATACAGGTCACAGGGCTAAGGAGAAGCCAAACTATAGAGCGGGGAGAGGCAAGGTAAGAAGGACTGACCTAGGAAAACTAGGAAGGTGGATATGTACACCCTTGGGTGCATTGGAATTAATATTTTAAGTTTCTTCACTAAATTCCTTCAAGACAGTTGTCTGGCCATAGTACAGTACTAATCCCACCTCCTGAAGGAAAGATTTGCAGGTGCTAAAGCCAGATGAACTTTCCCAGTGAATGTGATTGGCATGGGTTACTGTGGTCAAAAGTCTAAGAGTGGAAGAATTAAAAAGCTGAGCTTCAGTACAGGTTTAGGTAAAAGCCAGCCTTAAGGGGAACATGTTACTGAGCAAGGCCAAAAGGAAGACGGAAAAGGGCGCTATGCCTATATCTACAGGGCTGCTTCTTCATAGTTACAAAGTAGTTTCAAGACATTTATTTCAGTGTTGGACTCAATAAAGTTACATTTGCAGTACAAATGACATAATTATTTTTAACTGCTTACCCAATAGAATCAATAACATTGAAAATAATTAGAACTGATTAAAAAAACCCTAAACCATAATTTATTTTCTGTTACTCCTGGTTTACTTTTTTCATTTTACTTAAGAGTTAAACCAGAATAGTTATTTGCATGTATAATGTATCTCTGATTTTATGAAAGAATGTGCTTATTTGAGTTAATTACAAAGTGTTCCAACTAGCATCAGTAAAGTGATGCAAGTGGTTAAAGATAATAAGTATGAATGTAATAAGCTAGCCTTGGTCAGTTTGAGAAACTGGCACTCAAGCTTTAATATAGCTTGCTCTGACTTGGATTTCAGAATATTTCAGGAAATTGTTTTCTTTGAAGTTTTCTAAAAAGCCTGAGAACATATGTCAGTACAAATTTTTTAATCTTCCTACTTGAAAACTCCTGGCTTTCTGTATACAAGCTCCTTAAGCCTCCTTTCAACACTAAAGTAAGTCTGTGATAGGTAAATTAAATAAAACCAGCTGATATCACTTGATGCAGTTAGTTATTCATCAGAACTCATTTGAAGAACATGCCACTTAGCCTTATAACTAGAAGCTTATAATTAGAAAATACACTGAGGCAATAAAATATTCTTGGAGCAAATCAAGGACTATGGGAACTATGAAAGCTTATGCAGCGTGGTGTTACAAAGGCAACGTATGTAAATGAAAAAGTATAAGCAAAAATAAAATAAATCAATGGGGTATAAGCTTGACTTTCCTTCTTTCTATACACCACTTTTTGTGGAAGATAATGTGGATATTAAACAGCAAGACTTCAGTTAGAATGCATCTCCCATGAATTCAGCCTGTGCTCCCACAGTTCCAAAACGCCTTATCATTCCTGATTTATGATGTGTCCATCTTTCACTTCGTGACCCTCCCAGTGCCTTTAAGTTTCTCAGTTCCTTTCAATCTCCCTTTATCTCTCACAAGAAATGCTTAGAGAACATATTAAGAGGTGTGCAACTAATGTAGAACAGATGACATGAATATCCACAATGGTAAAAAAAGAAGGGAGTGAGTGGAGAAAAAAGAAAATTTACTACTGAGTTTTCTTCCTCTTAATTTTCCTTTTCTCTATATCTGATTTACAGAAAGAAATGGGGAGATTATTTTCATTTAAACGTTATTATGTTTGGTTAATATTTCTCTACAGATTACTTGCTTGGAAATTGTAATTTATAGCATAAATAATTTTATAATCCATATTACATGTCCTCTACAGGGTATTTTAAAGGTTACTAAAATTAAGTTCTCAATGCTTTTCTTCTAGCAATCAACTGTTCACTTCTGAAAAACATAAACTTGGAAATGTGAAGAATAGTATATAAATTAATCTCAATTTCCAGACTTTTCCAGAACAGCTTTCCTGGAAATACTCTGTATAAAGTGTCTTATATAAATGTGAAGTGACTTAATTTATAACTGAACCATCTATGTTATTTGCAATTTCCTTTATCGTTTTTGCTTTTATTTCTGTTCACTGCAGCCACTGAAGAGAGATAGTCAAACAGAAGGACACTTCATAAATGTCTTTAAATTCATGTTATTTCAGTTTGTCCTGGTCTTCTATCACAAGAAGATTGCTTTAAGTTACTTGGAAACTTCTCAGTAAATAACTTTTTTTAGTATAAAATTTCTTTCATGTCTGTTACTATGATAACAGGGTGTACATTCTACACAATGATAGCTGTTTTCTAGAGATTAAGCTTCACCTCTTCAGAAATAGCAAAGTTGTCATCTGTGTAAATATTCCATATAAAGAATAAATAGGTTTGAAGGTATTTTTTTATTATTAGAAATATTTTACGATCTACACAGAATTGGTTTTTACCCTTGAGAAGCAGAATGTAAGCCAAGCAACACGTGATTAAGCAACTGTAGAGGCTAAAGCTACCAACTTCAAATGAGAAGACTGTCTAGGCATCCATTATATTAGATGATTACAGAGCTTTCCTCTGACTTCATTCAGGCTTTTCATGCTTACACTGGGCAATGAGTGAGTCTGGCTGCTACTGCCCAGTCTAGACAGAGAAGAAGTCAGGCTTAAGCTAAAAGAAGCATTCAATAGATGAGCTTGAAGTGGGACAGAATTTGAAAATTTCCCTATTCTGGTAGTGTTCAGAACAGGCTGCAGCTCCTTTGTCTTAATGAGTGTGGTAATATAAATCCTAAAACCATGCACACTTGCAAGACTGGAAATACCCAGGGGAGAATGAATTCCCTTTTTCCCAATTTCCTTGCATTATCAGTATGAATCAAATTATCTAACACTGAATTTGCATTTCTAACTCACACAAGGTCAACTACTGAATTAGCTGAATAATCAACGTCATCAAGGTTTTATTTTGAGAAGAGCAGAGTGCAGGACTGAACCTCCATATCAGTTATATTTAAGTGAAGTTACTCACTCATTCTTACATTTCCATCATTTCCATTTTTTGGTTCATGAAAATCCTTCTAGCACTTCACCTGAGAGCTAATCATAGAGACACAACTATTCATAATGAGGCACTGAAGTCATGCTAAAGCTATTGAAACTTTTTTTTTTTTTTTTCCCCTGCAGAGGGGTGTCCCTAATAGAGGGTGTTTGCTAGTTAGTGAGTACTGGTAAAGGTAAACAGGGTGATGTGGGAGATGTTTATTTGTTGCATGGTCTCTTGCACTTCTATGTCTTCATTTTGCCACTTGCTGGTACAAGATTTAACCACAGACTCAACTGGTATTAATTTCCACGTTATCCAAAGCAGATGGAAAACAGAGAATGAAGAAGCAGCCATTAATGCCTACATGATGCCTGAGACAGTTTGGGATTGTTACAGTGACTGTGTCAGTGTACAAACATAATAACTGCTACAGAACAAACCAGAGGACCGTCTAATTTGACCTTCTGTCTTCAGCTGAGCTGGTGCCAGCCATCTCAATGTAGACATAAAACCCCCCGATACACAAAATTGTGCAATGGTCTGTCATAGAGGAAAATTATTCCTGACTCCAGCTGTTGCTCAATTATGTCCTGAAGCGTGAGGATTAATGGTTCTTGTGACTTTTGTCCCAGCATGAGTAATTGCAGATGCCATTCTTATTCAGATTGATGGATAATTCTGCCCTGAACCTTCCTCTGTGTTTTTCCTTGTACTCATCTGTGACCTTAAAAGGCAGAAAATGTCACATCATTTTAGAAACACATCCCAGCCATATCCTGCCATGGACCGAAGAAGCAGATTCTATCTCAGTGTGAAAGTAAATGTGTCTGCAGAGAGATATTAACTGAGATAACCAGTTATGCAATCATTTGGCTGCTGTTCCAAATTTCACTCAGATCAATGCATTCTGCGGTGGGTCACCCTTGCCATGTTCCATGAAGGAGAAGGAGTTGAGATAGGATGGGTGGGAGAGGACATGTTGGCCCAGGTCTGTTGTCAGCTGCTGTCTGGAAGTTGCAGTAGATAACCATAGCCTGACAGCATGTTTAACCAGCCAGGTGAGCAGGTAGTGCCGTGAGTGCTGGGACTTGCCCCTGCACAACCGCTACCTATGTTAGTAAGTCATGCCTGTTCGAGATAGACAGTTGTCACCTAAAGAAGCATTCTGCAGCATGCTGTATTTTGTTTTCTCTTCACCGTTAGTTATTAAGCAGAAAGGCATCCTTTAACGAGCTAAAAATGTGTTGATCCAATGATTTTATCTAAAGGTACACTCACTGAAAGGGGAGGGAAAAAGAAAAACCAACTAAAAATGCTGGAGTCTCTTTGAGTTAGTTACTAAGGACCTTTCAGCAAAGCGTTTACAAGGAATCTGTAACTCCTGCTTGGTATAAGATTATTTTGTTTTTAAGCAGAGGCAAAATAAATGAGCAAAATTTGTCCAAGAGTCATTAAAATAACCAGAAGAATCAGCTGAGTAGGTACACTAACTGGTCAGGGTAGAAAGAAAAGACTGAGACATTTTTTATGGATAGATCAAAGAAATTAAGCAAATATCTGCAAAGGCAACTTTTCTCACTACCCAAGAAATGACTGTTGCCAAATATTTTTCTACACGTGCTGCATCAGCAGGTTTCTGGCAGGTGCCTTAAGGAAACATTTTTGCACATTCTCTATTCCTGTTAGGAGACACTGTTCCTCAGACTGCCATTTGGGTTGTGTTTGGCAACCACAGTGATTCACCAGAAAATGAAACACATTTTTGATTGTATAGAGTACACTCGGGTCTATACACATGATGATTTGATCAGGAGAAAAATGGTAGAAAAGCAAGGCCAGATGCTCAGAGCCACATTTGGAGGAGCCAGACCTAAACAAACAAACAAATAAAACCCCCATAGTATACATGTCACATCAGAGAAAGAAGAAACCTGGGGGAAAATACTTACATGCACAAAAAAGCCACAGTAAGTTTAAAAGTACCATCTAATACCTCTGTTAGGACACATGGAAGGGAACGGACACCTGAGAGCTAACACGCAAAAATGTTCAGTGTAAATGCATGCAGATCTGCAGAAGCAACTGAAAGCTTTTTAATCATTCCCTGGTAAGTACAACTCTGACTTCTTCAGTCAAAAGTGGATGTTGGCACAATTTTCATCTAAAAATATAGTCAAAATTGGAGAGCAAAGCTGGATACGGGGAAGCTGCTAGCAAAAAGTGGGCATCTTTGCATTTAAATATAGATGAGTTTAGTCATAGCCATTGCATGGAGAAAGGGGCTTTTCTTTTGTTTTGAAATAGGAGGCCAGTATTAGCTGCGTCTGGAAGGCAAAAAAATCTCTTTTATTTATTTATTTATTCATATGTTTGTTAAGTGATTTTCTGGCAATATGTAGGCTTACTTTCCCCCGCAGCCCATACCTGAGCATTTGTTTTCTATTCCTTCTGTGATCCAAGGCCCATTCTGAGCATTTGCTGTTTGTGAGCCGTCTTTTCTACACGGGTTAAGAAAGACTCTAGTGGACTACAAATATAAAGATACTAATTTGCAAGCCACAATAGTCTGATATGGGCTAAGCTGGTTTATAAGTGGCTTTAAAGTCAAAAGGCTTCTACTCCCTTCCTTGCCAAAAATTAAAATCTTTGAGTAGGCTCCTGCTCATATTTCTTCTGATGAGTCTCAGCCCCCTAAGTGCTTTCTCTTCTCCGATTTTAAATTTTTCTAACACCTTTTTTTTGTTATGTTTTTAGAAGCCCTCCTCAGCTGCTTTTGCCATCTTGCAAAACTTAACCGCGCTAAGTGCTCCCATCACAGATGCTGACGCTAAGATAACCACAACCACAACCACCGTCCTTGCTTCTCCCTTTCTCTTACCAAGAGTCTTTTGGTAATACTTTGAGCAGAGCTAGCAAGATGTAAATTGTCACTTCGTTTCCATTCCTTAGCAAACTTTAAAGAGACTGTACTCAGACAAAATGCCCACCATATGTTAAATGGATGTATAAGTTTCTTATAACCTGGGTTCTTTCTGATCTCATGAAGCAAAGGCTGCCTTCTGTCAGTGGAGTGTCAGAGAGCAGCAATATTCACAGTCTGCTCAAGCTGGGTACATACATCTGGATCTGAAAATGCTTAGCACAGACTAAAGGACCTAGGTCAAATTAAGAGCTACATCAACAGATGGTAATGGCGTGGAAAGGATTATTTACTAGCAATAGTAAAAAAAATGGCATAGTATCTGAATCTAAATTGCAGATTTCAACTTTCTAAATACTGTATAAATCCAGTGACAGTGGAGTGACTCCAAGCACAAATAAATGTGGTTTATATAGAAAACTGTCTTGACCTGATTGTATCAATTTGACATGCATATAATGCAGTTATTGTCACTAGAATTAGTTCTGAGCAGTTGTAATTGTATTCAAATAATGCTTGGCTGTAGCAACCAGATACCACCTAACTAAACTACAAGTACAGGTAGCCCATAGAGAAGATTATATTTGAAATACACAGGGGAGAAGATATTATTTGGCATGGGATAAAACAGGTTTTGGTTTTGTGGGTTTTTGGTTTTGGTTTGGGTTTTTTGTTTTGGTTTGGGTTTTTTTTTTTAATAAGAATTATTTTTAAATAGCAAAATTTAACCTTCTTATCACAAAAAATATTCTAAGTATGATTTGTTAGTTTACTTAAACAAGGATGTAATGGTATAGTTTATACAATAGATATACTGTCTACTCCATTGTACTAAAATGTTCACATAGATGTAGATAATGCTACAGCAAATGTAAAGAGGTTAAAAAATGAGTTTTGCAAAACTAAATGAGAAAATACTATAAAGCACTCTGAACTTATTTGCTTACAACATTTGCTTATAACTGTGAGGTGTCATACGAGGTGTAGCATCACCCTGAATGGATCAGCTTCTGTCTGCTCTTGCTGTTAAAATGGAATATTGCAGTGCTTGACACAGGTGAGAGCTTGTAGAATAGCCACTTAATTCTTTTAATCCTTTCCTCTGTAAATTGGTAATGATGGTCATGAACACATGGTAAATCATATTTCTGGGACACTCAAAAAATGTGGATGTTCCTGAAAAAACTTTTCTGCCTGTTTACAAAGGGCACCGAGACAACACTACAAGGGGAGAAATTCTGGCAACATGCTTAAATCTTGTTTTCGTGCCTTGGAATAGGTTATCTTGAAGGACTCTCAGTAGCATTGCCTGCACCAAATAGTCATTCTGTGTCTAATCTAGTTCATTTAAGGGTTAAAGCTGAAGGAATGTGCTTGGTCTGCATTATTCTGTGCTTGAGAGAAATCATTCCGGAGATGGCTGAATAAAAGACCATATCCACAAATTTGTAACCCTTAATGAAATTCATGCTGATTATTATGTCAATGGCCAGCTACCGTCACATGGGAAAATTTATTTGGAAGTTTCGTGTGCCTGCTGAAATCTCTCCATGCTCCATCCACTACCAGGATGATGTGGAAAAGAGAGGAGGGAAAAAATAACCAAGACATATTTCCATCCCAGATACTCGGAAGAAGGGATGCATGAGAAAGAACAGCTCTCTGGTTACCAGTAAGATGGTTCTTCAAATCAAGGTTTCAGTTATGGATATTCCTTTCGAAGACTATTCATGGAAAAAAATAATATCACTGGTCAACAAGCTATTTGCTGCAGTTTACATGTGGGACAAGGAGGCCAACTATATGAATATGCATAAAACATGCAGGATTTTCTCTGCAAGGCCACACAGTCAAAAAATGTAAATGCGTGTGGGTAAGCCAATGCTGAGCTTGTTTACACATGAATAAATCCTAATTAGAGAAATGGAAAAATGTCTGAATCTAAATTTAAAGTAGACTCTGTTCATGAGAGTCATGGGTGACTAAAAGTAATTAAAGCCATCACTTAACTAAACAGATGTGACAGAATAACCATGTGTTTCTATCTTTGATGTAGATTTTTTTGTTTTGGATACAGTTGCAGTTTAAACTCCTTTAATATTGCCTGAGATGCATCTGCCATTATTTTGATTTGGTATATTTCTTGTTGCAAATGCATTTAGCACTAGCTGACATTTAGTTTGTATAAACAATGGAAAGTGTTTACAATGAAAAGTACTTGTTCAAGCAAGCCACAGTACAGAGAAATACATTCAAAATGCAAGACAAAAGATGTGCAGATAATAAAACACATTTTCATGCTTCCTTTTGCTCTGATTTGTTTTAGAGGCAGAGTTAGATAAAAGTAAAAAAGGAAACCCACTTTCACCCAACACCGCCCCCCGAAAACCTAGTCACTTTTCTTCCAAAATAATACTTGATTTTTTATTGTGTTGAGGACTTTTTACTTTTGTTATTTCCATCCCTGAAGAGCTCAGATGTGCTAAGTTCCTAGGAGTCATCCTATTCCCCCGATACTTCTCCCCCAAATGGAAGAAAGAATGGCTACTCTTTAGTACCGCTTATTCTCCTGAGCTTTCCAACCCAGATAACAGAGAGCTGCACAGAGTAAATGTGCTCAGATGACTGCATGTGCAGATGCAGCTCTATGAATTAGCTTGCATGTTTCACATATACATTGAAACCGGAGCATTTATGCAAGGCTTAATTCTCCTCCCAGTACAGGAGAGGGGAATGTCATATATGTATTACTCCATTGGCTTTAATAGAGTGATGCCCAACTTACATGTGTGTGCGTGAGAGAAACACAGAGCTATGTGCCTCTGTGTGTCTCTGGTTTCACGCTTGCTGAGGCAATGACAGCCCTACCTGACACGAGGTTGTGAAAGAGTAAGTTAAAGATGAAGAGTTTCATGCAGAACTGCCCAGAGTCTCATTTTATGCTAAGCGGACTTAAATATTCTGTTGCAAGCTGGCTGCATGCATCAGCTGGATGAAATAATGGGCTGAACTCAATTAGCTTTTACAGAAAGTTACAAGTGATGATGCTCTCTGGCTCCAGGTTGGCCAGCCTATGTAATATATGATGGTCCTTATCGGAAACAGTAAGTTGCCTGTGTGACTAGGGATGACTGTAATTCCTTACCTCTCAACATTCCTGTGTGGAAACTCCTTATTCCCAGCAACTGGGTTGAATTGTCACAATGGGCCTCAAAATTTCTGAATTATGACCCTTTACACGTGCTCCTCCAGAAGCTGTATTTAACAAGTCAGTCTCTGCATTAGCATGTTTCAGGTTTTATTTCTTTTAAAGAATGCAAATATCTAATTTTTTTAATCACTGATTAAAAAATAATCACTGACTTTTAATCACTTATTAAAAATATATATCTTTTTCAGATGTTTATGATGAACTTATTTCTTGCATGCTCTCCGGGAAGTTCCGTGGGATATACGGCAGTTATCTGCCAGAGAGCCACTCTAACTTCAGGCCGTACAGGCTACACCCACTCAGAGTCCTTCAACCAGCATTTTTTTGAAGGCCAGATGCTCCTGGTTTTCTTTGGACTAAAATATTCCTGTGTGTGAAAAGAACTTAAAAGAACAATTAGGGGAAGGTATTCATGAAGCCTAATGTTAGCCCTGGGAACCTTGTCTCCCTAGGTCCACTCCCTGAGGGCAGTGACACTTCCAGAAGACACCTGTCTACTTCAAATAACCACCAGCATGACCATTTCTCCCTCTCCATGGACTACAGAGAGAGCCTAAGGAGGTAGATTTTGGTTACTGTTAGTTTTCGTGTTTTGTCCACTAAACTTTTTGTACACACATTTATCTCTCATATATAGAGAGTTTGGAATTCAAAGAGTCATACCACCAATTATGTCAGCTAGCACAGCTAGAAGTAAAAAGCCTGAAAGTACTAGGTCATCTTGTCTATCCTCTGCTTGCGTGGGATCATTTCCCACACAATTCATGGATATGCCACCCATAAAGGCAGCTGGTAAGAGCGGCAATGGAGTCTGAATCACACAAACAAAGGGGGGAGGAAAATTGTGTAAACTGTGTAGTATAAGAAGAGGATGTTTTCCCCAGTGTTTTAAGAACACGTCTTGAATCTGATGGTTCCTAGCAGCTGTAAACCTTGCAAATTTAACCTCAGTTACTGAGAATGTCTCAGGTGACATTGCAGCTTTATGCTATCTCCTTCCATGCTCACAGAAGATGGAATATCTTCAAGGAAAATATAGGTTAGGCAAAATTTCCTTATGCTTCACATAAAGTGAGCATAGTCACAGCTACAAAGCCATCCAGCCTACAGGCTTATTAAGTCTGGACTGACTTCTGTCCATTTTACTAAGATGAAGAACGCCTGTTTAAGCAGCCTCACACTGCTTAAATAGCAAACAATAGACTCAAGGTATGATGCTGAGGGACAGGCATTAGTAAAGTCAGAATCCTGGCATTAAAGAAGTGATTATTTAAAGCCACATCTTGGCTTTCAACTTACGCATGGCAGATCAAATGATCCCCAGTGATTTTCACAGTATTCAAGCCATTTAACACCTATATACCATCTTGGGGATCGCTATCATTACTTAATTCTTATTTTCTATCATCTGTCTGTCTCTCAGCTGTGTTAATAACTCCTTACTATTTATGAAGACACACATTTTTATAGAGCCTGTAGGATTGCACTAATCTCTGGGTAGCGTACAACCTGTTCTGACAAAATTGACTGAAAGCAGCAAGTGGATTTACAAGCTAGTAAGGTATTCTGTGGGTTTAAAAGCTTCAAAGACTGAAGGGCATATACTGTACACAGCCATGAAATACTTTTCTTCCAATATGATGTTGGGTTAAGAAGAAGATAGGATGATTACATTTTGCAATGTCTTTATGTTTTAATACTACACTTTACTAGTCTCAGATAAGGTTCTTGTTTCTTCTTATTGGAAATACAAGGTCAAAATTACTTCTAATTTAATTGCAAATTTTTAACGGTTGCAGTATTTGCACCTTCTGTAAGAAAATAAATACAAAGCTCATGTTTGATAGAGACCTCTGCTATCGTTTGCTAAATGAATGGCCCACATTTAATAGGTTGCACCAATGTACATATTCTGACCATGTCAGAATCCAGAAATTTAAATGTTAAGCTGTTAGGAATGTCAGAACTGCTACTAATTTTACATAGAAGATTCTCAATTTCCTGACTTGCCAAAAGAGGCAGGAAAGTCTAAAACAAGCAGATCTACATAGTACAAAATGCTGATACAAATATTGAGATGATACTTTAAACACAATTCAGCTAACTGCTTATAATTTTATCCATTTTAGGTTTCAGTACAGACACCTCTCTGCATAATTTTCAAACAACTATTGTTTTAACTACATTGATATTAACAAAACCCTTAAAGATCTGTAAACCCTCATGCTACTGCTGTTTCAGCCCAAGTTTCTGATTATAGTAAGCTCTCTTTTGGGGATGGGTGGAGAAGGCTGGAGTCAAGAAGGAAGAAGACTTTTTAAAAATTTTATGAAGAGAATGAGGTGGTAACTTCACCTGAGTCATACGTGACATAAAATAGTTTACTCTTGACAGGCCATTATTCCTCATCTTATTGCAGCTGGCGCTGGGGAATAAACACATTTTTTCTGCCTTTAGTCTTTCTTGTCACTCAGATTGTAAGTTCACTGCAGGATGGTCTTTCTTTAGTGCAAAGAGATCCTTTCAGCTCTACAAGAATGCACCATAATATTAGCAATGAGGAAATAGTATTCTCTTCCCATCTCACTTAAGAGGTCATTTAGTTTTGAGTGATGGCCCAGATGTTCTGATGTCCAGTTCCATTCATGCATGTGAAAATGTTTACTTGCCCTCTAGAAAACAATGGCTCCTGATGTAAAACCAGAGTCGATCTTTGAGCCAAATCCGTGGTCAGCTGTCACTTCCTCCTGAAATCCATGAGAATTCAGCCCAACGTTAGTCTCAGAGCATGAAGAAGTGGAAAGTTTTCTACAAATGACTGTGCGTGCTGTGCGGTTTGGGCTCTTCATGTAACACATCACAAATTCTGGTAAAGGACCATGGCCAAAGAAATGATAATATTCCTTACACTGTTCTTTTTGACAGTTCACCCACTTTGGGGAGATTATATAGCATATTGCTAGAACTGTCCATTTCCAGGATGTAACCCAAGTATTTGAGATTGTTTTCTTTCCTTACTAAGAATGTAATTAAGATTGCTTTACGTATTATGAGCTTTAACTATAAAGCCAAATGGCATTAAGTTGCCAGGAAACCATCCTGCCTGTTTTCTGACCAGAAAACTTTCATGTTTGAATTCTACCCAAAAACTGGAATTAAATGTGCATTGTGGTGTAAAGTTTAGAAATCAATGTCTTATAAAACCCAGTGGACAAAAATCAGCCATAGACGAAGCCGTTTGCAGAGGGTCTTGCCTAACATATTCTTGACCTCTAACAAAAGGGAATCTGGGACTTACTGTCACGTTGGAGAGAGGAATAACAAAACACAATTTTGATTTCCAGAAGAGCAAAGCTGAGCAGTAAACTATCCTCTGGAATATCAAAGGACCTTGAGAATAAAGGAGGCTGAAGTATAATCTCCATTGACTTCAGTGCTGTTGGGCCAAAGAGTATTTCAACTTAATGTGGTTAAATCCTGGTACATGTCTAATACTACTTTTGCCAACAAAACGAGAAGAAAAACTTTCTGATTCTTACACTGAAAGTACTGGCACATTGCCTTCCACAGTAAAAATAATTCTGCATATACATTAGGTTTTTATGTAAAAAGTCTTGTTTATGCTTTGTAATTTGATTTGTTAGAAGTACAGAAAAAGAACACTGTACTCAGTTGAAACAGCAGTGGAAGAATTTTTTTTTTAATTATTTGTTTCTTTTCTTCAACTTAGTATGTGTTAGAAAGCTTCTTCCATATTTAAGTGCTTTGTGAGCCTCAGTACATCAATAGAACCAAGTGAAAAACACTCCTTCCAAACAGCATTATAGCGTGATCTGTTTCTAATTACTTCATCATGTATTCATTTGTCTTTGCTTTTAATGTCTCTTCTGTACACATTTATATTTGTGCATGAAAGCCATTTTATAATTGCTCTGTTGTATAGTCATATATTTCACAACAACTGAGGCGATGTGTAACTAATACTATGCTGAAAATCTCTGTGTAGTGGGGGCTGCTTGCTGTTAGCCAGCTCAGAGTATTTCTTCCTTGCAGAGCTATTAAGAAACCCTCCAGTGAAATAACTTTGAGAGTGCCAGGTTCATGGTAGATGCAGATACCAATGGTGGGCTTCATTTCACCTAAAAGGGGCATCTAGTTTCAGTTAGTCATTTAGGTTTCCTGCAAAAATTAACGGGAGACATATGCACCTTATATGCTGCCCAACTTACGGTGAAATAAACCGTTCTCTGGAGAAGGCTAAGTGTCTCCTCTGATGAGACAGGGAGCCTAGATGGACTAGTTTAGACCAGATACCTACATTTTAGGATGTCAAATTAAGGATGGGTGAAACCCACCTCATCTGTTCACAATTACTTATTTGTGATTTTTGCCTTTATTTCCTAACTCAGTCAGTGAGTGTTTCTGGATAAAGCCCCATCAGTTGTGCTGTACCTTAACGACAAGAGACCTGAAACAGCTACCTCAAAAATAAACATAGTAGATGATAATAAAAATAAAAATAAAAGGCCACATTCCAGTGTAGATCACTCTCAAAGCATGGAAAACCTAAGAAACTACAGAAAGTTACGCCAGGGGAAGAAAACAACTCAGATGCTTAAATCACTGGAATACTGGAACTATGTTTTATCCCAGTAAAAAGCAAAGCTGCATGGGACAGACTCACGCTGCTCTGAGGAGAGGTGCCAAGTTCAAGTCTGTACTCCTCAGCAAGCCGTTGACCCAGATAAAGAATTACCAAACAGAAGGCTTACTTGTAGGCATTTTTTTTTTTTTTTTTCCTGGCACCTGCTATATTGGCCAAGCGCTGCAGCAAACCTAGCTTCTCCCCCAGATGTGGAAGGAGCGGCTGTGATTCAGGACGACCTCCCTGCCCGGCAGCCCGGCTGAGCCCCGTGCCCAAAGGGTGCTCCGCCAGCGGTCTCCTTGGATCCTGCTCCTCCGGCGGTGTGAGAGCACCCAGGCTGTGGGCTCATCCAGACTCATGGAGATTTTTTTTTTTTTTTTTTTCTTGGAAGGAGCTGGGGACTTGAAGGCATTCGCTGTGCTGCTGGGACGCTGCAAACAGCAGAATAAACTTTGCTGTAAAAGGGGCCATTTGGGTAAATTTGTCTCATTCCCAAGTCTTTTTCAGAAAGTTCTGTACACCTGCACCACAGTGGATTTTCTGAATATTAAGTAAAGACTTTCTATTTCATATATACATATGAAATATGTATGAATATATATTTTAGAAGTATTTCTTCTGCAAGCACTTGCTTTTTGAATGTATAGATGGCTAGACCTCAAAAAATGATTTAAGTGTTTTTCTTAAAAACAAGCCAAAGATTTTCAAGGCATCTGTTTTTAGTGAGAGCACACTGATCGTTTTGTAGAATATTTATATATATCTTGATACTTACAGATTTTTTTAAAAGAAAATATTTATATTGTGGTTTCTGAATCAAACAACATTAAGTATGTAAATAACGAAAGACTGTACATTTCTTTTTCATGGATTTTTTTTTTTTTTAATTTAGGCTAATTTTTCTGAGATCTGGATTTAAACGTAAAATGACTTGAATAGGGTCAAATGTAGGTAGGTGCCTTCAGACATGAAAAAATAAAGACTCATTTGTTAGAGAGAGAGAGATATTTTATATAATTTGGTCAACATTGAATTATAGACCTGATTTTCCTTTAATGTAGCTAAGCATAAATTAGAAGTATTTTAGCTGAATGTGGGATAGATGCAACCGTTAAACTGTAAAGAGCATAGGGATAATTAAGTCTTTCTCTGAATGAATTGTGCAAATTTTTTTATGAAGTTCACAGCCATGTGAAATTCCCTTCTTTCTGTAGCAACAGGGTTGTCAGAGGCTTTTTGGGAGACAAAGGAAACACAGGAAAGATTACTTGCCTTTTTTGAGATGGGTATGTTTTGAGTTGTCTTCATAATCCTCAATTTGTCCCAGATTTGTCAAAAAGATTTTCCAAGTTTTGCCGACCCTTGAAATGAACTCAGGCTGAATTTACAAAGTATAGACTGACTGTCTAGTTAATCCCCTCTCTGAGCTCCACAGAAAGTTTACTGTTCTATTCCAAACCATGGAAAACTCATAATTATGGTTGACTATTGCTTTGAGTTTTGGGGTTTGCATGAGCCCAGAAACCCAAAGCTAAACTCAATGAGTGTGTGAACCCACAATAAATGAAACCAAACCAAACAAAAAAACAACAACAAAAAACCACAAAAAAACCCCACAAAAAACCAAACCAAAACAAACAAACAAACAAACAAAAAACACCAAAAAAAACCCGACCAAACCCTCCCCCACCCCCCCAAAAAAAAAAAAAAAAAAAAAAGAAAGAAAAAAGAAAAAAAAATAAAAGAAAAGTAAAAAGATAGTATGTTGAACTCTGGGGATTTGAAAGTACCAAAGTTCTCAGAGCTTCAGTACATGCAAAAGAATGATATTACAGCACCAGAAACATTCACATCAAGAGAATGACTTTATTGTTTAAAAGTTTTGAACTGTCACATTGCTTTTGGAAAAGATGCCATGATTTGGTACCTCTAATTCCTTATACACAGCCCATTCAACTATTTAAAGTAAAGGAAAAAAAAAAAAAAAAAAGGACAAAACCACTCTAATCTTTTTCTAATCTATATGGAGTCTAAATAATGTAACTAATGGCACATAATTAAAGGCATGAAGAAATGTTGTATTTTTATATATTAAAAATCTTCATTACATAGAAACTTCATAACTTACTTTCTATTATGAAGCTCACTGAAATCCATTAATAACTCTGATATATATAACTGAGCATCTTTCATCTCTGACACCTATTCCTGATTCTCACATGAAATTACTTCTATATCTGCATCTCCTTTTACAGGAGAGCGCAGAAGAAAATTTAAGCCCAATAAGTGGCTTAGTCTCTTGGCATAGCTGAACAGTTTCATAGATTTTTCAGTATGTTTGTATGCTTTGTATCTTCTGACTGTGAATTCAGCTTAATGAAAATTGCCAGCCTCTGGTACTGTTTTGAAAGGATGCAAGTTCCTTTCACTTCATAATCAGGGCAGTATATTTCATCTTGGATATTAATACACTTACACTTTATGGCTTTTTTCTTCAATTTTCTTATCTCTGAGAATAGAAACAGTCATAAACATTAATGAATAAATGCATTTCAAGGGAAAGAGGATCATCATCATATCTGTGATGGAGTCAAAAGGCTGCAAAGAGAAATGAGGGTCATCTTTCTGAAATACTGTTATTGATATTGAAATAAGTGCTGTTTGGATGACTATCAAACACTCCTGCAGTAGTCTGTGTGTACCTGCTTGTGAGGTGGCTGACATCCCACTGCTTTTCTTTGCTCAGCAAGTTTCTCATTGCAATGGTTACAATTTGCAATACACAAAACCAAATAGATCAAGCCACTGGGAAGGTGTTGGCAAATACTTTCATCAGTTACAGCTGCTTGAATGATCTTTACTTTAATCCAGATCCCACAGTCTGTCCTCAACCCTGGCTGAATTCAATGGGAATTTTGCCTGCATTATTTCAAGTACTGTAGGATTTGGCCCTCTTCTTTTTCCTAAGATACTCAATATGGGAAGAACCTCTCAAATGAAAAAGACCCTTAAAAAATTCTGTGTCATTAAAAAGTCATTGTATTTGACTTAGGAGAATCCTTCTGCAGAACTGAACAATATGCAGTAAATTATGGGAGTAACGCCCTCCAGATCTTCATAAAAGAAAAAATCCCCTAACGCAGATCAGCAATGTATCTTTTTCTTTTGAAAACACAGTAACCAACTGTTTGCCATCCTTCAGGTAATAGTCAGCATCTTTCCAGACAGCTATAGTGGTCTCATGTTTCTTCATGGCACATAATAGAGTATATTTGACAATCATGAATGATGATGGGATTCGACTCACCCAACTTTCATTGACCAAAGTCACGGGCATGTAGTCAAGGCCATTTCCTTGCACTCCTAAGGTGAAAGGGAAAGGTGGGCACCTGCCAAGGGTGATCTAGCCTTGCTTATGTTTAAATGTTTAAATCCCAACAAGATGCCTCTTTGTGTCTCCTCTGTCATAGGGAACCCCGAATTGACTAGTTTAGGCTAGATATTTCAAATTCAGCTAATTAATCCTAACCTGTCAACTGAAAAGTGTAAGTGACCGAGACTGAGTTTTCTCCACTGTGGTGGGACACCTGCTTGAATCTACCCACTGCCGATTTGCTTGCTCCTCTTGCCCAAGCTCTGCAGTGTCTCTGGTGCCTCTAAGCACGTAGGTGGAAGAAGCCTTTACCATAACCATATCGTTTTGCTGCCAGCAGCCATCTATACCCAAAGTGGATGCTGATGGTTTAACACCTAGACATCTATTCACAGACTTTTCACATATTTTATGACTCCAAGCTTGCTTAGAATTGGCCATGTTTTCACTCACAATATTTTGTGGGGATTTTTCTTTTTTTTTTTAAGGAAATTTGTTTTTCGTCTAAGTGATCCTTGTACGTATACAAGGATAAACATACAAAGTAGATAGCATTTTGATTCGGTGGCTATTTGTGATAATATTGTATTTGTGTCATATTGGCATAAATGTCAGTGTGGGCTTCAGGAGAATGGAAAATTTTCCTGTATGATTTTAGAGATGCTTAGTTACAATAATAATAAAAAAAGTTTGCTACAAGTTACTGAAATCTGTAGAATATGCATTTCAATAGTTCTTACAAAGAGAAATGCACATGAAATGTAGCCCATATCTTTTCATGACTGAAAAAAAAAAAAAAAGAACGAACCCAGGGCCAAGAAGTCAACTTGTGTTAATCAGCATAATTCCACTGAAGACTATGGATTTACTCTAATGTGACCACCACTCTCATTTGGTTTGAGCTCTGGGTAAAAGATTGATTTCAAATTTTTAATCCCAGTTGATTAATTTCAGCTATCAGTACCTGTTACTAATGAGATACATCTGCCATAGATGGTGTTCTACTTTGTGAGAGAAGCTTATGTTTCCATGTCTGCTTTATTCTGCTTGTATAAAAATCACCTCCAACAGTGAATGACAGCTCAGTTTCAACTTAGCTTAGTTTGAAGTTTACTGTTTCTGTTTCAAGTCCAGAAAGAGAAATGTATGCCAGAAGTCTTGCTTTCTTACCCCTCAAGCTCAAACTCATCTTAATACTAATAGTAACAGTAATAGCACCACCACCCCCCTCCCATAGTTCTCACTTAAAATTGCCCATGTCCCTTCTTTGGCTCTGATGACTTGGTCCCATTGCACCGTTCTCTTAGTTGGGACTAGGCAGTGGACAACGACGTCGAGGACTGCTTGCTTGTGTGGCCATGCGGCATTGCGAGGACAGACATACAAGGTGATAGATGTGCATTTTATGAATATCATATATGTAGTGCAAATCAGATTAGTCATTCCAATTTGTTTAATGAATGCAAAATGACTCCTCGAAGCCAAGCACTGGCCTCTTACCCTTCTGCTACAGGCTGCGCTGTCTTTTAAATGGCAACTTGGTAACTGCAATTACAGCAAGATGAGATTTAACACCTCTCTTCCTTACATTTTCAAATGTAATGTATCTTCACATTTAACACATCAAATATAATTCTGTGGAGGATTTAATTTCTCTGCAATGTTTATATGTAGAAATTTATAAATTATGCCATCTTTTATAATTCTGTCACCTTTTCTCATGTATGTTTACTTTTCTCTAGTTAAACAGAGCTATTCCATAGAGAAACAATTTTTCATTCCCACATGGTGGAAATATCATAGGTAACCTTTGTATGAAATGTTAGTATTACAGACCATGGACTTTTTTTGCTTCTTTGTTTTCTGTTTTGCACAAATGGTTATGAGGGCCCTTTCTAAAGATACAGGATATTGACATTATTCCTCAAAACTCTCATTTTTCATAACAGTTTTGCCCTTCACATATACATTACGTGACCAAAAAATTGTTAAGTAGCTAAATATATATTCTTTTCATATGATATGAAAAAAAATTAATAATTTGTTTTCTGGTAAATCAAATGAATCTATGAACAAGTTTTTCTGAAAAAGTCCAAAAACCAGTTCAACAATGCTGACTAAAGCAAAAAAGACCTACAAAACCACAGAACAAGCTCATTAAAAAAAAAAAATAAAAAAATAAAAAAAATCCCCCCTCTTTTTTTGGAAAAAAACGACACTTTGGGTATTTGAGCAAAAGCAGATTTTTGATTTTGCACAAAATTGAATTACAAGCAATTAAAAAGAACGGTGTTTGCATTGAAAAGTGTATCAAATTAATACAAATAGACAGGGTTAAGTCTGCCCCAGGTAAAGATATATGGTAATTACAAGATGAACAAAGCTGAGACAAATTGTGACTGCGTTACAGATGGCATTTTCAATTGCATACTGTTTAATTTTTCTCTTGGAGTAATGTATACATTAGACAGTAAAATGTTATTAAATTTTTTTCCCCTGAGAAAAATCTATTTTATTTGAACATATTTTTCATGAAATTCAATTAACATCATTAAAAATCCCAAAAGACTGTTTTCAAAATCTGAAAGTTTCTTTCTGAATTTTTAAATTTTGCTACTAATTCAGAATGTGGTGGATTTTTCTAGCCATTTATATTTCTTTATTCTTTAAGAAGACATGTCAGCAGTAGCGGTATTGCGTGATGCTGACATACTGTAACAAGACATAGCTGTTGAAATCTTTCACTTTGTTTTTTGCAGAATTGCTGCTTCATGCTCATTGAAACAGCTTTTCTTTTTCAATCACAGAACATTCCCTGCTTGAATTATGTTTAAGCCATTTACATTTTAACACAGGTGATATATGAGTGGAATTGACCTTCAAAAGAGCAAAATCTCCCACAGAGTGGGAAAGACTCCAGCTTTCATCAACTGTGCAGCCAAACTTTGGTGGGATACACAATGTTAACTCCAAATTAATTCAAAATCTGATGTAGGATATTATAAAATTACTGGTCATAATTGCGTAGTGAGGGCTGAGTGTCATATTTATACACTCTTTATGTTCACAGCCTTGAAACTAATTAAAATCTGCAAAGAAAACACTGGAGACAGGAAAACATATTATAAATATCACTTAAGTAAATACAGACTGCTTAAGCTAATATATACATTTTACGGTGTTAGGATGGTCTTGTGGCTGAGGTAAGGAGAGGTGGTCTGGAGATGTTCTGTTCTCTCTCCAGCCCTGCTGCAGACTTGCAGCCCTGCAGATCATGCCAGTATGGGTACCAGTGTCTCGTAACAGCAGATTTCTGCACACACTGAAGTCCTGAAACCCAGTTCAATGATCAAAGCACACAGGGAGGTCGTAGGACCACCAAAATAGGGATAAGGACGTGAACCCTCGGGTGACTGCTGGTGCGCAGGCAGAGGAGTCCCTGCATTGCCCCTCTGCAGTAGCAGGGCAAGAAACCAGCAATGCCTGAGGAAGGATGCCCAAGAGTGCAGAGTAATCAAAACATCTCACTTCAGTTAAGTTNAGGAGAGTGCTCCTAGAGCACGCAGGGGTACCAGTGACCTGCCCTTAGCCCATGTGTGGACACATCTGCAGGAGCTCTTCCTTCCATTGTGGTTAACAACTCATGATTACTGATACTGATTGCTAGTAGTGACTCCGGGTCCCCAAAGACATATAGTTTATAACATTGTCGAGAAGTNAAGCCATAGTGTACCCGAGGTAAACACAAATGAAACAGAAAACGGGTCCCCAAAGACATTTAGTTTATAACATTGTCGAGAAGTACATCAGGGATATAAATAAATGTTGAGATAACTGGGAAATGAGTTGGCTCTATGGACTAAGCTCTAATGATAGCTCTTCATGAGCCAGAAGGCAAATGTGGGTATTTTCTTTATATAGAAGTGCTGCATACAGAATATAAATAAGTAGATTATAAATATTAATACAAATTAACTCTTTTCTGCATATATACATTAAAGAATATAGAAAGGAACACAAACATATTTTATATTTCTGTCTCATTTCCTAATCCTATATTACTATAATTTGCAGTCCTCTAATATTTTGGTGTTTGGTCAGAAACTTTAACAAGCAGATTTTTACCTTCAAGGTATAAATAACTACAGAGGGAAGGAGACAGGTGTTTAAAAGAATTCAGAGTTGAAATTCTTCAAACTAGAAAGTGTCTCTGATGAGAAAGCTACTTTTGTTTGCTTTAAGGCTTTATCCTGAAAGAGATCAGAAAGCTGTTGAGGATTGTAAAGTATGTATACATAAGGTTATTCCATTTGATTTAGCATTTGACGAGGTGTATAGACATTTAAAATCCCTCTACACACTTTGAACTTCTAACTGAAAGGCAAAATGTCTTTTCTCTTTGAGATGTAGTTGCTCAGCTTACATTAAAGCGTTCAACAGATTCAGTAATGCGGAATAATACTTTGGCTTTTTTTAATTACAATATGCCCAGTCACTAGTCCCAACCTGAGAAAATGGGATATAGCTCACAGTAAAATGCAAGTTTATGATGATTGGAAAATGGATCATGTAAGGACCTTCATGCCTGAGGTTTTTTTTAATATGACACACCAAATTAAATATTTAAGCTCTGTCAAAAGTTGATACATCAAGCCCTTATCACATATGTAATATCAATATTTTAAGTTGACAGAGTTCTTGTATGTGTTAGCAGGTCCATTAAAAAAATCACTGATCTGAATGCCCTAGCCAGTTGAAGATTCAAGGCTGGATCAGAATTTCATGACTTGGCTCATGAAGTCATTTCGCCCTGTTTCTCTGAGAACACTTGTTTTGACTTAGTAGCTCAATTCTCTGTTTGGAAGAAACAACTTGTTCTGAGCCCACTTTTTATTTTCAAAAGATATCAAATAGTTTGTCACACAATCTGTATTTTGGCCAGGGCACAGTATATGCCTGTTAGGGTTTCTCTTTCACTTAACACTTTAAAATAATTATTCAGTCAGGGGTCACTGGCATAGACAATCAAATGTACTCCCTTTTCATTGCTCTAAATCCATATTTTCTTGCCTTGGTAGTTAGCCTCAGTTTGTCCCATGAACTTCTACTGAGACTCCCTTCAGACAGGAAGATTTTCCTCATTAATGTCTGTCAGTAACACACAGGATTTGTCTGTATCTAGTTGAAATGGGAAACTGCATCCTTTTTTTTTTTTTTTCCTAAGATTTCTAGGATTTTTTTCTGTGCCTCTTATAGTATGTCCTTCTGTGAAGGTGTCATTTGCATTACAGGGAATGGAGGATGTCATATCATGTGGCTGCTGGGGACAGAGCACAAATGTGTCATTTAACTAAGTCAGAGGCTCGATGGAGTTTTGTTAGAAACCATGCATCTGCAGTTGCATGCTGAAGGCTTTCCATGCTGAACACGCAGGCATTACACACAAGCGTGTGCACCAATGCACATCTAATTACATGCCCCAGGCAGTGGGATCCTCTAGCTTTGTCCAGGAAACATTGAAAGGCCAGTTTAAATGAACAATAAAAATTACTAGTAAACCACAGAGCTTTCTTACTCCTGAAGAGCACAAGGACTGTCTCAGGACAGACTACGTCAGCTGACGAATTCATCTACCTTTCTTTACTCATCCTTCTGCCTTTAAAACTACCACCCAAATTCAATTGGCGTTGCCACATCAGCATCCCCATCCTGCAGTAACCAACGGGAGATGATCTAAACTGAGAGTTGTGCTGACTTTTTTGGGTTTAGGCACGCCAGCGAGCACTCACGCAAACAGCTCACTAGGCAGGTCACAGGGAGCAGAAATGCACAGCAGGGGTAGCGAGCAGCTGCGGGGGGAGCCTGGGGCAGGAGCCCGCTCAACCAGCACGGATGGAGCTGGAGAAGGTCACGGCTCCATAGGGTGAGGCTCAGGCCTCTGCAGTGCCTTGTACAAACAATTAAAATGCGGCCCCGTACACAGGACGCTTGAAACATAAATGTTTGGTTTGAATCAGAAAGTGAAGACTCCCAGCAGAAGTTTGCAATGTATTTCTTTTTGGCGAAGAGTAAGAATGAATGGACAAAAAAAAATCAAAGACGGTGGACGTTGTGAGGGCTGCTGTGTTGTGAAGAAGACAATGAAGGAGACAGCACTCCGAAATAGACAAGAAGTACATGGCAGAAATGAGAGGAAAATGCCCATGAGGATTAGCAATCAGATGACAGGTTAGCAGCTCGCTTGAAGCACGGATGGGTGGGCGGGCATGCAGGCGTGCAGTCACATACCCATAAATCTGTAAGCCACAAAATAGCAGCCAGGGCTCAGGAGCTGTCAGTGTCCTAATAGAAACATTTTAAAATACAGCCTGGGAAATGGTTATGTCACTCCAGAGGATCAACGTGCTCTGCTCTAAACAGTTTGGTGCTATGTAGGCACTGTGGTAAAGGACACTTGACTCATCATTAAATTGAGAAAATGCCTTCCCTTTGTAGCCTCCCTGCCTCTTCCCACACTCCCAAATCTTTTCCCAGGCAGGATAAAATTAGGTGTAGTTGGGTCTGACAGGCTTTTCTTGTCCCTGTAGGCATGCGTGCAGGTAACAGCTCTCCTAAACAAGCAGCAAGCTCCTCTGTATCTCTGACCTTTGCCATCTGGGATTAGAGACAAATCAAATAGCATCCTCTTCTCTCTTTTCTCTTAATATCAGGCTTCCAGGCTAAATGCCTCAGTTCTAGATCAGTCTTGAAGAGTAAGGGTCAGCCCAAATNTGGAAGAAACAACTTGTTCTGAGCCCACTTTTTATTTTCAAAAGATATCAAATAGTTTGTCACACAATCTGTATTTTGGCCAGGGCACAGTATATGCCTGTTAGGGTTTCTCTTTCACTTAACACTTTAAAATAATTATTCAGTCAGGGGTCACTGGCATAGACAATCAAATGTACTCCCTTTTCATTGCTCTAAATCCATATTTTCTTGCCTTGGTAGTTAGCCTCAGTTTGTCCCATGAACTTCTACTGAGACTCCCTTCAGACAGGAAGATTTTCCTCATTAATGTCTGTCAGTAACACACAGGATTTGTCTGTATCTAGTTGAAATGGGAAACTGCATCCTTTTTTTTTTTTTTTCCTAAGATTTCTAGGATTTTTTTCTGTGCCTCTTATAGTATGTCCTTCTGTGAAGGTGTCATTTGCATTACAGGGAATGGAGGATGTCATATCATGTGGCTGCTGGGGACAGAGCACAAATGTGTCATTTAACTAAGTCAGAGGCTCGATGGAGTTTTGTTAGAAACCATGCATCTGCAGTTGCATGCTGAAGGCTTTCCATGCTGAACACGCAGGCATTACACACAAGCGTGTGCACCAATGCACATCTAATTACATGCCCCAGGCAGTGGGATCCTCTAGCTTTGTCCAGGAAACATTGAAAGGCCAGTTTAAATGAACAATAAAAATTACTAGTAAACCACAGAGCTTTCTTACTCCTGAAGAGCACAAGGACTGTCTCAGGACAGACTATGTCAGCTGACGAATTCATCTACCTTTCTTTACTCATCCTTCTGCCTTTAAAACTACCACCCAAATTCAATTGGCGTTGCCACATCAGCATCCCCATCCTGCAGTAACCAACGGGAGATGATCTAAACTGAGAGTTGTGCTGACTTTTTTGGGTTTAGGCACGCCAGCGAGCACTCACGCAAACAGCTCACTAGGCAGGTCACAGGGAGCAGAAATGCACAGCAGGGGTAGCGAGCAGCTGCGGGGGGAGCCTGGGGCAGGAGCCCGCTCAACCAGCACGGATGGAGCTGGAGAAGGTCACGGCTCCATAGGGTGAGGCTCAGGCCTCTGCAGTGCCTTGTACAAACAATTAAAATGCGGCCCCGTACACAGGACGCTTGAAACATAAATGTTTGGTTTGAATCAGAAAGTGAAGACTCCCAGCAGAAGTTTGCAATGTATTTCTTTTTGGCGAAGAGTAAGAATGAATGGACAAAAAAAAATCAAAGACGGTGGACGTTGTGAGGGCTGCTGTGTTGTGAAGAAGACAATGAAGGAGACAGCACTCCGAAATAGACAAGAAGTACATGGCAGAAATGAGAGGAAAATGCCCATGAGGATTAGCAATCAGATGACAGGTTAGCAGCTCGCTTGAAGCACGGATGGGTGGGCGGGCATGCAGGCGTGCAGTCACATACCCATAAATCTGTAAGCCACAAAATAGCAGCCAGGGCTCAGGAGCTGTCAGTGTCCTAATAGAAACATTTTAAAATACAGCCTGGGAAATGGTTATGTCACTCCAGAGGATCAACGTGCTCTGCTCTAAACAGTTTGGTGCTATGTAGGCACTGTGGTAAAGGACACTTGACTCATCATTAAATTGAGAAAATGCCTTCCCTTTGTAGCCTCCCTGCCTCTTCCCACACTCCCAAATCTTTTCCCAGGCAGGATAAAATTAGGTGTAGTTGGGTCTGACAGGCTTTTCTTGTCCCTGTAGGCATGCGTGCAGGTAACAGCTCTCCTAAACAAGCAGCAAGCTCCTCTGTATCTCTGACCTTTGCCATCTGGGATTAGAGACAAATCAAATAGCATCCTCTTCTCTCTTTTCTCTTAATATCAGGCTTCCAGGCTAAATGCCTCAGTTCTAGATCAGTCTTGAAGAGTAAGGGTCAGCCCAAATCACTCATTGATTCATTCTTTGAGTTCTTTGGGGTTTTTTGATGGTACTTGCAAAGGGTACTTACACAGAGAGCTGTTGATTTTGCTGACACTTGGCAGTTAGGAACATCCTTAATTTGTCATGTCAGCCACCAATCAGACATCAGTGTGACTGACCACTCTCCATCCATCCGAGAAAAGTATAAGTTGACACCTGTATGCCACCTCTTCAGGTCACATCTTGACCATATGCGCTTGTTCTACTGCCTACATGATGGCTTTTACATTCTCATGCTTACTGCTTTGCTTTTCCGTGTAGTGGCAGTCTGTTCCTCCAGGCAGTTCAGAAGAAAAAAAACAAACAGGAAACAGGGTTGCAAGAAGTGGTTTGACGGGAGTTTAGAGGGCAGCCATCCAAAATGCTACAGGCAAAGATGTGAACTTCGGAAGTCTAAATGTGACAAAGGTTTAGCAATAGCACCATCCAGCCTACATTTTTCATGTTATGTTTTGTTTATCATCTGCAAGATAAAAAGCAGATGGAAATAATAGGTTGCAGAAAAATGGGTGTTGTGTGGCTTAGTAGTCCTGACCAACCCTGTATGGCATCTGTCCCACTGTCTGACCAGCCCTGTTCAGCTGTGACACATTCTGGTGGACACCAACCCTCAGCTGTGCTCCATGTGCTGTGGTGTCATCACATAGTTCTGATTTATTTGCATACCTCCCCGAAGATGTATTTTGAAGAGTGAAAAAGAAGTAAAGACGTAAAGACGTATAGACATAAAGACGTAAAGAAGTAAGTAAAGAAGTAAAGAGGTAAAGAAGTAAAGAAGATGTAAAGAATAAAGAAGTAAAGAAGAAGTAAAGAAGTAAAGAAGTCTGGTGGCAGTTTTGTTAGTGTTGTTATGGTTGAGATTTCTGAAAACTAGATGCAGATTTCAGCAGTGGTGCTGATTTCTTCTCTACCTGAATTATGAATGAAAAAAAAAAAGGATTATTTTGATTATCCTTCATTCTTTCTCTTCCTGTCTTTTATTCCTCAAATTCATTGAGGCAGGGACTCTCTTCTACCGTGTCTGTAGACTGACTAGCCCAGCTTGGGCCCATGGTTGTACTAGGAGTGTAAATAACTTCACCTATAGGGCTATACACAGGAGAAGGTATCTGCCTTAATTTTTACTCTCTGGCTTTAACTAATAAAATTAACTGTCAGTGTTTTCTTCCCACTCTTCTAGGAGGGGAGAGAATGGTACATTTTATCTCTCCCTGACAGGTTCCAGGAAGTTAATGTACCTCTTATAATACGAGGTATAATGAATGGCTTTATAGGTATTGATAACCATTTTACAGCCTTTCTCCGTGACTAATCTGGTGCTGATTCAAGTTACTTAAAAGTGAAGCTTCATCACTTTTCATTTCTGTTAAGGAAAACTTAGAGACTTCTGCCAAGAAATATCAAGGAGTAAAGTTCTTTCATGGCTACAGCTGTTTGAGTCTGCCCATGGTAAGAGTCTTTCTTCTAAAAGATGGATTTGGAAACAAATATATTTTTTCATTGACTATAAAAGATGTCTGTAATCCATAACAATTAACACTATTTAAAATATATAGTTTTCCTTTGATTCCTGTGCACTGAACACACTGTGAATACATGGTAATTATGTGACCAAGCAAATGCACAATACAATGTGCAATATCTCAATTAAGAGTAACAGAATATTCATGGTCCACAAATATTGATTATCAAGGTTTGTTTTTCTTTTTTTTTCCCCTCTTTTTTTTTCCAAAACTAAGGACTCCAAGACAAAAACTTAAAAACAAACAAACAAACAAACAAAAACCCAAAACCAAAACCAAGACCCCAAATTTTTATTTTATTGTTGAGAGTCAGGCAGATATGTAACTCAGACAATCTGGGCCAGAGTTATTCTTGAGGTCAATTAGTAAAATGTCTGAATAGTTCAAAAGGTGATGCACATGGGATAAGGCAGTATTTTAACATTCAGGTAGGATTATCTAGTAAAAATTGAGAGTCACATAGGGTTTCCATATATCACCACAGGAATTCTGCCTGTGGTAAAGTAGAGCTGTTAATCATTAAATCTGTTTCTCTTAAAGAATATTTTTCTCTTAATAATACTTTCCTGTTTATTTCTTGGACTTGATAGAGCTTCTTTCAACCAACCTGCTTTCCACAGGAATGTCATTAATTTTTCCAGAGCCAAAAAAGTTTATTTTTAAGTCTGGCCGGTAGGGACTGGAGTGACAGAAAGCAGGAAAGAAGTGACAGCTGAAATAAAATGCTTGAAATTGTCACTGGTCCTTGTGTCCTAAGGAACTTGCTGTGTGAAGCTGAGCTGCTTTTCAAGTGTTTGTTCAACCTCGGATAGTGAGGGGCTGTCCTGCCTGAGCCCTACAGCAGGGTAAATGTGGGCTCTTTTGTGCTCAGTGGATTTGGGCATTGCAGCATCCCAGCCGCTCCCTATGGTCTCTCCAATACTTGCAGGTGAGATCTTTTGCCAAGTAGAAATCCAGTAGTAAAAGAAAGAGGCAAGTCAGCTCCTGCAGTGGTAGGTTGCTCTTATTTGGGTTACAGGTACAAGAAACTAATTTTCAGACTGAAAAAGCCTAGGGCTCAGCATCTTACAAATTCAGGTCAGCCACTCCCCAGGGAGGGGAGCCACTCCTCAGACACCTTCCCAGCCCCAGGGCCTCTCTCCTTCTCCTTCTGACATGTGCAGCTCCTCCGTGCGACTGAGGCAGGAGGATTTCGAGTCCCAGGGCAGAGGGATGCTCCTAGTACAAGCACCCCATTTCTCGCCTGAAACTCACTAACAATGAAGGGTGCGAGGTTAACCCTTTCCTCTGCCCTGAGACTGCGCACCCAAACAGGCATAGGGAAGCAATCA
The DNA here is from genome assembly GCA_013400195.1 of Aramus guarauna. Taxonomy (NCBI): domain Eukaryota; kingdom Metazoa; phylum Chordata; class Aves; order Gruiformes; family Aramidae; genus Aramus; species Aramus guarauna. Next base: position 672,643 of record VXBL01007148.1, read on the forward strand.
CAGCAAAGAAAGTGTTCATCACACGCAGGCTTCGCTGTTAGTTTGAGTTCCAATGGCCTAGAACCAGCCTCAGCAGACTCACTGCTTTTCCTCTTTGTATTGTCTTTTTAAAATAAAATGAGATATACGGCCTGAGACAAACAACTATGACTTCAGTATCAAAGTACTCTTGGATCTTTTTGCTTAGACAACATGTTTACTGGAAGGCTGGCAATGGATCAGCTAAGGGTTTAACCTGCTGAAATATACCTGCAGATGAACTGGGGGCCTTGAGAAAGATGTGACTTGGGCATGCAGGGTCTGCAGGTTGAAATCTGTGAGCTCAGGTTGTTGTTATCTTGGATTTACTGTACTGGGATTAGAACTGACCTAAACATTGAAAGTTGATCCTGTCTCAATTGCATTTTACCTTGGGTTCTGAGAGTTTTGTTTGTTGTCTCACCTTTTTAACTTAGTTTGTTAAATACCAAGTATAACAGAAAGAACTGAGCTGCACTTTTTTTTTAGTTGTGATTTTTTTTCTCCTTTCATTCTAATTCTTTGAAACATCTCCAGTTTATGGACAATAAAAAAATACTGAAAGAAAAGATAAGAACTCCATGTTTTAATGCAATATAAATTTAAGAGAACTGGAAGTGCTGAATCAGTAGGATTTAAAGGAGATAAAGAAAAAATGAAAATAAAAATACCTGAACAATACATACTGCATTTAATGACAAAAATGAAGAAAAAAAAAAAAAAAAAGGCAAAAGAGATAAATATAATCTATAAAACCTGATTTTGTCCTCCTAAAACTACTCTATTTGGAAAGATAGAATCAATGTCTTCTTTTTTTTCTACTAACTCTAATTAACACAGCCTCCAGAAAAAGGAAAAAATTCACCATTTGGTACCACTTGTCACACTGCACCACAGGGATATCACACTTCTTTTCTCTTTGCTTCCTCCCAAATATAACCTATTTTTTTTCTGCAAAATAATGACCAGCTGTGATTATGTTGATTTTTTCATGAAGGAAGGAAGTGACCATCAATATTTCTGGTCAAATTTTTGGGTCTTCATGACTGGGAGTTTGAAGAAGGCACTGCTTCCTGCTGGATCATGCATATTTAACATTTACATTGCATTGTTCCCTATATGTTCTGTTTGGTGTATGTTACCTGCCCCATTGACACTAGCCTTTCTGGCAGATTCACCTCTTTCTGGATATGGAAGAATGTATGTCACACTCTGTCAGGTCCCAGAATTACTGATAAGTCTCCTTCAAAGAAAATCCCACACCCAGCTCATCTTTTACCTAAAATAGATGGCTTTTGCCATATTTTGCACCTGATATTTGCTGATGCAACAGAAGAAAATACCCCTCTTCTGTGTTAAAACCCCCATACCTGGCATTTATGCAGCACAGGAAACCTTCCAAGCATCCACTAGCACAGGCCTTACACATGAGGCTTCCAGCAGGTCAGCTCGTATGAAAGACACAGGTTCGCTGACACACCTCTAAAAGTTTCAGAGGAGCTCAGTAGCAAACAAAACTCCTTTATATGTATCAGTGAATTCCAAATACAACAGAGAAGTTTTCCAGAAGTAATATTTAAATAGCTAATAAAACTTGGAATTTTCTTTAAGCTGCAGAATTAAAATTGCTGCAAAATAATTGGGTGAACTCAAGTTACAAGGACCTCTGTGACTGCAGAGAATGAAAACTACGTTGTCAGTTTGAAGTGGGTGATCACAGTGGATGGTGCCTGTCAGAAGCAGCGAGCACTCTGGAAAGAATCTGGTGCTTTTTGGTTTGATTGGGTTTGGTTTGGGGTTTTTTTTTTGGGGGGGAAGGTTTTTTTTAAGTGGTACAAGACTGTTGTAAAATCACAGGGAAAAGCATGTACTTCAGTGCTGAATAACTAAGAAGAGAGCAAAATGGCAGAATATTTTATAAAATGTCAGTCTTCGTCTTTCTATGCTACATATGACTTGCCTAAGGCAGCATTCATTTAAAAATTAGGCTACAGTAAGATTTACTGGCTACCTGCACAGTTTAAAGTTAATTTTCTCTCATCACATTCACGTGAGGTATAACAGTTACACATGTATGAGTAGTCTTAATTACAAAGCATCTGCTCAAATGCTAGCATCATTTACTTCAAAATATGCTGCATTTCCCAGACCTCTGGAAATTGCTTAGAGAGTCTTGATGGAACACATCAGGGTATTTGCACAATCTGCCTCTCTGAGGAGAAAACCTGAAGTTCTCTCTTTGTGCAATAATCTTAGCATGTTACAAGAGAAGGTCTTAACCTGGGCCAGTTCATGGGGTGGAGGTGCTTGATGCTTAAAGAGATACATCAATTTTAGTTATCGCTGCTGTACTACTGGATGCCAGCCAGCATACTTCACACTGGCCAAACTCACCTGCAAAGACCTTCTCTGCTCAGAGTAACTAAGATGGACATAAGAGTGTATATTTTTGCTGATTGGGTTAAATGGGAATATTTATATTACTTTTTTAAAGTGATCTTCTTTTATTTACATTCATGAATTTAGGAATACTGAGCTCCCCAAAACAGTGACCGTTTACAGGTATGGTCACATGACTTTGAGATTTGCCTCAGTTCACGCAGGAGTTGGGTCTCAATCTCAGATTCGCAAATGAATCCCTTGACTCTGGGTCAAGAGAATATTGAATTTGTGGCAGTGTAGAGGTTAAAAAAAAAAAAAATGGTAGTCAGGAGTAGTAGTGAAGTTCCTATAGTCCACCTGCAAAATTCAAAATGTACCTCGACCCTTAAATAATGGTTTGGAGCTTCAGATAAGGACTCTGGCTAGTCTGGCCCCTCAAGATTAAGTGGGTTTGAGTAAGAGCTAACATAGAAGTAGCTGAGAGCAATAGACAAAGGCAGAGGATAGATGAATATTCACAAATCTAACACAGCAGAAAGTGGGAAATGGATGTCAGGGAGTCAATCATCCACCTGGGCTATGTCAGCTGATGTTTATTTAGGCACAACTTGAAAGAAGGTCACAAGAAGCCTAATTCTGACACCACTGGAGGAGAGGACGGTGTCTGGAGGAAGCCCAGAACAACCAGCAGGCAGGGAGGTCTTCGGCAAGAACACTTTGAAGAATAAACTGGATCTCAGGGACCTTGACAGAAAGCATTAAAATGTACTGTATTTTTACATGTGAAAGTACTATGGCTACATAACTAGTGAATAGCGAAAAGTCTGAAAATGTTTAGGATCAATATGTGTGCAAAGTTGATCTGAGAACAGAACAAAAGTTGGTCTGCAATTTTTGTGAAAGCCACTGAAGTAGTAATTTCTTAGAGGAAAATTGATAAAAAAGCTAAATCTTCTAGGCTTAATTCTCCTCAGTTACATAGGTGTACTGTCAATACCTCAAAAAGATCTGAAGAAAAGTCAGTCTAACTTTTGGAAAGAGAATCATGAAGCAAAATTTTCACAGAATCCTTATATAAGACCCCAAGAGGATTTTCTTTAGATGGGAATAACTCATAGTTGCTGAAATAAGTTTATTTCTTTACCTGACAAGCTTGGGCAAATTAGCTATGCCACACAACAGCGAAGCTCTCGATGCGGCTGCTGCTGACATCAGAGAGTTGGAATGTGTCTGCAGCACATCCATTGTGAAGAGTTACCAGTTGTTCCCTGAAAGCAGACGAGGTGTGAGAAACTACTGCACTTCTAATGAGGCTACTTCTATCTTTGTTAAATATACTGTTTATGTTAAAGATGTTTTACGATCATTTAAAGTCAAACCAGAGTGTGAATTCACCTGACGTGAGAAAGTGCAGCTGGGAGAAAGACTTCTTTGTGGGCATTTTTTTCTCCTTAATACCTTCACTCTGGGAATTTTAAATACGTTCGCTTATTTGTCTTACTCCAACTTCCTCTTCTAAAGTTTGTTTTAAAACCTTGAGTCATTAAGTCTGTCTTGAATAAATACTGAAGAGTGAATAGATAGCTAGAGACATCAAGCCCCAAACACCTCTCCAGCTTTGAAGAGGTGAGTAAGAGTCATATCTAGCTCCACTTCACACTCTTCTGACACCACTTATCAACAGCAAAACATTGGGACAAATTTCAGTCAGACTTCACAACATCCCTTTGCCACTGAAGACTTTAATGTGCATTCTGCAGAAGGAAGAATTGCAGCAAATCCCGGCTGAAAAATGTGTCAGCACTTACACAGCGGGACAGCACAGGACAGAGAATTAGCTAGTGCCCTAGCATAACCTGTGAGCCAAGCCCTTGGCTGAGGATTGCTAAAATCATCCTTCCTGACAGGGAGCAGCTCTTGAATGCATTCAAGGCTTTACAAGTGCCCAGTGAGGGGATGAGGACTGTGTTTCACCATGCCATCTTCATTTTCTTAAAACTGTAGGTACAGTCTTGGCTATCCCAACACAAAATTCATAAGCTGCAATTAATTGTTCATGGGTTTCATGCTGACCTGTACCTATACTCACCTTTTCCAGAAATGAAAGCAGCAAAGATATCTCACAAATACATATATATATATCAGCTCTGATCTGAAGTTCATTTTGATGATCCTGCAAATATATCATAATACAGCACTAACATTTCATTGAAAGTTATATCTAATAGCTGAGATATGGTAACTTCTTAAACAGTGTCTCAGGCCAAGTTGCAATTTTATCTGAGACTTTATTCTTCATTCTTTTCACTGCAAAGTGAAGTCAGTCAGTTTAAATGACTAGGAGGTCAAGCAAACCTCTTTGATTTGCTCTCAGAAATGTAGGGATGTTGGTAAATACAGCTCAGAAGAGCCCCTTAACTGATAGTCTGAATGCTCCTGTTATGTGTCCAAGAAAGTTGTCATCTTTAATGTTTTTTTTCTAAGTGTTGCAAGGAGCAGATACAGCCAAGGTAGCCTAGGAAGCTCCCAGCTCTTTAGGATACTTGTAGGTCCAGCTGCAAGCTGTTAAGCAGCTTAGCTAAAACTGTAGGAAAGGAATAGCTTCTCTAATGACCTTTCAGTTATAAATCTCTGAACTAAAGAGTGATTCTGCTCTTTCTACATCCACGTGGTCTGAGTATCAGGATTTCTTTCAAGAGGTCCTTAACCTACAGTCCACTAGGAAGGTACCCTTCCTCTGGACATTTTCTGCATGAATGCTCAGGCAGCTGCAGGCTCCGTGCTGCAGTGATAGGACCGAGCAGAAATACTTGTGAAGTAGGTAGTTATGTGAATAGTGTTAAAGATTATTTGTTCTGGAAGAGATGTGCAATATCTGCTGCAAAACCTGGAAGGTCAGCTGCAGATTTCTCAAAATCTATTCTTTAATATCTGAATCGGGCTGTGGAGCCAGTGTGTTTTCAGGGTCAAAAGACTAGGAGGGAAGATGTGGATTTATTTTGCCTTTTCCTCATTTAGACTCTTCTGAAGATTGCATAAAACATTTTAATATAGAAAACCAAAGCTATGCAAAATGTTTACAATGAAACCAAAACCATATTACAAATTTGGAATCCAGCATGGGCTTGGTCAACGCTTGCATGCCTTTTGTGAAAACTGCTTTGAGAGAAGTCAGGCCAATGTATGGTTTTGAGCTGGAATTATGGGAAGCAGAATGCTTGGCTGAGTTTCACATTGCATGCTCTAAGTTTATTTCAGCTTGAGAACTATGCAAAATTGAGAGCATGAAAATTCATATGGATCAATACTGGGAAATGCACTGAAGAACTGTTTTCATGATTCCTTAGAGCTTCAGGGCTAGCATTTGGTGGTGTTTAGTGCACGGAAGCTGTTTGTGATTTTCATGACTAACATCTTCAAGAAAACTCTACTTTGACGAATTACTGCAGATAACTTGAAGATAGCTTCCCTACTTTCTTCCTACCAACATACTACAGAAAGAGAAAGCTTAGCATAACCTTTGGCCTAAGTATGCATAGCTGATTTATAGGAAATCTAAAATGTAAATGTATGTTTCTAGAGTAGATATGCAAATTGTATTTTGAAGTACTTTTGGGAAAACCCCAGGAATATAAAATAAAAATGAACCCTGTGGTATACAGTCATGTTCAGAGCCAGTCACTAAGAAAACAAAAAGTTTCAGACATGTTCAAGGGGCAGTGGGTGTGGGAAAAGACGAGAAAATTCTATGCAACTTCACATGGCCAGTGTAGTGTAGAGTTTGTGAGGGTGAAGAGCAAGTGTAATACAGAAAATGGATATTCTGTGAAGAAACGGAAAAGACCTACAGAGAAAAATGTGTAGCGTTGGGTTTTTCAAAGGCATAGAGTGTGGAGGAGGAACATAAAAAACAACCCATAAAAATCAATGAAACTGAAAGAGGTATGTATTTTGTGTGTAAGAAAGGTAGTTCAGTGTCACTTCAAAACCTCCCCTTTAGCACTAACCATATAAGTTTTCAAATTCTGTCCATAGCTGGCCTCAGTACTGCAGGAATCCAGTGAAATTTCCACCCCTTAAGAATGCCAGAGGCTCCAACTTCTTGTTGAATAAAAACTCATTAGCAGAACCATTTGCTGCTCAGTGGAGAACTCTTTCTGGAAGGAAGAATACTAGATACGGCACTAGTGTGTAAACAACTACCTCAGCCTTTTTAATCACTTGGAGGTCCACCTGCTACTGAACATGAGAAGGTAGAAAGAAAAGACCATTTCTCCATAGGAAAGAATATGAATCGATTAACCCTTGAAGATGACCAAGCAGGAGGAAGAGAGGAAACCCAAGTCCTATCAGCGCCTTCAAGTTCACAACAAAGGTGGAACAGTTTCTGTTGGCAGCAAGTCCCAGCTGCCTAAAGCACAAATATGAAAAAGGCACAGTAGGTACAGGTACCATAATGCAAATCATAAGGAATGTACCTTAATTCAAATAGTTAAAGAACTGATTGGGCACTGGAAAAAAACAAAACAAAACAACAACAGCAACAACAACAACAACAACCCAACAAGCTTTTATCTCTTTTGGAATTACTTGTCAGCCTAATTGTATCACTGAAAGTTCCTGTTTATCCATTTAACCTGATTTTGAATCTTAGTCTTTTGCTTTCAGCTTCCAGCTGCAAATAGTTGGGAAGTCGGATCATATACTTAGTGAGAGAAAATAATTTCCCTTTCATAATCTTTGTATTTTCTGCCTCCTAATCACAGTGAATATCCCCTCATTCTTTTGGAAGATGAGGTATAAAACCTATACATATTTTGCTTATATGAGTACTTATTATCATCATCTTCCCCACAGTCTCAGGTTTTTCATACAACTGTAGCTCCATATCCTTAATTGATTCTGAAGTAGTCATGTAGTATTGTTTTCAGGTCTGTACTACTCTAGCCTATTGGAGGTCATCTCCATTAAAAGAACATTGTTTTGCATTTACTAGTGTTTTAAGAAGAATAAAGATTCTACCGATGATGAAGATTTAAGAGAAATAAATATTCTATTTCCTATCCAGGGGTTTACCTGAAATCTGTAGTAATCATTGAAAGACTCTTATATTTCAATGATCAAATTTGGTGATATTTAGTACATGGAAATTGTCCAGGAGCAATAGATGACTTGCTGCTTCTGTTAACATTCCATCACCATGGAGGATGTTATTGCCATTATACAGATTGAATGAAGGAGCATTGGGGATGGAAATAGCTGTAACATTAAATTCATATAGGCAGAATTGACAATATAAAAAGGGAGCAAGGGAGGCTTTGCTGAGAGTAGGTACAATAAAAGCAGGTGTTCTTGATGCAGAAGCATATATTTTAAAGTTTTGATGACCACACCCATTTCTTTAGTGTATACACTTGGAAAGGCACAACTCTAGAAGGAAATATTTTGAAACAAATGCATCTCTGGTTCCCTGTAAGAAGAGTCCTACACAATGCAATGAGCATAAGAATTGTGGAAAATAATTTGATTTTTGCCCTAAAAAAACTCCAAACTTGTGAATGTTCTAGCAGATATAAGATTGAAATCAGAATGTGCCTGTATTTTAATTGAATTGATTAGTTAGTATCCCATGAATCTGAAGATAATATGAGAGGAGAACACTAGTGCACATTCATGGTTTGAGTTAAATATCCCAAGAAGCTGGGAGTCTTCTGGATGGCAGTCATTCTTAACTTTCCAGCCCAAACATTAATAACAAAAAAAAGTGTCTTTCCTTTTTAGTGTCTTTTCTTTTTCTTATTAAATCTATCTGTTGTAAATGTCACCTAGCAGCTGTACAGCCCACTTTATCAGGAAGTGTGCTTGAATTCAGATAAAGTTTGTTATCTCTGCTGAAATGGCCACCCTGTTAGATAGCAGAAGCCTTGTGTGTTTGCATAACTCACAGAATATCTTCTTCAATACATAATCCCTCTGTTCTTTTCACCACAACCTCAGAGCAGAAAATTAGTTTTCCAGTGAAACAACATCCCAAAACTACCTCAATTTACTCTCTGGCTGCAACAGCCCGTACCCAGCAACTGTAAACTTGCCAGGCAACCTTGTTCACAGTCCTAAAGCAGCAGCAGGATGTGTCTCAGCTACCTGTCTTGCACTACGACTTTTATTTGTCTGATAACAATATCCAGAGTGGAGAGCTTCTGCAAAAATGTCAGTGAAAACTAGATAAAAAATGATCAGTTCTGAGTGAGACAACTGGCTACCTTGCTGGTTAGATTTGCATTCTTTCTCGGTGCTGGCCATATAACAGGGATTTCTAAACACTGCAAAATGCAAGAAAATTTTTCAGAACATGGGGAAAAGGGCTCTAGATGCCTGCTCAAAAAAACAGTGTAATGGAGAAATTCCTTGCTGAGTCTGAGTTCTGATCTGATCTCCTCCAGGCTCTGTTTTAACACACAGATCTGTAGAGGTTCCAGCTCCTCATAAATAAAAACTGGTGGCTTGTGGCTTTCACAATACTATCTGTTTTGTAATGTTTATTGGAGCTAACATGGTAAAGTTCATTATTTGATTCATATTTCTTATGTTTTATATTATTNTGATAAACTAGAGAAGGAAGGAGCAAGAAGAGAAAATGATCTCTAGTATTAGCTACACAGAACTGGCCAAACAGTCTACACAGTACCCCTTTCCTATCTGCCTTTATCTTCATGGCATGTCTGAGGAGGAATGGGATCTCTAATCAGCAAAGTTTCATACCACTTTAGATCGGAGAGAATTACGTAGTCTTTTTTCATTATCAGAATTCAGTGTACAAACAGCTGAATTCCTCACCGAGTGCATTAGTTCATGACAAGTCTGGCATCTGTTTTTCAGAAGCAATCTCTCCAAGCATATTCAAGTATAACAGGTGAAAATGAGCTATTTTACAAACTGAGAGAAAGTTCACTTTGCAGGCTGGTATCCCGCTAAAGCCCACAGTAAATTCCGTAATGAAATTTAGTGCCACAGTATTTCTCAAATCATCTGTCATGTCAGGAGAGCTCTGAGAGGACAGAAACCTTAGGCGTTTCAGGGTTACAAAGGGCTGGCAGAATTAAAGTGAATCATAGACAAAGGGGCCAAATGTTTTTCAGACATGTCAGCACATAACTGACGAACAGTTAATCCTTCAGTAACGGGTTAACCTGCTGCCCTGTTTCTAACCATGAGAAATGTTCCTGTGAGGAGTTCCCTCACTTGTCATTTGGACTGTCAACCTGCCCTAATGAGTTTTCTTCAAAGCCCAAGCTAGGTTACATACTGAAGCACTAAACCAGCTACTTTTCTCTCCCTGCTGCAGACATTTTATTCTCAAATCATTCTTCCCTTATCACCTTTCTTTCTCAAAAGCTTTCCCAGAGTCTGATGGCTAGTGAGAAAATTCTGCATCAGGAAAACTACTAATGGGTGAAGGAGATGAAAAAGTCAGGTTTGAAACAAAATTTAAAGCCTCTTGTAGTTTAATGCTTTGTTTTCAGACACTTACTAGTGTCTGTTTGGCACTATTGTAATTTTTCATTAAACTATAATGCAGTTTAGATGGTTGTGTCTGTGTTTTATCTTCAGATTAGTGTGTTCTAACCTTTCAGAAAACACTGTGTAAGACAGTGGTTAAGGTACTCATCTGAGAGGTGGGAAACTGAGAAGGAAGATATAGAGCACACCTTCTAAATAGTTTGCCTGATTTCTGAAGGAATTGGACATCCAAAGTATAAGTTTGCACCTCCCATAACTCTGAGTGAACCAAGTATGTACTTTTTTGTCATTAATCTGATGGTAGGAAACATGAAGGTGACAAAAAGAATTCCCCCAACTCTTCAATAAATCACTGCTATTCTGCAAATAACCCAGAGCTGACTTGAGTCATCAAAAGAATGATGAAGTACAGGATGAAGTACAGCTGTTGTAGCAGGGCACTATAGATCCTTTTTTTTTTTTTTTTTTTTTCCATTCAGATGACAGACTCAAATGCTGGAAGAGGTATTTCTATGAGAGCTTCCATCTTAGACTTCAGAGGTGGCACTGCAGCATGTTGGCATACCATGTTATTGGACATAGTCATAGTAGAAGGGAGTGTGGTACACAATTGTGTGTGCTGCACTGGCAATAAACACAAGTAAAAACAGACCCATGAACATCAATGACCAGCCTTATCAAGTACATGTTCATTTGTACTTTAACCTGGAAGACATGGCCTGTGTTTGGCTTATGGATATTCCTTGGTAATGTGTTCTCACAACCTGTCAGAATTGGGTCTTTCATCTTTTAGTGGTAGATAATTAAGTCCTAAGAAGCTTTCTGTATGACCAAAGTTTTTTTGACAGTACCAGAGTCCTCTGTTCTATAGGGATTTTAATGATTCCACAGTGTTGGTTTGGTTTTTGTTTGTTTTGTTTTGGGGTTTTTTTTTTTTTTGGTGTTTTGTTTTTGTTTGGTGGTTTGTTTGTTTTTTCCCTATAAGGGATACTGTTTCTCAATTCTATGATTTTGCAGCCAAAATTCTCCTTCCCCTGCTGATCTCCTTTCTGCTCCTTGCAAACTGTCTGCTTTGGTCCCTACCTCCAGCTGAGAGATGGAGGCATTTCAAGGATAGGCAGAGTAATTCTTTTATGAATATCATTTGTAAATTGCTCTGGAGTGGCAGACACTATCTAAATGTAAGATATCATTACTATTAAACTGTCATTGAGCAGCATCCTGTCTTCTTTTCTTTCTCTTGGACATAAGGTAGAAATAATCTTCAACACAAAATCTGGTTGATAACATCTATTGAAACAGCTGGTACCCTGACTTGTCTAATAGAAGTGGGTACTTATATGAAACTTGACAAATGAAAAGGTCCTGAGTGTCTCCACTGGGAAGATACTGTGAAGTGTGTGCATGTTTGTATGTGTCAGCCTTCCTGCAGGAAGACTGAGGCTTTCTATGGTAAGGAGCAGACCAGATAAAGCATTTATTTCCAGAAAGTATCCAGTCCCAGCCAAAATCTGAGTAGGAAGGTGAGGGGGAGCAAAGATGGAGGGAAGATTTCAATTTGGGACTTGACTGATCACAGTTCACCTGTTTTTATCCCAAATAAGAACTGTCTATACAATTCAGCTGGTGCTGAATGGGGTCTGTTACGAATCCCGACTTGGCTAGTAAAATCTCGGCAATAAAAACATGTCTTTGATGTCCAGGCCAGTAAATAAAAACCAAAAGTATGCTGTTACCAAGGTGAATGGGTGAATGGTTTGGGTTAACATCTGAGCAGTTACAAATGTCACAAGCTTGGAGAGATTTAAAAAAACAATTCAAACATCCACTGAAGCCAGGTTTCTGGTTTAAATTTAAAAGAAATGAAAATATCAAATATATTTTATGGAGTTGTCAGGCATGAAATTGCATCTTTGAGAGTATGAAAAACACTGAGAATTTAATACGTGTACTTTAGGTAATGACATACAAATAAAAGAGATAGCAAATGATTCATGATGCTTTATGCTAAAAATACCAGACTATGCAGCAGGGATGATATACATCTGAAGATAGCATGTGGTATGATTATGATATTGTCCTTCCTTCTGATAAGTACCTACTAAGAGAAAAAAAAACGCCTGACAAGCTTTGTCCTTATATGATGTGAGCATGACACCAAGCAAGATAGTCACAAGCTTTAAGCTACAGAAAAAAGTCTGTGAAGCAAGGTTTTTATTTTATAGGATAAACACCTTCCCTAGCCTTTGCTAGGAGAAATTGCAGGTTGTTGCTAGTGTTCTTATCTTCTCATGAAGAAAAGCAAAACTTGGTTGGACAGAGCCATCTTCTGTGTCTTCTAGAAGCTCAGCATACATGCTATATATGTACTTCATTACCTGGAAGAAGAGGGCATGAGAATGAAAGGGAAGCTGAAACTTGTACATTGAAGGGGGTAGGTGAGAGATAAAAGAAGAAAAAACTGATTTTAACTGCTAAGCACCACTCCATGCAATGGTTGTTATTTTCCTTGACTGGTGATGAATTAGAGCACACTCCTGAGGGGTGCAACTCTAACTTTCCATCAAAGATGCACTCCCAGGGACTATACAATTGTAAGCCATAAATTAATAAATACACTTCATATTTTTCTGCATGAGGAGAAGAATGCTTTTCTTGCATAATCTTTGGGATCAATAGTTTTCCAATAACAGTTTCTACTCCTTGAAATTCCACAAGGAGGTACTAATGGAACATCATGCACTCTTTGCCTCATAACGCTAGTATACAACCTAATGTCCCCAACTGGTCAATATTTTTTAGATGTAATTTATTTTGCACAGAAAGGCCAACTAAAGAAAAATACAAGCTTAATATTTCAGATAATGCAATAGAAAGGTCAAGTAAACCAAAACTGTACTGAAAGTATTCAGTAAACCTAGGGATTTTTTTTTTTTTTTTTTTGGCAATATCTGAAGTTTTCATGAAATGTCAGCGACTGTAGCAGGAAGCCATGTGTGAGTTGTATGACCAGTTGGATAGCAATATTTCCATCTAGAAAGACAAAATCAACAGGAATGTTGTGTGGTGTTAGTGGGAAAAATATGAGGAAACCTCAAGCTCTTATTCCTTCATGAGGGTTTGATTTTGTTGGCTTTATGCAATCCTGAAATGTAGCATACATTTCTGTAAAGTTAGAGCAGCTAAGAGAAGGATATACCAAACCAGAAAAGATGAGACAAATAGACTGCTTCAGAGCAGGAATGTGAGCCAGCATCTGAGAAGACAGTGAAGTGAAAGTTTTGTGGATTTAGGCAAATTGAAAAGTAACCAAGTCTTCAGCATTATGGTTCTTTGTCCCCCTCTGGTGACTGAAAAGCTGCAGAGGTCTGTGAAGCTCATGCAGCATGTGGGCTGAAAAGGAAGGTGGTGGTGGTTGTTGTTATGTCTATTTTGTTTTATATCCAGACAATTGCAACTAATGCTGGACTATTCTTGCTTCACTGCTAACAAGCCATACAGGAGTCTCCTATTTTATGAGTGATACCTGATAAACCTAGAAAATTTCTGGTTAAATGTGGATTGTCCCCTGTTCCTAATGCATCTCAATGGAGGTGGAAGCTGGCAGAATCCTTTTCCTGTGGCTAAATGATTTGCTCCAAATGGCCCTTTTTCATGGAGTATGATGGCAGTGGATATTGCCATTTCAGAGTCACAGAGGTGCTTTTTCAAAGACAGTCATGTCTGCATTTACGCTCATGCCTGTGTGTTTGTGGGGAGCAGAGTGGCGTACCACTTTGTGCCTGCTCACATGACAATTCAGAGGGATGATTACAGGGATAAAACCTTTTCCATGATGTAGCTCTGTTGTATTCTTTTGCTAAAACTCCAGTTATTCTTAGATACTTACTAAAGGCTTAGCATAGGAAATGGGTATGTTAATTCATGAAAGTACAGATCTCTCCAACAGTCAGAGTAAGCATTAATAAGGGATGACTACGGCGAAGTACAGTGCTGAAGCTACAACAGCTGTGCCTAACTTCTACATATATGTACACTACTGGCCACTGTGTTTAGTCACCCAGGTATCCTAAAAATTGCAGAGGGGCAGAAAGTGCTCCAGAAAAAAACAAAAAAAACAGCCTAGAGAAAGCATGGTAAATGGGGAGCTGCCTAAAGTAGACAATAAGAAAAGCTGAGGACAGATGTGAATCTGAATACCTCCCTTCTCCTCCCTATGAAGGTTAAATGCCCACATTTGCTTAGAGTTCACTGATGTGCTCTTTCTCTTAATGTAAAAAATAAAGACTGGACAAATGGTTCCTGGTCAGAAGACGCAATGGTGGTATCACGCCTTTCTCCCAAGTATCACCATTTACCCAGAGCCCTTGCTTGGGCTTGGGGAGACAAAGTTCCTCTTCCTTCATTTGTTTGTTTTAATCCAGATTTCCTACCTTCCCGATTGTTGGGCACTGGCATAGCTCACTCTCATCCAGCTGGCTGAAAATGTTCCACTTTTCTGTAAAATATGTAAATATTCACTCAGCTAGATCAAGAACAAGTTACCAATGTGGCGACCCAGTGTTAGAAAACTCATCTGAGGTTTCTGCCAGGGATGTTCAAGTCCTTGTACCAAAAGACATAAATATGCAAAATAGAACAAATTCCAGAGGAGATAGGTTGGATTATGTTGCTGGGAGGTGTGATGTTTAAATTTCCTCCTAGACAAAAGGAGATTTGGCACTCCAACACCTTAGGAGGCTATTCTTACAGTTGTGTGTAAGAGGGCACCTCCTCCTTTTAGGTGTGTCTGATGTGAATCTAGGTATGCCTAATCTCACCTCTCATATTGGCCCTTGAGCAGGGTAACCAAACAGGACTGTAGGATTTTATCTGGCAGTCATGGGATCAATGTTATTTAAGTTTCTGCCCTCAGGACAGATATAGTTCTGCTGGTGTCTAATGAGAAAAGTATAGAAGTGGAGGACACTTCCTTGGCCTTGGGAACTTTGGTATCTTCAGAGTAAGGATTTTTTTTTTCTTTTCCTTCGTGGAACTGTACTTTGGGCATATGCATCTGAATCCATTTCTCTTTGGAATCTAAGCTGAAAAACTCATTGCAGATGGTATTCTAGCTGGCATCAGCTGAGTTATTAGGTGACTTTCCACTAGCTTGTGCTACACTAGTCAGCAAATAGTATCATCTGGATCTCAAACATTCACTGCAGATACTTTTTGGAAATCTTCTCAACCTGCTTGTTTACTGCTTAAGCTGAATTGACAGAATGATATACAGTTGCATTGTTTTATTAGTCATGTCTCCACTCTGTGAATTTTTATACAGAACTCATCCTTCAAAAAGTCTGTTGTTACATCTATTAGGCTCAGTGTAACCACCCCAAAGGGTTCTTTTAGGGTGTGATGTTCCTTCCATATTTTGAGTGGACTGGGTCTAGTTGAAAGCCCATGAAAGTCAGAATGAATCCATGAATTCAATGGACTCTGGAAATTGTTTTGTCCACCATCCTAGGGTAAGGGTTGCTTTTTGCAAAATACATAAATATTTCTAGCAGTGTTAGGCTTCATTTTCTGTAGTCTCTTACCATCATTGAGATCGCCTACACTGCCAGCAATATGCATGCCATGAGCACAGTGCAGTTAGATAAATGGACTCATGCCTGAAGCTAAAACTATCATTTTGGAAAATACTTGTATATCCCATCTTAAGTCACAGAAATACAAAGTGCAAACCTTTAGAAATTTTGTTATATTCACTAACACACTGACTTGGGAAAAAGCTGTACTGGAAAAGACTACTGGATTATTGCTAATGTATCTGTTTAATATCTTCGTCTGCGACATGGAAAGTGGGATCAAGTGCACTCTCAGCAAGTTTGCCAACGACACCGAGCTGTGTGGTGTGGTCGACACGCTGGAGGGAAGGAATGCCATCCAGAGGGACCTTCACAGGCTTGAGAGGTGTGAACTACATGAAGTTTAACAAGGCCAAGTGCAAGGTCCTGCACATAGGTCAGCGCAATCCCAAGCACAACTACAGGGTGGATGAAGAATGTACTGAGGGCAGCCCTGAGGAGAAGGACTTGGAGGTGTTAGTTGTTGAAAAACTCAACATGATCTGGCAATGTGCCCTTGCGGTCCAGAAAGCCAACCATGTCCCAGGCTGTATCAAAAGAGGAGTGACCAGCAGGTTGAGGGAGGTGATTCTGCCACGCTTTTCCACTCTTGTGAGATCCTACCTTGAGTACTGCGTCCAGCTCTGGGGTCATGGAGCTGTTGAAGTGAGCCCAGAGGAAGGCCATGAAGATGATCAGAGGGCTGGAGCACCTCTCCTATGAAGACAGGCTGAGAGAGTTGGAGTTGTTCAGCCTGGAGAAGAGAAGGCTCTGGGGACACCTTATAGCAGCCTTCCAGTAACTAAAGGAGGCCTACAGGAAAGCTGGAGAGGGATTGTTTACAACGGCATGGAGTGATAGGACGAGGCATAATGGTTTTAAACTGAAAGAGGGTAGATTTAGATTAGATATAAGGAAGAACTTCTTTACTGTGAGGATGGCAAGACACTGGAACAAGTTGCCCAGAGAAGCTGTGGATGGCCCTTCTCTGGAGGTGTTCAAGGCCAGGTTGGATGGGGCTTTGGGCAACGTGATCTAGAGGAAGATGTCCCTGCCCATGGCAGCGGGGTTGGAACTAGATGATCTTTAAGGTCTCTTCTAATCCAAACCATTCTATGATTCTATGATTCCATCAAGTGCCATACTAGTCTACCTATTTATCTTCTTATTGTGCCTAGCAGGAGGCAGAATTGTACCTTCTGCATAGCTCCAAAGTGCTTCTGTAGGTATGTCTGCCTGTCTGTGTACGACAGCTGTCGCTTCTGAAATGATTGGAATCCCCTCAAATACCTCATTTCAAAGCATCTAAATGTTGAGAAAAGTGAGAAGTGATAATGTCAAGATCCTTATGTCTAACTAGTGAGCCCAGGAACATCTTTCAGATGTTCAATTTGTGACTGGTCAGGAAGGGTTAAATATTCAGGAATGTTGGAATGATATATCTTTGCACACTCGTTGTGACAGCTTTGTCTTTTATTTATGGTAATTGAGAAGTAATGGTATTCTGTCAGGTCACCTGTGAAACATCTGGCTTCAGTTTTGGTAAAGTAGTGCATCAAAGGAGTTAAAATTTATTTGACTATGTTTGGCACAGGTCAGAAAACATTTGGCTGTCAATACACTAGGTAGATTTATGGTTACGCATGGACAGAAAGAAAGAATTGAACAGATTTCAGAGAAATAACAATGCCCTTTTCCTTTGATAAATCGATCTGAATTTCATTTTTATTCATGTCAGCTTCCAGCAACAGATGCAAAATACATCTGTTTTTGATGGCAAACTACAGAGTCATATGAACAGTGAAGAAAACAAGACAGAAAAGGGTGCTCTTTTGTCACCAGAGGGACAATTTTTGGTTTTATCACCCTCCATACAGTAGATAAGTCAAATATATTTCATGTCAATGCAATGCCTGAGCTTGAAGTCATGTCTTAGCCAAAACACTTTGAGCACAGTATTAATTTACTGTAACTCACTCTAATTATAGACAGTAATTACAGAACCACATAAAGAGTGAAGTTGGAAAGGACTTGTGAAGGTCATCTGGCCCAACCCTCCTGCTCAAGCAGGGTCATGCAGAGCTGGTTGTCCAGGACCATGTCCAGATGATTTTTTTAATATCTCCAAGGATGGAGACTGTACAGCCTGCATGGGTAACCTGTTCCAGTGCTCAGTCACCCTCGCAGTAAAGAAGTGTTTCCTGATGTTCAGATGGAGCCTCACATGTTTCAGGTTGTGCCCACTGCTTCTGGTCCTGTCACTGGGCATCTCCTCTCTGGGCTAAACAGTCACAATTGTCTCAGCCTTTCCTCATGTGAGAGATGCTGCAGCCACTTTACCATCTTAGTGACCCTTTGCTGGACTTTCTTCAGAATGTCCATGTCTCTTTTGTACTGGGAAGCCCAGAACTGGACCCAATACTCAGATGTGACCTCAGCAGTGCTGGGTAGAGGGAAGAGCACCTTCTTCAACCTGCTGAAGACACCCCTTCTGATGCAGCCCAGAATACCATTAGCTTTTTTTTCTGCAAGGTCACAGTGTTGGCTTATGTTCAACTCGGTGTCTGCCAGGAGCCCCAGGTCCTTTTCTGTGAATTTGAAGTTGTCATTTTTACAGTAGGCATCAGATCCCCTACTTTTTCTAGTTTCCCACATTTTCTTTCATTGACCTGCTTCTCCCTGCAATATTCAGAGTAAATTTTAAGACCTCTTTTATATTGGAGTGTGTTTATGCCACGTGAAAGTTATCCATTCTACTGCATCAAATAGTAGAAGATTCCTTCTACAGGAAATACACAGAATTGCTTTTTCTTCTTTTCTATTTCCACTGTATGGTCGGGGCTGAACTACACTGCATTTTGAGCAGTACCTTCACACTTACATACATACTTCTGCCACAGACTGATCACGATGGGGGTGCCAAGTGGTGTTTCGTATCTGTTTCTGCATTAGTGCAAACTGAGTTTTTGGTGTTTGCAAGCAGAAGATATCCATGTGAAATTACTGAGGTCAAATGTAGGTAGAAGGGATTAATTGTGTCCTGACAAAAAACATTTAGCAGGTATTTCCCTTTAGTGCATCTGCATCTCTGAACTCACAAATATCAGGTATCATAAAGAAATTTTGTATCTAGACATCGTTCTGTGAAGTGACATGATCCATGTTGTATCAGAAAGCAAGAAAGATGACTATTCTGTCCCTTTATTGCTTTAAAAATGTGTTTACCAATGTGAGTGTAAAGGCAAGACATGTCAGGCAAGGCTGTGGTATGCTGTCCAGAGTGAGATGATGGAGTCTGTTTGAAGCTGATCTGCTCCTGCCATGGGAGGGAGAGTGGAATGACAGAGGTAGGGTGGAGGATGCTGAAGCCTGTGGTAGGTATACTCGCTGCCAGAGGACAATGAGATAGTGCTGGCTGCTAACGCCTCCCACCTCCTCAGAGGGTTCACGTCTGCACACTGATGCCTGGCTGGCAGCAGGAACAGCCACCTTGGCTTTCTGGGGGCCTGCACATACATGAGCTGAGCAGCAGTCCATGGCTACGTAGAAGGACATGTGGAGGTTTTGCTCCCTCTGCAAGTGGGATCATCCTGAACCAGTGCAATCTTGTCAACAGCTCTAGCAGTCATGAAATGTGAGACGTGAAGGATGGGGAAGATTTCAGCCTAAAGTCCAGAAAATTGCTCTAACGTATTCAAAATCCTTCAGCCTTTTCAGTGCATGAGGGAGCTGAACTATAAGCAAAGCAGAGGCTATCTGATGGATTATGAGAGATAATTTTGGAACTCAGTACTTCAGTATTGTCTGAAGACCACCAGGATTCAGCAGCTAAGGCAAAATTGTCCTGACAGCATTTTCATTTGTGCCATCTCAAGCTCTAGGCTTGTGATGAGGCTCAAAATCTGACAATCAAAAGGGAATTTGGTACTTGACGGGGATTGTGTGTCTCATTTCCTCAAGTTCACTGAAAAACTTGACCCATGAAAACTAATTCAAAATTTCATAGGGTCATTTGAACACTAGTTTGAGGTCCAGTTTACAGCAGTAGAAAGCAGACAAAACTTCACAGAGCTTTGACTGAAATTTGAAGTGGGAGATTTGGGAACTGACAGTGCAAGACCACTGAAATTGCTTGTTAGCTCAGTGAATACATCTCAATGACATTTTCATTCAACATTTTCACTTGTTTTTATTCCAGTGTAAAAGATTTGGCAGGAGCTGCCCCTCCTTGCACATTGTGAAGGCATCTACCACACAGGCAGCTCCTACAAAATTAGGCTGGAGAAAAAGTCAGGAGAAAAAGTACAAAGGTTCCAATAAAAAAAGGATTCATAAACAGAAGACCCAGAAACAAGCGTATTAAATTGTTCAGGGTGATGATCTTCACACTTACGGCTTCAGAGAAGTAACTATAGAGGTTCAGAAGTGTGAAACACAGCTTTGTGTTTTCCAGGATAAACTCATAGGGGATCAATCAAGAGCAGTTCTAGGCAAAGCAGAAAAGACACTAAGAATATTTCATGGTGGCCAAACCCACAACTTTACAACCTGCAAAGGGAGGCATCAGACTTCCTAAACACCCTGGCTGGAAATAACTGTAGCTGGAAACATAAGCTGACGAACAGGTTTTTTGCATTAAACCTTAAGCTATTTGAAAGAGGGTGGTATGGGAATTAAGGCTAGAAAAATTCCCCTAAGGGGGAACACTGATGGAAGAAAAGACAATACTACAATTATTTGAAATAAGAGGAAAGTAACAGAATTCAAGTGGAATTCTTTCTTTGAAAGGAATCTGCTTTGGGCAGGGGGTGATGGAAAGGACTGTAGCTGGAGGGTAAGAGGTGGCAGTAGGGTGAGAGGGAGTGAAAGAAGAGGGAAGCATCTGGACACCTGGGCAGTCTAATAGGAAATGGTGCCAGAAAGCACTATTTTCTCTGATTTTAACTTTGGCATATTCTGTGTTGCAACAGATTTGTATTCTGCCTACTAGCACATTGCTTACCACCTGTACCTTGTTTCTGGGTCATAAGAAGAGAATCTAACACATCTGTATTTGCAACATGTCTTACATCCACCCTTCCATGGGATGGACTGGACCAAGTGACCCTTAACTCATCTCGCAGCCAGTCTTTGTAGGATCATAGGCCGATTTGTGTCGGAAAGGACCTTAGAAGGTCTCTAGTTCAAACTCCTGCTTAATGCATGGTCAGCTCTGAAGTCAGACCAGGTTGGTCAGGGCTTTGCCAGTTGCTACTCAAGTCCTGAAAACCGTTAAGGATGGAGACAGTACAACCTCTCTGTACAACCTCCTCCACTTCTTAACAGTAGTCATGGTGTAAAAGTTCTTCCTTAAATCCAGTCTGAATGTCTCCTTTCAGCTTATGTGTGTTGTTTCTCATCCTTCCACCATGCATTGGTGGTCTCATCTTGTTGTATCTCCTCACAGGTACCAGGATCCTGCCATTAGATGCCCCCAAGCCACCATCCAAAGATGAGATAATACTAGCAATACCCTACTCTCACTATTTGCCACACCAAAAGGCTAAAGCCTAAATGCTACTAGTCTCTGCAGTATACCTATACTTTACCTTTCTTCATCAGAGCAAGAACTTTCTGCAATGGGTACATAAAGAAAGCACTGCAAAACAGCCAGAGATTTGCTTCTCCAGGCTTTCATGGTAATGAAATGAAAATCTCACACAAACAAATTAACTACTGAAATTTCTACTACTTCCTTATTTTTCCCTTTGACATCTCAGCACGAACTTAAAACCACATCACTGAGGAATATATCAAGTAAGTTTTCAGAAAAGTAATCTTTTAAGGCTTTCATAGATTTTGGAGCCCCCTTTTTTTCTCTTTTTGTTTAATTATCTGAAGTGACTAATAGTGCTCATCAAAGATGATCTGAAGAGGTGTATGAAACAGAATCAGAACCAGCTTGAGCAATCATTTCTACAAGAAGATTCTCAGAGAAAAATTGTATCTTTATATCCAGGCTTTTAGCACCTACAGAAACTTTCAAAGTCACTTGTCAAGTTTATCAGTGCTTTGAACATTCTTTTAAACCAAACCCAGAAAACTTCTGTTAAATTTTATCAGGCATATAATTTGCCAATAAAATCTGTACTGACACAGATAAAACATCAAGCCTCAAGGCTTGGGAAGCTATATGAAGGTGTTTACAATAGGTTCAACACAGATTTATTTAAGCAAAAAAAGGCTGAAGAAAATAAGTCTTACATTAAAACCTTTATCCAGAACTTCACACTTTGCTAAACTTTATAGAAAGGCAAAAATAGAAACTAAGGGCTAGGGTTTGTAAAAGACTCCCTGGAAAAGAGGGACCTGAAGGCTCACAAACATTTTAATGCCCAGCTCCTAGGCCAAAGCTCCTATCTAATATAAATAAGAAAATTCCTGCTAAAGCCAGTGTGAGCTACAAGATGAAACAGGCAGTGATCCAGGTCCCATCAGGCTTTTGGAATATTTTTTAAAAACCCCTCAAAAACCCAACAAAAGAACCCAAACCGAAACCCCCTCAACTTCTTTGTAGCAAAGGTATTTTATCTTCTGCCAAAACTGCTTAAACTTTCCTAGATCCCATCTGTGAGACAAGGACAGAACATAAGGCAAGGACAGAACCTGGTCAGGATCTCTACAGTTATTCACTGCCTTGTAGTCTATTTCACTGATAAATTTGAATGAAAGTTGCTGGCAAGCAGGCTGGAAAAAATATGTCCTAAGCTGATAAATAGCTAAAATGCAGGTCCTATCCCATGCTGCACAGATGAACTAACTGATTCCAACCATTCTTATGAAAGTAAAGAGGAAAACAATGTTCTCTTACCATGAAACAAAACAGGAAAAAAATCTCTGGTGTTGGAGAAAATCAAGGTCAGTTTTTCTAAAGAACAGATTTCAGGGGAAAGGGGTTATTTTTTATTTTTCTCCTTATTGTACTGACACATAAGACAGGATACAAAAAAATACTGTCAAGATCATATTTGTGTTTAAATGTTTGCAAGGTCATTATGCATTTTGAAGTTCAAGGGAGTTCACTGAATGAGATTCAAGCAATAATGTGCTGGATCTCCATCCTTAGAACAGAGTTTGTATCGGGGGCTACAGACATATTTTAAAGACTATTACAGAAACATTAAATTATATCCTTTTCAGACTTTTTCTAAGTCCAGGTTGATTACTTGAATTATACGTGATTGCTGCTTTACTGAATAGTAAAAAATACAAAGGTATCTCTCAGAAAAAGAATAAGAATTCATTAATGTGAATAGTTCTTATCAGAAATGAGAGGGTTTGCTTCTACAGTTTTTTTTATTGTCTGTGAAATAATCCTAGCACTCTCTGATGCAGTTTAGAAAGAGGTAAGGGCATTTTGAGAAGCAACTGAAATGGTTAAAATGAAATTGCTGATCACTCAAGTACCCACATAAACCATGCAAAGGAAATTCCAGAAAGAGCTAGTGCTGTGGTCAATAGACTCGTTCACAAACATAATGTCTATGTCTCTGTAGAAATCAAACATGAACAAGGTGAGGAAAAAACTTAGCAGAAGAGTGTAAGGGTATTTTGTCCCTTCATTGTGAATAAATGGGAAATACATGTGTGTATTAACCTGAACTTCATCTTTGGCTGTGGTGCCGTAACACACCCAGCAATTCCCTGCAGTCAGAGCAATACCCTCCATTGCAACTTCTGCCCCGGCACAGCTCAGCTATGCAGAGCAGGCGAATGTCCCTGGTGTGTGGTGAGTGCAGTGGCAGCACCAGGCCAAATGCAGCCCTCTGGTTTCTTTGTGCTCTGGTCCAGTGAAGATGTCCCATACAGCTGATCTGCATGGGTGTGCAAGGTGGATTTGCTATTGAAGTGTGGCAAGGGCACTACCTTCTGCTTGTACGGTACTCACTACACACACGCTGCAGCTCACTGGCTACAGAGACCCCATTTGTTGGGGCTGTGGGACTTCCAGAAGCTGTGCTGGAGGTGATGCCACAACCAGGTCTTTCCAAAGATCCTGGACAAGTGATTGAATCCCGATGAAGTAACTGTCTCAGGAGGCAAAAGAGAATATGTGCTAAAAAACCCAAAACAACCCTAAGTGTATTTAGTCCTGCTCCTGCTTTCAAGTCACTGTTATTGTCTCATCCATCACAGACACCCCTTACTGCTAGATGAAGTCTCTGCCTTCAACTCCCTCAGCTCATTAGTGAACCATTCAATGTGTCTTCCTATAATGATGCCAATATTTATTACTCCAATATGGGAAAAAAATGCATGAGAAAAGGAAAAGAGTGAAGACAGTAGGGAAAAGATTATAAATACATTTCCTTAGCCTTTTGCACTTATTCTGTCAAAAAGATTCATAACTGAGCAATATAACAGTAGGATAATTAAAAGGCCATTCTTTTGGAATGTCTTCAGAAGCCCATGTTTCTGGCATACTGCTAAAATAAAAGTCAGCATGAAAAGTTACAAAAGATTTTAGTTTTATTTTTACTCCACTGATTTTTCCCCCCTGCTATCCTGACTCAGATTTCTTTCTTCTTTATGTGCAAAACTGGAGCAAATGAAGCACACATCAAAATACTTCAGCTAAGAGAGGAATCGTTGCAAGGATCATTGCTTTAATAAAGATCACTGACTTTCTTTTCATGTTTTCTACAATCACCTTCATTTTTCTTCTGAATTCAGATGTTCCCAGGCAAAATTTAACTAAAAGAAAATTGCCTCATGACCTTACAGACTGTATATAATTAAGCTTGTATTATTTCTCTATCATTTTGAACAAAATTGTGAATTATTTTTGTTTACATTCATATTTTAAATAGACTTCCTAGACTCATCAGATAACTCATTTCTAGTTTTATCCCACATAAACCTAGGTCACCTCTCAGGAACAGCCTGTGGTCTGACCATTTTCAACTCTGACCTTTTATCACAAAAGCCATATTAAGGGGTTAAATAGTCTTCTAGATTTCCACTTCAGCTCTCTGAACAAAACCCACAAAATTAGAGCAGCTGAGGGCATGGAAATTTCTTTTGGTTGAGGTAGATGTCTGTGTTCAAACAGCCTCATGCTTCTCTCTAAATTCTACAATCTGTCCACTGAATTTTAAGGAAAAGTGTTACAATTCTCTTATTTCTTTACTACCCTTTGTGAGGAGTTGAGGTTTCCTCAGTGTTAGAAATCTAAAACAGGTCACTGAAAAGTAAATACAGATTTTTTTTCTTTTTAGTTCTCAGATCAGCTCTGGCTTTGACCTACCTCTGAAACATCATTAAAAGACTGTGGATGCAGATTCATGGCATTTATAGAGCTGGATGTTATGGTATGCTCTCAGTTTATGGCCTCCATTTGTGATGTTTCATAAACATCTTTTGTGAAATCCTAGCTTCACTCATGATAATGGCAGAATTCCCATGGAAGTCAATGGAGTCAGGTAGTCACTGCTGGGCTTTCTAGGGGCTTGTTGATTGGTTTTCAGCCCTTCTCTGCACTGTAAAGACTACTGTTATCGTGGTTGTATTGGTAAAACCCCTTAGCAGCATTTGCCAACTGGAAAAGGGTTTTGTAGGTGTATTTAAACTACCTTCCTGAAAGTCATAACCAAAGCCAACTAGAACTTCCTTCTGGCAACATACTGATGTTCATGTCAATAATTTTGCTGGCATAAGATCATCAGTTTGAGGAGAATGCATGTGAGTTTTTCATATAAAGCAAATATAGGCATGTCAGGACAGATTTATAGGATAGGCATAGCCCACTCAAGGGGCTTATGAAATACCTGAAACTTAAATTAGTTGTTACAGAATAAATTATACATAATTAGGAGAGGAAAAAATATTCATTACTTTGATTTGTGTTATTGGATCACTCAAATGCTCTGATCATGTTCTAGGACCCCACACTGGCAAAACTTCCTAGTACAGGACCTGCACAAAATACCTACAATGCATATGTAAGGTAGTGCCGAAGAGAAAGATGCAGACACACTACGGGCATGCTTAAAGAACTTTGGCATAACATCAGCATTAAAGCATTTTTTTGTGTTTTTTTTTGTGGTTTTGTTTGTTTGTTTGTTTTTGTTTCTGTGTTTTTTTTTGTTTGTTTGTTTTTGTTTTTGTGTTTTTTTTTTTTAAGGGCTTTAAGCAAGGACTCAGAAGAGAACTAACCAGTGACTGTCACAGCTAAGAAGTCTTTCCCAAGTATGAGGGGCCACTTGAAAACAAGTGCAAGAATGGTCTCACTTGAAAATGCAATAAGCAGCCATAAAGGTTAACATCACAGGTCAATCAGAGGTGGAAGCTGATATCTTGATAATGAATAAGAGATAGGTGGAAGACAGCCGTGGATGGTCTTGGAAGGGAAGTCACGTTTGTTAAGGGGGGAGATGAGGAGCCAATTGTGCACACAAGGAAGGGGTACCAAGATGAAAGCAACAGGCTGGGAAAATGATCATTAAAGCAGCATTCTGAAAGCCTTTGACCAGACAAGACTGCATTTGTCAAAGTCAGGGGAAAGGATGTTTAAGATATGAGTGTCTGTGTGACTTGAACTGCCTGTTACAAATCTTGTTGAAAGATAAGATTCCTTGAAAATGTAGGATGTCAGAAAATGTCTGGTAGTAGTGTAATGGATTGTGCACATTCATGTGGGCATAAACAGAGCGTTTCAGCTCTCACTCATTCATGACTATGGCATTATACAAAAATGACCATGAGTGGGAATAACTAGCTCAAATATAGTTCAAAAATGAATATAATTTAGTGAACATGAAGTCTAAAGTACCTAAAATCTAAATGGCATTTTCTTCCTTGTTGTGGCAGGAACAAGAAATGTTCCTTGAATAGGTGTTATCCATTCTATTCTAATAGATGTTATCTATTCACCTTCATAATAAGTTGCAGTTAGTACTGTGGTTCTTAGGCTGTAACAAAAGAAATCCTACAATTGCAAAAGATATAAAAGCATCTGTAAACATAAAGAACAAGGAAATTTTAAAGATTGCTTAGTTAGGCTTACAAAAAAAGAGATTATTTATGACTCTGTGGTGCTACTGAAATGTATGCTAGAGAAATACGCATGCTGAGCAAGCCTTCTCCTAGTGCACCATTCAGGACACATATGTCTACAGATCTAAGACTTGGTCTGGAAAAGGTCAGTAGACCACCAAATACAGTGTCAGTTATCAGTGATGGGTTGCTCCATCAGCTCCATCAAGCCCCAAACCTCATATATTTTCATGCAAACATTACCTTGTCAAAGCAGAAATTCCTCTTTGGAAAAGATGCTCTAGTGTCATGTAGCACGACAAGTAGCACATACTGAATTTCAGGTCATATGTTTGGCCTGACTATGTGTAGTGGTTTACCTCTGTGCCCAAATGTAAAGCAAGTAAAGAACAAAATGAATCTGAAACCATTCCTTACCACAGACTTGGCCTCTAGAGCTGTATTTTCTGAAATGTAAACACCAAAGTGAGAATGTTCCATTTGCTACTGCAGTACTGTTTATTTAAACCCAAATCTGCAAATATGATTGAAGCTTGGCTTGGTTTCAACAATTTGATATGGTATTTAAAGCTGCAGTGCCATGTTTTGAATCACAGACTATTTACCTTATTCAGGCTTTTTGTTATGTCGTTAGGCTATTTCTTCTTCTTTCACTTGTTTTAAAATCCTTTTTAAGAGATGTTAAAAGTGGAACTGTGGGAAACTCTGCTATAAAACTGAAAACCACAAGCAAGCCTTGTCTGCTAAATAGAATCTGGGCCTCAGAGGCCCTTGTTGAGTTTCAGAAGATTTGCAAGAGTTTGCTCCAGGGTCATCTTGGAGCTTCTGGCTAATGTGAAGCTATAACAACAAGAATTTTCAAAGAATTTCAGGCGCTAGGATACTATGAACAAAAAAATCATCCTAAGATCTGTAAGTCCCAATGGAGAAAACAGTGTATGGAACCTGATGCACTTCAAAGTGAAAGGCTTTTTTAAAATACATCAGCAACATTTAATAATTCTTTACTTTTAGATGGCCTGATAAAACACACTGACTTTAACCGAAAGCTTTCAGCTGAGGTCAACACTCCCTAGATTGCAACCACATAGTATTCTTAATTGAAAAGTATTTAAAGACAGAACAAAGAAAAGAAAATGCCATTATCTCCTATTTCCATGCAGTAAAATTAAAGCATTGCATAAATAACATAGCTTCCCTAAGGTCATCCCAAAAGATCAGTAGCAATGTAGGAGGAGGAGTAAGGATTTCAGATGGCCGATCTCAAGCTTTATCCTGAAAACAGCACTGTTTCTGTAATTGTGAGAAGCCTGACCATCACTCAAAGGAGGAGTCTCAGACATTCACTGAATTCATAATCGTCCTACTGCTTATTCAAAGGAGAAGTCTGTGTTTTAACTATGTATCTGGAAACAAAAAGAAAATCTATACACTACTTGCATTGATAACAACAGAAGGCAAGTTCTGAACTTGTGCTGTCTTCAGAAGGTGATGATTGGATCTTTTATTACAACTATGACTGAATCAAAAGTATTTTTATAGCACTTGTTCTTAAGGCAGTTACCTACCTGGGTCACATGACAGGCTTCACATTGAAATTCAGCTGACCAGTATTCAGTCTTCTCTTTTATTGATTACAAATTTGTTTTAAAGAAACAAACAAACAAACAAACAAAAAAAAACCCACACCAAAGCCAGGTATGAACTTCAGTAGCCAACTTCACCAAACATTTTGGAGATCTGCACAATAAGATTTAAAGTTTGGCAAGAACACTAGACAACTTTTTTGTTATATAGAAAGTTTTTTTCTCTCCTCCATTGATTAAGTATACTATTCCCAAAATAGTAATTTGTAAAATATGCCCCTGCCAAAGGGACATGATATTTCATACTTACATGTTGGAAAGTTACATGCTAGCATCTGCATGGAGGGTACTGCTACTTCTCAGAGGAATTGAAGGCATTTTTACAAAATACCTAAGGACTGTAATTCTCCCAGAACATTCACTAGCAAGTTTTTCTTCATTGGAAAATGGAAATGTGGCTTTCCCATGTGGCAGCTTCATGCCAAATAGAAATTTTCTCAGTTTGCCCACAACATCCAGAGTTGTTCAAAGGATCTGCAGTCAAGCATTGTGGTACATCCTAAACAGTGAGTCAAATTCAAGCTGTGGATTTGCATGGACTTCAGCATTGCAAAGCTGAAGTCAGTGCTATGCCATCTTACCCCAATTGAGAATATGGACTTCAGTTTACTTCTGGACATTTTTCATCTTCACAAGACACTACTGCCTAGGAATTTGTGAAAATGAGCTGTGTCTGGCAGAAAAAAAGTCTCTACACAAAGCAAATCACAGCTGCCTTACAGAGTCTGTGACTGCCAGAACATTCAGCAGCTAGATGGGCCTCTGCCGATGGATCCATAGAAAATATTAACCTCACAAAAGTTAACATTAAGCCAGCACCATACATCAACTGTGTGACAGCAATGGCTGGAAAACAAGAATTCCAATGCATACACTTATATAGCATACATACATATGTGTACATGCACACCAAGTTTCAGCATTTGGTTTTATTTTGTGCAAGGAAAAATCTAAGATATCTTGAAATACTCTTTTTTTTTTTTTTTTTCCTCTGAAATTCAGAAAAACACAAAGCCTGATAATGAAAAGCTGCTACCTTAAGCTTATGGAGCCTCACCACTGGTAGCCGGAGAACTCCAAACCACGTGTTAGCATGGGACACAGCATGCTCTCTCTCCTTCCCTCACCACAAATGTCATCCTGGACCTGAGACCCCTTACTACAAAACATTTTGGCAAAAACATAGTTTTTCCCTGAAAAGTTACAGTTTCCAGCATTTTCAATCAGCATTTTCAAGTGAAGAGGTGTTTAATCAAAAATATTCCTGACCAGCTTGTATGTGGAAAATTCTTTGAAAACATGTTGATCAGCAGCTTGATGCATGCCTGCTTCACCAAACCATATCCTTAATATTATCCATATGTTACGTTGTCATGTCTTTCATCCCAAAAGAATATGAAAGCAGTCCTAGGGCAGCATCAATATGATGCAAATGACTCAGTTCTGCCCTCAGTAAATTTCTGAATTCCACTTGCCCTTCAAACCAGGGTAATAGGGGCTTGTCCTCAGGTGGAACTGACCCTCCAAACTAACTGCGAATTTTAAGGATCCGGGTTAGGAAGACAGCAGTACATATGGCACAAGGCCTGTGCCAGTAATATAGCCTTATGGAGTTACATGATATTTATCTTTTTTTGGCATATGGCTGCATGCATATGCCAGTGAATACTATGATCTTTCCTGCAAACATGTACTGCATCCCTCTAGACCCATTTACTTTAAATAAACCTATGTTCATAAATGGGCACACCCATGTCAACCCTGATACATAACATACATGATGCAGTAAACTCCATCAGAGTCAGACCCAGGGCTTAGTTGTACCAGTCTGGCAAATTTCTCATTGGAATATTTTACTACAATAGTTAAGTATAGAAGTGGCTATTCCAGGAACTCTGAGAGACACATGCTTGGCTCATTTTTATTAGGTAAGTCTGTAAACAGTGGAGTTGTGCTGGCTGGCACCAGAATAGGCTTTGGCCCTCGGCATTTCATAGGGGACATAAACTTGGCAAGTCAAGTCTGCCTTACAAATCACATATAAATCAGAACTGCCCAGCAAAGCTGGTCCCATTGGTAGAGTTCCTATTCCCACACATAGGATTAATCTTTGAAGCCAAGTTGCCTTAAAGATGTTTTTGTTTAAACTGTGGCAATGTAAACATTTAGGTTTCAAGGAGTTTATTCCTTCAGCAAATATTTTTACAAGACAAATAACAATTCTCCTATTTTTATATTGTTTCTCATTTTCTTTGTGGAACCATAAAATTTAATCTACAATAATCTGATGAGAAAAGAATACATATCTGCATTACATTTCTTTAAAGCCACTGTTTCATAATTACTCTCATCCCACTTGGTTGTGGATATTTGTTTTCGTCTCCAACATCCGTATGTGCATATTACTTCATACGTGGTTTGAGACATGTGTGTGGAAAGTACCATGTTAAACTTTTATCTTGTTGGGACAGAATATGAAATACTGAAGAATTAATATATCTGGGAAGAAGGACACATTTTTGTCTATCTATCATATGCTAGTTGTTTCCATTGAGGCTCGTCATTAATAAAGAAGGCTTAATTTTTCTACTTGATGGAGGTTCTTGAAAGGTGAGGTTTCTCCCAATGTATTCATGGTGTTTCTGAACACAAAAAAGTGCAGGTATTCACACTTCCAGGCGAAGTCACTGGGCACCATGTCCAGTAGCCTCAGCTAACAGTCACAGGATGAATATTCAGAACTCACTTCTGAAAAATACTAACTTTATGTTCAAGTTCCAAGCAGAGAGTGGCTTGAATAGTGTTTGATTTTCTTAGCTCTAATTAGTGTGGCTAAGAGTTTAAGTATTTTAGCCCTCATCCTTCTGCATTTCCCACGAAAGACTGAAACCCAAGCAGAAAGCACTTATTCTTGAATTCAGGTATAAAGTTGCCTCAGAAGATTTCTGGACTGCAGTCAAAATTAACTGATTTGCAGAAACAACTGATGTTTAAATAAATATGTACGTATGTATGTATGTATGACATCATGGAGCTAGACGCTCAGGAGGCAAAGTAATACTTCTCCACAAACTACATTGTTTCCTCTTTAGACTGGAGGGAGTTTTATTGGCTTGAAAAGTAGATCTTTTAATGAAAATATCTACAAAGACAGAAGTTCTTTTTGACAAGCCTGTTCCAAAGTAATACTCCTATCACTGGTAACAGCTTTTATAATTAAAACAAACAGATCACATCAGTCATAAATTCACTTGAGTTACAAAGGCTGTAGCTGCTGCCGTTAACAAATACATTTACTACAACCGAGTGGGAATAGCTGATACTACTGAGAGCATAATTTAATTTAATTTCTTGTGCGGCAAGGGTTGTTAAATGAAGCCAATATAGTGATAAGGTTCTTAAATAACTGTACAAGTTCATCAGTGGAAAATACTCAATATTGGCTATTTTCCCCAAATTGTGTAAATGTAAAATATAGACATCTGATGCTGTGTATTTTTGAAATGAAAAGCATTAGAATTTTTCTTAGGAAACTGATACTAAAGGGGAAATGTGAAAGAGATGAATACTAAGCACTCACTGTATTTTCTCTGCAAGACATTCCGCCTCAAAAAAATTGTACATGCAAGGTGCACAATTTCTACAGCAGTGAATTTTTCAGAAACATTCCTCTCAAGCCTTGGAGAAATGTGCCAAATTCCTGTCTGTATTTTCAACAAAGGGTGCACTTAGAAACCTGGCAGAGTGCTTACGAGGCAGAGGGGTGGAACACGCCTGGAATGGACAAGGGCCACTCTGGATTCTGTGGTCCCACAGAAGGATGAAGAGAAATATTTATTATTCTTGACATCTCACTGATAATTTTTGGGGTGTTTGTAATGATTCTGACTGGAGATTAGCCACATCAGTACCAAATACCCATTAAATGGTAATATGGAGTTCCTGTACCAGAATACTCACTGCAGAGAAAGAAGATATAATTTAAATTGAAGAAATACAAGACAGAGAGAGATGAATGGAACTGAATTATATCAAGCACCAATCTTAAATGTGAAAGTGATCAAATCACACAAGTAGTGACTTTTGATAGGGAGAAGCATGTACTGTTCCAATGGGGAACAGTGAGCAGCACATTAGGAGCAAATTATGTAGTACAAAACCAGCAAAGGTGGTATGTCAGCAAAGATTTAAATGAAAGAAATGTGCAGTCTACGCACTGAAAGAAGCATGACACAAATACCACATGCACAGGTGGGAAGGGAGGATACAGGAATGAAACAAGAGGACTGGGAAGGGCAAACAACCATGACAGGATCCAAGACAGGAGAGCACAACAGAAACAAAACTTCTGTCACTGCTTTTGAACTGGATGTAGAGAGAGTGTGAGAAAAAAGGACTTAAAGCAAGAAAGCAACACTGATTCAGCTGAGGAAGAAGAAATTATTTTAGCTAATAAGTATTGGGTAGGCTGCATTGGGGAAGCTGAGTGCCAGGGAATGCACAAAAAAGGAGGCTGAATTAGGCCGTAAGAGCAAAATGACGAGTGACATAGAAGAAAAATAGAGGCAGCTTTAGAAGATTATAGAAGCAAAGAAGACAAAATTTGATGGGTATCTGGATATTAGAAAGTGCAGAGTGAAAAATAATTTCATGGTTGTCAATCTGAGTGTCTGGAAAGATGGAAGACACATCAACAGTGACGAAAGAAAAGGCATGGGGAATGGGTTTGGAGGAAAGACAAGAATTTCCCTTCCTTCTGATTAGTTAAACTGGGAGTATGGGGGAGGCGGCAGAGAAAAAGTCTGCACAGAGGAAGATACTGAATTTGAAGAATTAGATTGCAAAATTGCAGCATAGGCATAAGACAGGACATTGAGGCAGTGTTGAGCTCACCCAGGAAAACAGTACATATGGAAGCATGAGAAGATTATGGAGAAGTACTCAGTAATCTGTGAGTTCACATCAGCCAGCAAAAGATGCTCAGTTTACAAACCTGCACCATGGCACCAAGCCAGCAAGCTACAACTGCCGCATCAGCAAGGCTGACAACATCTGAGGAAGGTTTTGAGTTAGCAATTTCACTGAGGTCTGCACTTGACACAAGTCCAATAAATACATGTTGAGCCACAAACTTTCCACATGTTAAAACTACTGATCCCCCAGAAAGTGGTGCACATCTCATGGAAGGCTGAAACAGTATCTTCTAAGATACTTTAGCCCTGGCACCTAGAGCAACTAAACTGAGAGTAACCTTCCAAAAGTCCACTCTCTGTATTAAAGAGAAATGTTTGAACTGGTCCTGATCTGACAAGGGTTATACTGTTAAAACAGAGCAGAAGCTTCACAAAGCAGCAATACCAAGTTCCCATCTCTGTCATCTGCCCTGCGATAACTTACACACAGACCTCTGTATTTCTGGTCCAAAAACTTTATACTGCAGTGTTGTTTTTATTTAAGAGAGAAAAATCTACATGATGTAGAGGAGGCAAGGATTTGTTGTAATCATCCTGGGCATTTACATCAACCATAAGAATATCTGGAATGAAAATAATCAAAGTTAAGATAAATGTTGGAAGGGACATTAAACCTCACACTTCCAGGTTCAATGTGTGTTGTGACTATATAGCATTAGGAGAGTTTCCCACACTTCCCTGCTGATGCTGGTCACAATCAGAGACAGGACACAGGGCTGCATCGCCCTGCGGGTGCCATGGTGGGTTCCTGTGCTCCTACCTGTGCCTGCTGCAGGTAGTGACAGCCGAAATGGACAGTTCCAGAGATGTGCAAAAGAGAGACCTTTCAATCACCCTTAGGTTGCTCACTGCCAATATTTGCTTTTTCTCTCCTCTCGCTCTCTCTCTCTCTTTTTTTTTTTTTTTTTAATGCACATAGAAATCCACTATTATAAGAAAATAGTAGTGTTAAAGCAGAGCTGCTGAGAGTCAAGTGATAGAGCCAGCTTGTAAACACAAGTGAACATAAAAGAGTTTGCTGAACCACAGCAGAGCAGATGTTATGTTTGCCATGTTATGTTATGTTAACTCTTGTAACACATTTGCAGTAAGTGTTAATTTACAGTTTTAAATGATCAAAGTTGGAAAATTAAGGCACCAAATACACAGCACCAATTCTCTGCCTCTGTTTTTTCCTGTAAAAAACAATTTACAGAATTTAGCCAAACTTCCAATTAATTTCATACCCAATTTTCCTTCCTATTCATCTCCACTCTTCTAGAAATAAAAAGACTGTTCAGAAAGGAAGTTCATCACCTAATCCTCCCTGGGAAGGTGGAGGACAAAAGCATGAGATGGAAGAGAATGAACTGTTGAACCCTGTGATCTGTGTTACCATGTTTGATGGAGTAGAAAGGTAGTTGCTCAGTTGTTCCAGTGGTGGAGGGGAGTGGAAAGTATTGCTTCTCGGTGGGGTACAGTTACTGCCTGGCACCTCTACCACTCTCTAACAACCCAGTCTTTATCCCACATCAGACAGACAACGTCAGTCTAGCCTTGGACCTCCTGCTGCCATTCAGCTGGCTGTTGGTGTACACCCTCAGCAGATGGGTGGACCTCTAACAGAAGGACCAAATGCCTGCCTGAGGACTTTGCAGGGCTCTAAGAGCACCTGAGTGGTACAGCAACACTGCCCCACGGGAAGACCCAGTTGCCTCTTTTAACCTGCCCACTTAATCTGTGTAGGCATGCTAAATCGTAATGCAGTGATTCAAAAGTGTGCTCGCCCACGTAATGCTAGGAGTGGGCATCCCTTCAGGCTCACTTATTTCTAACATTGCACCCTTAGCATCCCTATGGCCTTGCTCTGCATTAAGTAGAATAATACCCTGAGACCACATGACAGCAGCAGCCACCAGATGAAGGAAACTCACCTTAAATGTACATTAAAGAGCACAGGAAAGGGAAAGCCTCATTAAAACTTAGTGTTGAGTTGTAAGGCCAGCAAATAAGAGAAGCTGGAAAATTATTCCTCAAGAAATATGAAGTTGAGGAAAGCTTAGTGAAACCAGACCATTCGTCAGAGGTAAAGAGGACAGAGAAATCATGGAGCCTGCACAAAAAAATTAAATATTTTCAGAAAGTAAGAGGTTATTTAAGGATTTAGCTTGCCTGTTCAGAGACAAGAAAGTGGACCTGAGGAGTATTTCCTTAGGTGTTAATGGGGATCATGAAGCATGCTCCAATGTAAAAGGAAAGAACTTGTAAGACAAAGGAAAAATGAGGGAATAAAGGAAATTGGTAGACACAGAGGGAGACAGCTGTTAGGAGTCTGAGATGCTTTGGACCTCAGATGATTAACAGAGAACAGGGAAAAAGGAATAAAGGACATAGAGTTTTTCTAGAAAATATCTGCCTGGTCTTTCAACAAATTGTCAAAATACTGGACAGGGGAAATGAATTAACAGAACAGAGAAGGCTCAGTCAGCCCATGATAGCAAGGAGTGTGACAGTGAATAAGAAAGAAGGAAGTTTGTCTAGAAAACAACGAACTACAAATGCATAGGATGTTGGCAAAGTCATGGTGCTTCCTCCAGAGATGCTGCATATGGTAAACTCCAGAACAAAGACAGCAAGGATGAGGAGACAGCCAAGAAAGCATACAGTGCATGAGAGAGACAGAGGAATGATGGGGAGAGAAGTCAAATGTCTGCCAAGTGTGAAACTGAGGACAGAGTTGAGGTTGCAGGTAAGCCAATCAAGAAGTTTTCCCACCTCTCTGACAAGCTGGTTTATTAAATTTTTATAAATATTTGTAGTTTGTCTTAACATTTCTAAGGAAATGCCTCCATGACTATGCTAGCAATTTGATTCCCTACTGTCTTTGACCACACCTCCTTTGAATCCCTCCATCCTACAATGATTGTACCACTCGGTCTTGAGTGGTGGTGGAGGAGTGTGTGTGGGTTATTGTAGGATTTCCATTTAGAAACAGCTGAGAATGGCCTCAGTCATGTCTGAAGGTAAAATCACTTTTTCAGACTGTTGCTGGCACAACAGATCTTTATTCAAAAAAACCAAAAAGGACATTTTTTCCCATATTCTGTAATTTTTTTCACTATAATTTACGTAGCAAGTCTCAGAATTGTCCCTTGGTAATCTAAATTAAACTGGATATGTCTTTCCCTTCATCCATGGGATTGACTGAAAACACAGAGGATAGAGTTAGTCTGACGACCTTTGGCATTGAAAATGCAAATTGAATCCTGGCGTTGACAAGAATGTTTGGATTTGGTATAAAAGAGACTTAGTCATGGTACATTTCCAGCTCCTGATTATGCCAAAGCAGGAGGGCTGAGCGAGTGCCAAGAAACAGCGGTTGCCACTCCCCCCCCGAGGGAAGGAAAAATGGATAGCCCACTCCTGGGCCACACGCGCTTTCTGTATTTCAGTCTTGTGAGCTGCCTGAGCAGACACTTCGAAATGAGGAGATACATGCAATTTCAAACTGTCTGTTTCTCTGTGGTATTTGTGCAGAGGAGACTTGCAGAAGGAAAGCCCTCCACTAATGACTGAATAAACACTTCACTGACACCAAATGGCTTCCAGAGCTTTCAAAAAAGAGCATTTAAAATAAAACCATTGATGGCCCTTCCTGCATTTATGCATGGTTACGACAATCCTTTGCACTCTGTAATATGGACTATATTAGTTTCAGTGCAAGACTTCTCAGTTCTTGCCCAAACTCAAGGTGTTCTGACTCTTTCTAAGGACTTCTGCCTCATCTACAGGATGAACATGTTGTGTCCTGCAAAGTTTCTCCTCATGTATCTCTGCATGCCTTCTTGTTTGTAAGGCGATAATGGGTGAGCCTTTTCAGATCCTCAGGTGAAAGGACTGATAGCAACCTTAACCATCCTTAGGGACCCAGTTGGAAAATTGAGGAAGAAATTCCATTTTTTACATAAAAATAGAAATCTAGAAAATCCTTTTTTAAAAAGTAAACTCAGCTCATCTTAATAAAATAAATACAGACATTGCATTTTTTTCTCTGGTATATTTGCATTCTGGTTCACAAACAACACATTCTAAAACATAAAGATGGCTGTAAAATTTAAACAGTACCAAATCATATAGAATTATTAATCTATGCTAAATCTTAGCTTGCAGGAGATTGAATTCATAAGGCAAATGAGTATCATGTAAACAATAAATGTATCTGAATAAATTCAGTGTTTGCCAACTGAGGGAAGGGAACAGGAATTGCATATTGCCACCTTCTCTTTCTTATGAATTAAGATTCATGGGAAACACGTACCTCAATTGCATTTAATATTTAAAGGGGTTGCATGGTGGAGATAACAAAACCTGAAAAAAATGGGAACTTAGGACTTGGGTCTGCACGAAGAGAGAAAACACAAAAGTCTATCCCAATTCCCTGGGGACACCTCTTGTCTTGAAGTTAAGTTTCTTTGCTTGCTGACCATTCCTGGCCATGTTTTAGCTTCTCTTCTATATTTGTTATGTACCATAAAATCAGTAAAAGAAACAAAGATAGTTAAAGTGGTGACATTTTCTGCCAGGAAATGGGAGACCATTTGGGGGGTTGGGTTTTTTTGTTTGTTTGGGGTTTGAATTTGTTTGGTTTGGGGGGTGGGGTGGGTGGGGGGGTGTTTTGTTTTGTTTTGGGTTTTTTTGCATGATAACACATGTAAAGATTACTTCATGGGAGTCATTAATTATTACTAGTGACTTTGAGAGTTTTACTCAATTTCACAGAGTAAGTTCAATTCACTTCAGTTCAGCAAAAGGTGCATTGCCTTCATTAAATGCTGTGCCTGAATAAGGACTGAAAGCCATGTTAAAACTAAAAATGGGACACTATGAAGGAGAGACATCCCCAAAGTTGATTTTGCTAATTAGCATGTAAATAAATTCTTTTGCAGCCTTCGTATCATTGAAGTCTGGGTACTCCCCTTCCTTATCCACAAAGCCTTGCTTTTACGGGAAAGTACATTCGCCACCCAGATGGATGATCGGAGAGATGCAAAAGTGCATTGCCTCCTTGAGGTAATCTTGCAATTCCTAACAGAGGGAGGAAGATTTTGGTCCTCCAAATGCACTTTCTCCTCGATAAAGCTAACTCAGCCTCCTGATTGGGTCTCAGGGGTCTTTTATGTGAAGGACAGCTAACCCCCCTTTCCAAATGGTTAAGGAAGGACCTTTTCTAAGGGGAGCAGTCAGGAACTGAGGCTGGCTTCTCAATCTGAAGGAATGTTACTTTTAATTTTTTATAAGACTGACATAGAACATTTTCATATCCACTGTTTTCTGAATACATATGCTCAGTGAAACACCGTAAATATACACTACCATTTAAAAAAGGATATGCTTGATGTAACAGCACCACACCTGGAGGCAGTGGAGTATTCTGGATATTACCATACAAGTCACTGAACCCCACTTGGTTTCAAATTCTCATCCCTGTAAATATTTTTTTCCAGGATGTTATAACATCACAGGAAATCCTCAGATGTTCTATTTCCTTCCCAGATTACTCCTTCTGGAAGAGCTTAGGTATTTTTAAAAGTAAGACATTTATGGGGAATATTTTTTTTTTTTTCAGCCTGTCTGCCTTGTAGTTGAACTTGGATTCTTTGGGATTTAACAGCTGAAGATATTTATGCTTGGAAAAGTCTATCCTTTGTGAAACAGCAGAGCATATGGATTTGTGAAGATAAAACAGCACAGCAACTGGCAAAATAAGAATTGAATAGAGTGTTAAACCTTAAAACTCAAAAGGATTTTGAAGTCTCATGCTGACAAACTTTGATGCGATGGGCCAAATTCCACTTTTAGTTGTGGGAACTGAATTAATGTGGGAACTCCCTGCCCCTCTCCATCCACAACAGAATTGGCCTTCTTATGGTAATAAAATTGGGGGTTCTGGTCTTCATTAGGTACGTCATTGCCACACAGGGGACCCTTGGGTTTCCATCTTTCATTTTCCTTATCCTCCTCTCTTTTTTCCTTTGCTTTTAACTTGACTTTTTGGGTGTAGCTCTTCTCTGAATTAGTCACCCTGAATTCCCTTCACACCTAATGGAAAGAAATGGGTATTTCAAGGGTGTGATTCACCAGGGACCTTTAAGATGTCTGACTGAGGTTAAGATGAATCAGGACTGAACTTAACTGACCAGGACCTTGTTGACTGTAATGGGAGTACAGAATTGCTAGCTGTGATGGAGATGTCCAAATTTGCAGACATCACCATTCATCCTGTTGAAACTCACCCTTTGTCTTTTTCTTCACAGGGGAAATGAATGCTGATATTAAACAGCTATTTCTGTGGCTCTTCTGTGGGAGTTTACTGGGGGTCTAATGACTTCTAAGCCTTCTGTGGTTCAGGCTGCCTGTCAGCTCAGGAACTTCATATGAGTTTGCCTGAAATTTGCAGTTGGAAGTTTTCAGCACATCTGAGAGGGTGAGGCATTTTTTCTAATTTTCTTGCTTTCAAAGGAGAGCTTAATCTGGCTGTATTATGCAAGCCCCATAAATTCAGTTAGCAGAGTGCAGCAGGTGTCCCCCATTTGAGGCTCTTCAGCAGCTCTTGTTTCCTTTGATTTCTTCATTTCTTCCTCTCCCCATGAAGCTCACACAGACCTCCATCTCCTGTATTCTCTGAAGAACATTCCCATAACCTTGGTTCTTCCTGACCATGCCCATTAGGGACACCCAACTGCTCAAGCAGTCTCACATTGACAGCTTGGACTCCTTAGCCACAAACCCACTTCC
The DNA here is from genome assembly GCA_013400195.1 of Aramus guarauna. Taxonomy (NCBI): domain Eukaryota; kingdom Metazoa; phylum Chordata; class Aves; order Gruiformes; family Aramidae; genus Aramus; species Aramus guarauna. The sequence goes on from VXBL01007148.1 coordinate 712,603, forward strand.
CTGCCACACACCCTTACTGGCATCTGTGCCAACTCTTCTCTTGCCTGAGAAGCGGTTGAGCAATCAGAGGAAGTCAAATCCAAAGCCTTTATATTTCTCCTGCATTATCTTCCCACCCTCCAGTATCTTCCCACCTCTCTTCTCCTTCTCACTATCTCATAAGATTAACATTGTTTCATTTTTCTGCCTTCATTTGCTTGTTACTCTAGCTTGTGCATCATGCAATTAGTACAGCTGTTGATTGGAGTGTGGAGCATGGTCCATGCCCCTTCTCTGGCCCTTCTTGACCGTGGTTCAATCCTAGCATACTTTTCCTGAAGCAAACCCAGCTGTCTACGACTAGGATGTGGCAAGGGTGTTGACAGGATTAACTGGCTCCCCACTATCCCCATCCGTGCTGACTTCCCTGTCACTTTTTACAAGAACCATTGGGTCATTTGTGAATAATCCACTCAGTACCAGGACAGTAAACTTATGATTTTAAGTTTGAAGTCTAGTGAGTGAACCACACAAGGGACCCTCTTGATTCTTCATGCCTGCTACTGCTTTCCCTGCAAACACTATTTCCAGAGTACATCATGTTGTTTTCTGAAAAAACAGCTAGAAACAAAAAGTAGGCTTTGGAGACTCTGCATAGCCACTGGTTTACCACCTTCCACAGCAGAAAGCAAATAATCTCAGATTACCCCACACAAATAAATACATCATAATCAGCTAGAGAATTTTGTGGACACTCAAAACATGCACAGTACAAGCCACTACAAATCAACTTCCACCACTAAAGGAAAACAGTCTTCCAGTCAGTCTGTGGGGAAATGTTCTTCTCATGCATGGAGTGTTTGGAGTGGTAATGTTTCAATCTAGGATAGCGTGCAATTACGTTGGACAAAACTACTTCATTTTAGCATAATCTTTGACTTCAATTGACCTCAAAGTCTATGTAGATGATTAGGAGACTGTTTTGAGACACAGGAGATGGGAACTCTGGATCCATTTTTTTTTCCTGTGAAAGAGAATAAACTTAGTTCTACATTGTCATGAAGCTTCCTTCAGACAGTGACATCAGCAGAGATGATGATGTTGAAGATTTTTTACTACAATGTCATGTTAGTTTAATTATTGATGACTCAGAATAGTTCCACTGCAGGTAAGAGCATTACTCCACATTTACACCAGGCGAGACAACTGAATTTAGCTCCCTCTTTCTGACAGTGGTCATTTCACAAGTGGCACAGCACTTGGAGATTTGTGGTGGGTCCTTTTTGTTTATTTTGTATGTCTGTTCATATCTGTTTTAGGAGCCTGCAGTAATCTTGCTATAATCTGAAGTCCCAAAACACCACAAAAAAGACTGTTTTACAGTGTCTCCAGCTTAGCCAGCAATAAATAATTCCTAGGAATACCACAAGGAAGTTGATTTATGGTTTGATTTCTCAAACAAAGAACTCTGGACAAGGTTCAGATAAGCAAGTGAACTTATGGATGCTTATCTGGAATAAACTGGTATACCTCTGGGGCTTCACTGAAGACCAAAATGACCACAAGAGAGAAAGCAGAGAAATTGAAAAATGTATCTCATATGAAAGTACTGAAAGGATTTAAAAACAGACATGTTTCTCTTCGGGTCACCAACGCATTTCAAAAAATCTAATTAATTTTAGTGTGTTTAATTGTTGTCTGTTCCCCTCCCTCTCATTTTTAATTTCCCCTTTATATAGCTTATGAACCAAGAGGTTTTTAAGACTGCAAGGTTAACCCTGAGTGCATGGAATGTATAAACCAACTTTTCAGCAGTAGGATTTATATGAGGGGGAGAATGCAGGATTTGCCAGGTGCAGACAGATGTAGATGAGGCCTGCACAACTTTAATACCCTGATGATGGTAACTGTAAACCTGAGAATAGGAGAGATAGTGAGAAGGGGCAAAGCACGGCACCAATCTGAGCCTTGCAGCATTCATGAGTTGCAGGTGACAGAATGACAATTCTCCTCACGTTGCGTCAAGCTACTTCCTTAACCTCTGGTTCTGAGTAGGCATTAAAGGAAAATAGTTCTTGTTTTCCCATGAAGCTGAACTCTGCTTAGTTCTGCCTCAGCTAACCCAGGTGCTGCCCACTATTTTCAAACTGGTTTAATTTTGTAGCCTAAACATCACCTATTGCTTTCCAAGGATAACAACGACTTGTTTGAATCTGAGTAATCTCAGTGCGCCCAGGGGCATAATTAACTGGAACGAGTTTAGTTGTGTTTGGTTATTGTGCTGCAGGGCAAACCATGGGGAGCGCTGGGAGACCTACTGATCGGCTGCAGGGGCTGGAGAGGCTGAGGGAGCAGTTGGGGTAGAGATGGGACAAAACCCTTACGACTCTTAAAAGAGTTCAGGATGGTTAGCATGCACACATCGTGGCAGCCTTTCCTAAAAATCTGTGCTTGGGGACCTGGTTGCTGGAAGTGGTAATCAGTATATCTTTGAATTCTTGTTCCTAAGTCCTTGCAAAAGGTATATCACACTTTGTATGTATACTTACCTGTACTAAGTGTGTAGTAAAGTTGAGAAACAACCGGAGAATGTTTTGACTTACTGCAGGATAAGACACGTGGCATTTTGATCAAATCCCTAGCAACACATTTGGGTGTGTGCATCCCAGGGATGCCTTTATAATTAAGGTGAAGCTTTGGATGCTCTCATGCAGGCCACAGACTAGATCATATGCCAGTTGCCCATGTTATTCTTCCAGCTGAAACCACAGCACCTAAGGCTTAATATCTTACTAGACAAAACAGGAAAAACTAATACTGGTTTTGCAAGAAGGGGATTGAAAAATAGTTCCTTAGAAATTACCACATTTGTTCAAGAGTTTAAAAACAGTCTATGCAGTGTGCTGTACAGGGAGTGAAAAGTGGTGTAGTGGAAAGGTTTTACTTCTATTTATTTGATATGATCTGTATAATTCACTTAGGGCTTTGCTTCCTGTGATTAATCCCATGATCCTGTATGAATGACTGTAAAATTCCTTTGCTGCATGACATAATCATGCACTTCACAGTACAAATGAAACTAAAGGTCATTTTATTGTAGTAAAAAGAGCAAGATGATGTTAAAAGATCAGTATGAAGTTGAAAGGTGAAAAATGTAAAAGTTGGGTGTCCTTTAATATATCTATTAAAATATAAATTTTAATTTCATGACTGCACAGCATTTTTTCCATCCAGTGCAAAAAACAGGCAGTTCTTATTTACTTAGCAGCTATTTTAGTGGTGGTTTTATTTCCCACTGTGTCTATTATTTATGTTCTCTTAGGCTTTTCTATGTGCTCATAACTCTAAAACATGCAATTACTTTACAAATACTATTTAGTGTATCTTCAGAACTTCCCTGGGGCATGGTATATATTGTCCCTGCTTCACATATGAGGAAATGAGACTTGCACAGAGTAAGGTCAGAAATACTCACTAATTTCAGATGCCAAGTTTTAGGTAACTAGGACATTTTTTTTTTTTTAAATGTGTTTTGCAGCATTCCCTATGTTTAACAGCTCCAGCTGATATGCGCTGTTGTTCGGAATGCAGAGACCTTTGTCTTCAGATGTAACTCTTAAGTAGGTGTAGTTATATACAGTACCTCACTGATGACCACCACTGATTATTTTGATTTATGAGATTGTACTGCATGATCCCAGCTGAGGCAGGGGTAAGAACTGTTAGCCACAACATCAGCTGCCTTAACTGGGTCCATCTTGGTGACAGCGAACTTGCAATTCTGGGCAGATGAAGAAGGGAGCTGTCAAGATGCTTTTCTTTCATTATGCAGCCGTGAGGCATCACAGGAGCAAGTCCTTCCTGTGCACCAATTTCTTTGGTTTAAAAAAAATAAAAATAAAAAATTATCAGATCAAAAAGTTGTTTCCAGCATTGTACTGACTTCCACATCAATTCTGAACAGAAAAAGACCCCTTCAGATCATTTCCAGTACATTCTTGATGCTTAAGTCATTGACACAAAAGCTAATAAAGTCATTGGTAACAGCAGTAACATGTGGTTTGCCACTAGGTATCATAAGCATTTTGATAGTAAGGATCCTGGTAGTAAAGTTTGAGAAGGGAGTATGATCTCCTAACCATAGTGCTGTTCATCAGTGTTCAAGCTTTTGTCCGACCCCCTTTGTCGTGGTTTAACCCCAGTAAGCAGCTAAGCACCACACAAACTCTCCTTCACCCCTCCACTCAGTGGGATGCGGTAGAGAATTGGAAGGGTAAAAGTGCAAAAACTTGTGGGTTGAGATAAAGAAAGTTTAATAATTAAAAATGGGGGGG